>CM053598.1:195823434-195873038 GCA_028646575.1 Pseudocheirus occidentalis
TTAAAAGGCAGAATTCTGAGGTGGGAGAGGACTAGAATGAGAGGAGACGGGGAGAGAAAAAAAAGGGTTTAATCATCCCATAGAGAAGAGGCAAGAGATAACTGTTACAACTTTACTTTCAATTACTCTCATTGAATTTGGCTTAGGGAAGAAATGGCATAAACTCTAAACTGGGCATCATGCCACACAAGAGAGTAGGGGGCATGGGGATGAGAGGGGGTATGACAGAGGGGAGGGCAGGGTATGGGGGAGGGATGCTGGAAGCACACACTTCAGTAAAGGGACAGGGACAGGGTAGAGAACAGAACAAGGGGGGTAGGGATAGGAAGGAGAGACAGATGATCACTGTCACAATATGTCCATTATGAAGATGTTTTGTATAATCACACATCCACAGCCTGTATTGAATTGATTGTTCTTCCATTGGGGGTGGGTGACAAGGGAGGAATCGAAAGAATCTAGAATTTAAAGTTGTGTAAGACCTGCAACTGGGAATTAAGATATACAGGGGCCGGGATAGGGAGACCCTCCCTGCCCTACCAGAAAGTAAGAGAGTAGAGCAGGGGTGAGGCTTTACAGTTGGATTGCTGTTTTAGGTTTGGGGCAGGGGAAAGATGGGGAGAAAATTTGTAATTCAAAAATGTCATGAAAATGAATTATGTAAACAAGAAAACAAATTTTTAAAAATTTTTTTAAAAAAAGAAAAAAAAAAGAAAGGCACAGTGTCCAGGATGAAGGAGATGATATCTCTGCTACACTCAGTCTTGGTCAAACCACATTGAAAATATTTTAACACTGGATGTGCTATTTTAGAAAGAAGATTGATGAGCTGAAGGGCCTTCTAAGAAGGGCAACAGGATGGTGAAGGACCTCCAGGTTAGGAACCGGTTGGAGGAAATGGGAATGTTCATTCTGGAAAAGAGAAAAATTAAAGGTAATTAAAAGTATTTGCATAGTTTGCATATGGAAACAGAACTGCTCTGGTTCTACTTAGCCCCAGAGAACAGAATGAGAAACAAAGGATAGATATCGCAGAAAGGCAGAGTTAGACTTGATATAAATTGACTCTAGCATGGGGGGATGTGAGGTGTCATTGTTTAGCACAAAAGGAGGCAGAATAGATATCTCTAACCTCTTATCCCCCAACCATTCTCCAAGAGATACTTTCATTCCCTCCAAGAGGGAAAGTAGAAGTTTGGGGCTAGTGGTTACTATTCACCTCTCCTCAGAGAGCTACAGTTGACCAGGCTACAGTTATATCTATCTGTTCCTTTAAATATTGAATAACATCTGATAATTGTTTCATTACTGGGGAGAAGAAAGATACCAAGCTTTATATCTGAGGTTTGACCCCTTTCCCACCAAATATCAATTCCACAATGAAAACACATAGTGAATATGCATTTATCAAAATTTATCCAAATCATAACAAAACAGGAATCAGAGAAGGCATGCCTAGCAGAATATATACCAGACAATAATGAATGAAGGAGCCCTCCCATTGGGAGAGAGATGACTCAGCTCAACCAAGAAAGTGCTGTAAATCTTACTCAAAGGGAAACTCCTGAAGTCTCTACTGGAGTTAGCTGAAATAGTGACATGGTATGTAGAGTTGGCCTCTTTCATCTTCCTTCTTGAAACTGGAAGCCAGAACTACCTGAAGTGACTTGATATTTGAAAATCTAAAGAATTCAATTGTGAGGAGTTGCAAAGAAGATTAAAAGAAGTCTAGAGTTCTCTACCTCTCACTAACTCAATCCTGCCCCTCATGCAATTCATCTCCTCCAATAAGGAAAGGGTTTCATACCAATGGGTTTTGAGACTGAGGCCACAAATACACTTACCATAGAAGGTGGTGGGTTCTACCTCCCTTCATGTCTTCAAATGAATGCTGGATGACAACTTGTGGGAGATGCTGCAGAGAACTCTTCATCAGGTATGATTTAGACTAGATGGCTTTTGAGGTCTATTTGATTCTAAGATATTGATTCTGTATTAGTATTTATAAGCAAACGTATAAGGAGTAGATATCATACTTTGGGAAATCTCATTATCTTGCAAGATCCAATCAACCTTGTTACTCACATCCCATCAGTACCCTCTGCTCCTCTGATTAGAGAGGGATAAGCCATAAACTCCTCCATTTAAATAGGGGAATAGGACAGACATCTCCTAATTTTCTACCTAGCTACAACTCATTTTGGACTTCTTTAACTTCTCTACCGTACTCCTGCACTAAAGACCTTCTCCTCTAAGTTGGAAGAACTAGTTTCTCAATGACCAACTCAATGCCTTCCTCATATTTGCTTTGATACTTCCAGGATTCTTTCCCCACATTCAGTCTATTCTCTGGAAAATACCATTTTATTGCAGTGTACAAAACAGTATTTGTGACCTGAATTGGCAAACCATCTCACTCTATCTAATTTACACCACAACACGAATCTAAAAATACAGAAGTCTGAAGACATAGACTTCAAATTAAATTATCCTCTTAGGAACACAAAAAATAGAAAAGACCTGGAAGGAAGCAAACTAGTGGTCACAAACTCTATTCACTAAATCTCAAACGCTATATTTACGGGAGTGCCCCTCAGGTTCTCATTTGGAGCCAATTTCAATCTCTAAAAAGCTTGATGATCTGATTCCAGTCTTAGAGAGAACTGAAATTGGGAAAAGTGCTGCTACAGGCAAGCACATTGATAATAGCCAAAATAGACAGACAGCATGACATCAAGGGAAGAGATACAAAAACTATAAAAAGCAGACACAAGAACTCAAAAAGCCCAGAAAGCTGAGGCCACTTAGTAGAGGGGAAATAGATCTATATGAACTTTGAGGTACAATAACTGGTGTTTATGCTAATAATTTGAAGTAATCATGATTATTCTTAAGAATGAAATTAAGTGTATGATATAGTTGTCTGGTGGCAAGTGTTACTGTTACATATCGAGTGCCTACAATGTTCCAGGAACTGCACTAAGGCCTGCTAATTTAAAGAAAAGCAAAAACACAGTCCCTGCCTTCAAAGAGTTCATGTTCTATTGGAGGAGAGAATGTGCAAACTCCTAGGAAAAATCAAGGGTAGTTTCAATGGGAAGGAAAGATTTCCATCCAAACGAGGCATACTTTAAAAAAAAAAAAGAAAAGAAAAAGTTTTACTGTTTAGGAGCATTGAAACTTATTAGTCTCAATTAGTTAAGGGTCTCAAAACCCTCAACTATCTGGAAAACTCAGCTGCCCATTCCCTGAAGGTTCCAGACTGTTGAGACTTCGCTGTGGATGTACTTGGACTATCCAGTGCTTTTATTAAAGGACAAAAGGGCATCTAGTCTGGGGAATCACAGTTGCTTTGAATTACATGCTATTTTGAATAAAACCAACATAAGCTTAAGGAGGTTTTACTGTGTTTGGTTTGCAGTCTTTGTTTGGCAGTGTCCTTTCAAAAAGTTGTCTCCCTTTGAACTAATCTTCTATTTATAACCTAACTGGAGAAAGGATACAGCAATGTATACATTAAAATTTTACAGAGCATTGCTAGCCTAGGTCAGTATCCCTGCCCAGAATCCCTGCTGTTAGACTTTTTCTACAGTGAGATTTTCTCAGATCATCCAGGAAACACATGTGGAGCCACTGTCAGTGCCCCAGCTGGCATGTCCAGGAATGATCCTGACATTCTTTGAGGGAAGGATACCAGAGCATATATGGAACAAAACATTATCTTTGACATCTTTTTAAGTATTTCAATTTGCTCCATTCAACTTTCTGTCCAGACTCCCTTAAAAGAACAAGGCAAGAACGGGGTTGTTGCTTTTTTTCATTTGTTACTTTTCCCTATCAAGTCGTTCCTTTCTTATAACTCATTCCCTCCCCGAAATGATGCCAACTCCATAATTCACTCTTTTTCTTCCCCTCCCTCACACAAATTATTGCAAGTCATTGCAGGCTAAATATAACCCCCAAGTCTGTTTTCCAGATGCTCAGGTCTCGCCATCCAGCCACGACATTTTCCTTATGGCTTTCCAGCCTCCTCTTTTTTCCCCAATCTTGCTTTCTTTTCTCCTTCTTTCTCATCTATTTTCTATGCTTTTCACCTCCTCCCCCCCTCTCTCTCCAAGCTCCCCTCCACTTCCTTTTCTCCTAGTTCAAAGAAAAGTACTTGAGGATAGGAATGGCTTTCCCATTATTTGAAAGTGGAAATCAAGGAAGCAAATGAACAATCCTGACAGAACTTAGGCCTCTCATGGTTATAGGACTGGTTCATGGGTCCCACCCTGCCCATTTTAGACCCTTGTTGCCTTTTTCAGAAAAAAAATGTCTGAAAGAGTAAACTAAACAAATGTTACTTAGAGGTAGAGGAAGTTTACCCCGCTATATTTCCAAGAAATATTTATTTAGAATTTGTGAAACAAATTATTAGAGATACCTAAAGGTCAAATAGGATCCATAAACTTTCAAGCTGAAAAGGACCTTAGAGATAATTTTGTTCAAACCAATTATTTTAAAGATGAGGAAATTGAGACCCTAAGAGTGACTTCCCCAAGGTCACAAAAAAATAAGAAATAGGACCTGGAATTGAACTCAGGTCTATCTCAAAATGTAACAGATACTCAAGTAGATATGATTCAGGATCTAATGTGACAGGAACAGAGGAAAGATGCAATGTGCTATAAGAAAATTTGATTTGAAACAGATTACTCTTAGACAGAGAGATGAGGAATGGCTTCCTGTAGAAAGTGACATCTGTGCTGTTCTATGAAAGTAGAGAAGAAATTCAACCAACAGGTAGAGATGTGGATGTGGATGTGCTATTCTATGCATGGAAGATACCCTACAAAATATACAGAGGTGGGACAGTGAAGATCAGGTAATAGTTGGTAGTCTAGGTTGACTTGAAGGTAGAAGGTGTCAAGGGGGATGATATCAAATAAGGTTGATAAGATATATTGGATCCAGATTGTGGAGGACCTTGATTATCAAGTTAAGGGAGTTTATAGACACAAGCCATTATCAGTTTTGGAGCAGAGGAAATGCCATAGCTAAACATTAAGAAGATTAATTTGTCAACTGTATGAAGGAGAGAATTTAGAGGAAAGAGATTAGTGGCAAGGGAACCAGTAAGAACACTATTAAAGTTAATGTTTCTCCTAAGAAAAAGACTATGAGTGACTAAATAAGGGTCTTAGCACTGTGACTAATGAAAAGAGAGGTACAAAAGACGCTATGGAGGAATGGTCAACAGAATGATTAGTTTGGAGGATGGACTGGGGGCAGTGATAAAAAAGGGAAGAATTCAAGATATTTGAAGTTTTGAGCTCATGTAACTGAGAGAGAAGCGCTGCCATCATTAGAGGGAGGTAGGGGCATGTTTTGGTTCAAAGATGATATGTTCCATTTTGAATATTCTGAAGATGAGTTTCCAGAGTAACCTTTAGATGTCTGGCAGGTATTTAGAAATGTCATTCTTGAGGACAGGAGAGAAATCAATGATAGAAAGACTAATTTGGGTGCTATCCATAATAATTACTAATTACTGAATAATTAGCTAATTACTGAAGCCTTGGGAGGACATGAAATCTCCAAGGGAGGGAACAGAGAGCCAAAGTCAAAGGTGTCTGATGGACATCCACACTTTGGTTGTGGGAAGATAAAGTTAGAAGACCTATTTTATAAAAAATAAAATAATAATAGTATTTATAAATGTTTTCAAAGAACTTTACAAATATTATCTCATTTTATAGTCACAACAACCCTGGGAGGTAGGTGCTACTATTACAGTGGAGAAAACTGAGGCAGACAGAATTTAAGTGACTTGCCTAGGGTCATACAGCTAGTAAGTGTCTGAGGTAGGAGTTGAACTCAGTTCTTCCTGACTTCAAGTCCAGCCCTCTATCCACATGATTATATGCCTCCAAAACAGGAGGTAGATCAGAGAGGCAAGGTGGGGTACTGAAAAACACTGGTTTAGGAAGCAGAAGACTTGGACTCTAATCTTGGCTCTGTCATTTATTAGGCACATAACTTTATGCAGGACACAGCCTCTCTGAAACTCAGTTTCCTCTTCAATAAGATGGAGTTAACAATCTTCTAGAGCTGTATAAGGATCAAAAATGATACTTATGAGAAAGTGCCGTGAAAACATATCATGGTATTAGTAGAAAAATAACATTCACTGCTTTTGCTTACCTACATGTATTGGGCAAGGTCTGTGAAGTGTTCTGCAGTCCCGCAAAAAATGGGTGTGGATGAGTAAATTAAAATAAAAAGGTATTGTGAATTGTCATAATCATGTGAAAGGCAACAGTACCCTATGGGGAGCTCATTTTGGTGAGTTGTTCCAATCTGCCAAGTTGGTTTTTAGGGCATCCGATTCCCACAAATCAACATTTCAGGAAACTTCCAGTTCTTGGATTTTAAGGAGCCTCTTTGGCTGTGGATCTCACTGACACCTTCACCTTCTCAAAGTAGCAACCATATGAGGGAGGCCCTTACTGTTTGATGGAAATTGTGATAATCTCCCTTCCACCTTCTGCTTGTACACACACACACACACACACACACACACACACACACACACACCCTTTCACCCTCAACTCCTAATTCTACTGCCGCCTCCATAGGATACTGAAGAGAGAAGTGATTTGGAATTAGACAAGCCTAACTGACCCTGAAGTGTATGGTGCACGCTGTGTGGGTGTGGGTGTAGGTGTGGGTGTGGGTGTGACAGGGAGCAGAGAGAAATAGAGAGGGAGGAGAGGAGAGGCTGAAATACAGAGACAGAAAGGAAAGCGGAGACAACAGAGAGGAAAGAGAAAAACAGAGAGAGAGCGGGGAGGGAGGGAGAGAAGGAGGGAGAGAGGAAAGAAGGTAGAGAGGGAGGGAGGAAGCGCTCTACTAATGGTGATCTCTCTCAAAGCCTTAACAAGACCCACATTGTTTTCCTGGCTATCTGCTGGTTTCTGATTCACCCTCTGCCAAGGCAGCCTGAGCAGGTTCACAGCTGGCCCAGGGATATGCTTTCCAGCACATTCAGGACTTGGAATGGCCCCAGGTTTCAGGAACACATGGGGGAGGGGCAGAAGAGTCAAATGAGGAGGGAGCCTTGGGAACCAGGAGAGGGGAGTCAACATCTTTCTTTCTTCAAGGTGACTCTGCTTTTTCACTATCTGATAGTGGGAAACAGCATCTGAGGACACGGGCTAAATTGAAAACCTGCACAAGTTTGAGAAGAGGGCAAGGGGAAAAGAGAAAGAGAGAGAGAGAGAGAGAGAGAGAGAGAGAGAGAGAGAGAGAGAGAGAGAGAGAGAGAGAGAGAGAGAGAGAGAGAGAGAGAGAGAGAGGCAGATTTCTTTAATACTGGCCGAAGTCTTCTTGTACCATGACACAACCATCTCAATTCACTTACACTCTCACCACTCAGATGTGAGCCTTCCAGGACTGCTGAGAAACAGAATCATTCTAGCCCCTGGCTGGCACACAACAACTGGAGTTCTGTGCCGTACTCCCCCAGACACCCATGAAGCTAGAAACAAGGAAGAAAAAGATTGGAATGGGGTCCCTAAGATGATCCCCTGGAAAACCAAGGGTCTAGAAGGGCCTGGTCTTTAAAAACTATTGAGATCTTTTATTTCATCTTTCTTGAAGTTCCTTTCTAGCTCTAAATCTATTATCTTATTGTAGCAAATGTACTCTGGCTCACTGCTACAAGCCAGTCCTGCTACATCCCCCCCTCAGAATCCTAGGAGCACTTGAGGGGTTTGGACTATTTTTTTCTCTAATGCTATCAGCTCAAGACCCCACAGACTAGCTTTCCCTCACTGTTAAGTGCCAGTGAATAGTGCTCCAATTCCATCTAACAACTTTACATCGATTAACTTCTTTCTTTTTTGGAGGGGGGAAGGCAAGGCAGTTGGGATTAAGTGACTTGCCCAAGGTCACATAGCTAGTAACTGTCAAGTGTCTGAGGCTGCATTTGAACTCAGGTCCTCCTGACTCCAGGGCAGGTGCGCTATTTGCTGAGCCACCTAGCTGCCCCATCTATTAACTTCTTAAAGGGGATATTTACTTTGAAGATATAGCAAATATGTAAACATTTTCACACACACACACACACACACACACAAAACCTAGGCGAACTATAACAACTACCCTATACCAACTTGGTCTCTGGGGAGAGTAGGTTCACAGCACAGCTTCTACATGGTATTGGTGTTGGCAAATTGAAAGCCCACATGGGCATGACTACCAGATGAATCCTTGTCTTTACTACTATTGAGCCACAAAAGTTACTCCCAAAGTTTACTCCTTGAGTCACTGATGCTAAGCCAGCAACAAAATGTGGACACTGGAATAGAAGGCTCTCTCGACCTTTTGAGATTCATAAGGTTGGAATGTCCAATCTCTTCCTCTACAATGAAAAAAAAGTCAAGGCAAAAAGACAAAGGCCTATTTCTTAAGGTCCACATGGTGGCCTCTGTGGGGATGGTCCAAGGTTTCTCCCCCTTATATCACTGTCAGTTTCTGGATGCCATCAATGAAGGCATCAAACCAAAAGCAGAGCAGCCAAGAGAAAATGGCCTGGATAGCTGAAAAGAAAATAATTGGTGAGAACGAGCCAAGGGAGACTAAATCCCTTTGAAGGTATCCCTATTCCCAATTTTGCAGCCAACCAAAAGTGCTTCTCCTGGTTAGCCAACCAGAACCAGTTAGAGAACATTTATAGAATGCTTCGAAGTCTTTCCAAGACCCTCCCATTACATGTCATCACAATTCTCCTCAGGCTTTCCACATGATGAGACAACATTAAAAATACTCTGGGCATGGGTCAGTCCCCATTACACTATGATCTCCTATATCCTATTTCTGGAAGAAATCAGAGCCAGTTATTAGAGGTCAGTTGTTGGGGATAGCCAGAGCCAGTTAGCATCTCAATCCATTCCAATCCAGGTACTGACCTAAAGTTTTGTAAGAGAGAATGCCCACTTTACCTAATTGTACTTAATCTTGGGTCTAAAGTAATTTATGATGGTACCTAAGGAACAGTTGAGTACACTGTTTCCTATGTTCAATATACTTTCAGTCTGGTTGTCTTAGAACACTTTGGTGTTGCCTGGTTTTGGTAAAGCTGGTGACCCATGTTTAAGTTTTACCTCTATCACTCTGTGACCTTGGACAAATCATTTCACTTCTCTGTTTCCTGATTTCTTCCTCATTCACATGTTGCACCCTGTAGCCCAGCTCCATGGTAGATCTCATTCCAGTCAGTCAGGTATTCTCCATTACTCCCTCAAATATAGGGACAATTAATTATACATTAGTAGACTCTGTTTCATTTTTTTCTCCGCATACCCAGAATTTAGGATAGTACTTTACACACAGTAATTACTTAATAAATGTTTGTTGGATAAATGAATACACTCTATATCTATCTCATAGAGTTGTTCTGAGACTGAGAATTTTAGTTCTGAGATTTTTTTAATGTAAAAGATTTTGGAAAAGTGTAAAAGTACTCCACAAATACTAGCTGATGTTCTTCTCTCATTTTTGTAGATGAGGAAACTGAAGAATAGGGACCGTCTTCTTCCCATTTCTACTGCCTAGTCATACTAAGGACTCCAACAGAATAGGAACTCAAATCTAGGATGCCCAATCTGTGTGCTCAAACTCACCAACCCTCTGTAGTCTTGACTACAATTAGGCTCCATGGCAATCCCTATCTCCTCTCTCTGAAGATAGCTTCAAAGCTCGTGATAGTCAATGATCACTGAGACTGTTTCAGTAATTATGTTAGAGTTGACTTACCAGTAAATCAGGAAATTGGATATAAAGCCTACCTCTGCCACTTCTGAGCTGCCACAACTAATTGATTTCTGAGGCTCCTCCCATCTCTAAAGCTCTTTGATTGAATGATTCTTTCATCTGAAAACTCAGTATACTTTGTACACATGGCAAATTGATGAGCTTCAATGTGAAGACACAGGAGATAGGTCTTTAGCTCCATTTTATGAATGGGAAAACAGAGGCACTGAGAGGGGCCCCACTGGATATTGAGAGTCCTAAAACTTCTCCCATTCCATCCTCCATTCTTCAGGAGCAAATTCCCTTTCCCTGTCCTTGAAAGTAGCATCAGATGTGATAATGGATTAGTGGAGTGAGTACAAGGGGGAAATGGCAGAGGATGAGCACTGTTGCTTCTCCATAAGCTATCACAGAGTCCACTGCTTCCTATCTGACCTTGTCCTGAGACTAGTAGCCTGCTAGGGGAGGAGAGGTGAATCTGCAGCCTTAAGGCCACATGTGGCCCTCTAGGTCCTCAGATGTGGTCCTTTGACTGAATCCAAACTTCAGTCAAAGCACCTCACTTGAGGACCTAGAGGGCCATGTGTGGCCTCAAGGCTACAGTTTCCCCACCCCTGGGCTAGGGATGTAAGTGGTGGGGTGGGATGGGGTGTAGAAGGGGTTGGATAAACGACCTATGGAGGCCTCTGATGATGGATAAACAACACATGGCAATCAGTTGCATGGTGTGTGCACGCACATGCACATACACACACACACACACAGAGTTTAAGCTTTTTCTCCTGTGGAATGTTTCACTAGAAAAATAATCTCTCCCCAAAGGTATGTAGGGGATTCCTGGGTGTCCATTTTGTCCATCTACATTCAGATCTAATTTCCTTACTCTCTAGGGGATAGGGAGGGAAGGAGTCATGCAAGACAAAGGAAGCTCAAGGCCAAAATCTTCAGTTTCTGATCTTAAATTAAGCAAATAAAAATAGCTCTTTGCCAAGATCTTTTATATTGGCCATTTACTTTGAGAGTTGTTTTTTCTGTCAGGATTAAGTAATTGGGATGGTAAGAGTGAGGAAGGAAAAATCAACAGTTTTAAATATCTAGGTCTACAATTCCACAAGAGGTGAAGGAGGAGCCAGCCAGCTGATGACCAGAGATGATCTAGGCAGCTCTAGACCCATTTATCCTCTTTCCCTTAGCAAGAAGGTCCCAGACTGGCAGGTTGGCTAGGTAGACACTTCCTCTGTGTCATTCTCCAATTCATTTGCCCAAGACCTCTTGCCCAAGCAGACTCTAATATACAAGGAGTCTAAAGCATGGATTCCATCTGGTGGTGCCAAATGGACACTGGTAATAGCACAATTGTAAACCAGTTCAACCATCACCCTCCCACTTTGTATACCTAACCTTCTAGCCCTCCACCAAGATAGGTATGCTCCTGGATAGAAATTGGCAGCTTCAGTCTAACATCCCTTGGAAAATTCAGTAAAGAATAATCATAAATGTCAAAACGATAGGTTTAAGTTCAATGTTTCATATTCAGCCTGTAGTTTCACAAGAAGAAGGGGTCATCTGGCTACAGGGATTTGTAGTAGTGTCTGTTAGAGTAGAAGAGATACTTGACTTGAAGGGAGGAGATCTGGGTGTGAATGCCTTCATTTTTTTGAACTACACTTTTGAAACCTTTTGAAACTACAGTTTCCTCATCTGTCAAATGAGGGTAATGGTACTTTCACTGCTTGCCCTATAATACAGTTACAAGGAAAGTGCTTTGTAAACTTAAAAGTGTTGTAGAAATGTGAATTATTATCATTATTTCTATACCTTGAAAGACACATAAAAGGAAAACGTGTTAAAGAACATAGGCTCACTGGTTATTCATTAAAGAACAATGTATAGAAAACCCTTGGGGTTTATTCTTGGTTTTCTCTGGTTTGAGAATGAGAATAAAAACTAAAACAATGAATCAAAAAGCATAAATGCTTCCTATTTGTCTAACACTCTACTTGGGGATTAGAAAAACTTTTTCATTTATTTTATAAGCTTCTTGAGAGTTAAGGTACAGGCCTTATACCAGTGGTTCTCAACCTTCTTAATGCCACGATCCTTTCATCCTCATATGAGGGCATATCTGCATGTGGGCGGACCTGCCTGGAGACAAATAGAGGAGCGGTGTCTCAGTTTCTAAGACCATCAGAAATACGTGTTTTCTGATGGTCTTAGGCGACCCCTGTGAAAGGGTCGTTCAACCCCCAAAGGGGTCACGACCAACAGGTTGAGAACCACTGCCTTATACCATATAGATGTAAGGTCCTTGTACCACCCAAGCTTCTTAGGTACAGTGAACATAGGAAGGGCTTAAAGCACTGGTTTCCAAACTTTAGGTGATGACAATACTTTTTTTTTACAAATAATTGTATTGGTTCATATTTTATCCTAATAAAATTTAGAATTTATTGCCATTTTAAAACATCACAATCAAATCTTAAACATGCAATAAAACCATTATATATACCAATATTTATTGTTAAAAAATATTTTACAGTTTTTTATGTTTACAATATAAGAAGAGAAAGCAAAGAAGAGTTGGGTTAAACTTCCTCTTCTAATACATGTTGGCTGTGGGAATGTATAAGTCACTTAAGTTCTTAGCGCCCCTATAGTAGACAGCAATCCAACACTACAAAGTGTGGACCATTTGCATTGGTAGCAAGAGGATCCTCATCAGGAATCCTCTATACCTAAGGAATCACATGTCTAGTCTCCTGAAAGGCCTTTTATATATTTACTTATATATATATATATATAATTGACATTCAAATAATATTATTATTGTGTTGAGTAGGCTGAGGAAGAAAAGTTTCTTGGAATATAGATAACTGATATTGCTAATAATAACTGTTTTTCAAATACAAATGAGAAATTATATTTTGTTGTTGAGCTAGATTAGAAAATCCTGTTTCATACAAACAATATATTACCAATGTCAGTAAAATTTGCACCATTTTGTTTGACAATCCAAAGGATTCTTTATTTCTTTATATAACTCCTTATGTAATTCTTTTATGTATTCTTTATATTAAGATTTTCAAAATCAAAGTTTGTTTCAACATACAAGTATACTTATCTCTATTACTCATTCCTTTTTCAATGAACTATCCAGAGTGAACAAGTTCTTTATTTGTTAATATTCAGATATATCTGGGGCTTTAAAAATAATTTTTTCTGTAGACCAATAAAATGACTAATAAGCAGACCTATTTTTATTTTACTTGTAGAACAGATATTTTTTAAAACTTGGAATCATTAAAAATATTATTTTGTGAATGTATTATACGCAACTCTAACTTTCATCTTTGTAGGAACTATATCTTTCTAGATCAAAGGTGCATTTGATAAACTTTCATTGATTTGGAGTATTCAGTTAAAATATCCAGTGATAATACAAATTTAGGGAGGATATTTTTATTGTAAAGTGAATTTGCAATATGTTTATTATAAGAAAAATGATAATTTCTTATTAAGTTTAAGCACTTTTCAAAGTTCATTGACACAACAAAGCCCACACACTTTGTAATATCCTCTTCCCTTCTCCTATATTTTCATACACTTTTGCAAAGAGACTTTCTTTTAAGGCACTGCTTTTTCTTTTTTTAACTTTTTGGAGGAGGGAAGGCAGGACAATTGGGGTTAAGTGACTTGCCCAAGGTCACATGGCAAGTAGATGTTAAGTGTCTGAGACCAGTTTGAACTCAGGTCCTCCTGACTGCAGGGCTAGTGCTTTATTAGTGGATAACATAATTATAAATAATAATATAATATAATAATACAATTATTATTATTATAAATAATAAATAATTAGTGGCTATTGCCACCTAGCCACCCCCCCAGGGACTGCTTTTAAAAAATACTGATTAAACTTGTAATACCTTTGGAAAATTGTGTATAACTCCTCACTATTCTTTTTCAATATAAGCATACAGTGCTTCCAAATTGCACGAAAGGCCATGTTTTAAACTTAAACTAAGGCTTATAGACCTAGGTTTCATCCAGACACTGAGTTGAGTACTTGTAGACTCCAAAGCAATTTTCCCCAATTATATCACTTTCATTTTAAAAATCCATCAATTTATATTGGAAATTTCTCTTGATGGAGCATGGCCATCAACAGGGCTGCAGAGTAACAGAACTACTCTAACATCAGCTTCAAAATGCACATGCACATATAATCAGATAAGCATCTTTCACAATATCTGCTGTTTTTCAACTTGCAGTGAAAAAGAGAATTTTGAGACTGATCACAAATTCTTGGACAATTCTTCTGGCATATTATTGTATCTGCAAGGAGAACTCTCCAGAGTTGCTTTTCATATGATGTGCCAAGCAACTTTTCAATCATATTAATACATTTTCTCTCATCAAATGAAGTTGTTTATATGCTTAACAATTATGTAAGACAACCTTGCATGATACAAGCAATCCTCTTGCTGTCATATGCATAGTTTTTTTAAGTTTTAATTAATTTCCTTATTTTTAGTTTTCAACATTCATTTCCACAAGATTTTGAGTTACAAATTTTTCCCCATCTTTCCCCTTCACCCTCACCCCAAAATAGCAAGCCTACTGAATACACCTTCCCCCAATTTGTTCTCTCTTAGATCCTCCCCCATGCCCCCTAACCTTCTAGTAGAGCAAGATGGAGATCTTACTTCTCACCTGCATGTAAGAAACAATTTTTTTAACGATTGTTTTTAAAACTTTGAGTCGCAGATTCTTTCCCTTCTTCCCTCCTCACCAACCCCCACTGGGAAGAAAAGCAATTCAATATAGGCTGTACATATGTATTTATGCAAAACATTTCCATAGTAGTTATAGTGTGAGACTAACTATATTTCCCTCCATCCTATCTCACCACCCATTTATTCTATTTTCTCACTGGACCCTGTTCCCTTTTCAAAAGTGTTTGTTTTAAACCACCCTCTCCCCCCGTCTGCCCTCTCTGCTATCATCCCCCCTCTTATCCCCTTCCCTTTTATTTTCCTGTAGGGTAAGATACCCAATTGAGTGTGTATGTTATTCCGTCCTTAAGCCAAATTCAATGAGAGTAAGGTTGACCCATTCCCTTTCACCTTCCTGTTCTTTCCCTCCATTGTAACAGTTTTCTCTTGCCTCTTTTATATGAGATAATTTACCCTATTCTATCGCTCCCTTTCTCCTTCTCCCAATATAGTCCTCTCTCACCTCTTAATTTTATTTTTTATATACCATCCCTTCATATTCAACTTGTCCTGTGCCCTCTATGTAAACATGTACACACATATACACACACACTCACATATATATATATATATATTTATATATATATATACACACATACAAACACCCTCCTATACACACATATATATGTATACATATATACCTTATACACCATATATACATATATTCCCTTCAACTATCCTCATACAGAGGAAAGTCTCATGAGTTACAATTATCATTTTTCCATATAGGAATGTAAATAGTGCAACTTAAATAAGTTCCTTATAATTTTTTTTCCTGTTTGTCTTCTCATGCTTCTCTTGCTTCTTGTATTTGAAAGTCAAATTTTCTGTTCAGCTCTGGTTTTTTCATCAAGAATGTCTGAAAGTCCTCTGTTTCATTGAATGACCATATTTTCCCCTGAAGTATTATACTCAGTTTTGCTGGGTAGGTGATTCTTGGTTTTAATCCTAGCTCCTTTGACCTCTGGAATATTATATTCCAAACCCTCCAATCCCTTTAATGTAGAAACTGCTAGATCTTGTGTTATCCTGATTGTGTTACCACAATATTTGAATTGTTTCTTCCTGGCTGCTTGTAATATTTTCTCCTTGACCTGGAAACTCTGGAATTTGGTTATAATATTCCTAACAGTTTACTTTGGGGGATCTTTTTCAAGAGGTGATTGGTGAATCCTTTCAATTTCTATTTTGCCCTCTGGTTCTAGAAAATCAGAGCAATTTTTCTTGATAATTTCTTGAAAGATGGTAATTAGGCTCTTTTTTTTTTATCATGGACTTCAGGTAGTTCAATAATTTTAAAATTATCTCTCCTGGATCCATTTTCCAGGTCAGTGGTTTTTCCAATGAGATATTTCACATTGATTTTTATGTTTTCATTTATATAAAACAGATAAAACTATCTGTTTTATAGTATCTTGATTTCTCATAAAGTCATTAGCTTCCATTTGTTCGAATCTAATTTTGAAGGAATTATCCTCTACAGTGAGTTTTTGAAATTCCTTTTCCATCTAGGCCAATTTGACTTTTTAAGGCATTCTTCTCCTCATTGACTTTTTGGGCCTCTTTTGCCATTTGAGTTAGTCTGTTTTTTAAGGTGTTTTTTTCTTCAATATTTTTTTGCATCTCCTTTAGCAGGCTATTGACCCACTTTTCATGATTTGTTTGCATCATTCTCATTTCCCTTTTCAATTTTCCCTCCACTTCTCTTATTTGATTTTCAAAATCCTTCTTGATGGCCTAGATCAATTCATATTTTTCTTGGAGGCTTTTGATGCAGGAGTTTTGACTTCATTGTTTTCTTCTGGTTCCATGTTTTGATCCTCTTTGTTCCCCAAAAAAGATTCTGTGGTCTGATTGCACTTCCTCTGTTTGCTCATCTTGCCAGCCAATTACTTGACTTTTGAGCTCTTTGCCACCGTAAACTCTGCTTCCAGAATGGAGGCTGTTGTGTCCCAAATTTCTGGGGTTTTCACAGGTGTTGTCAGAACTATGAGGAGTATGCCCTCTCTACAGCTACCACAAGCTCTGGCACACTAGCATCCCTCACCTCAGGACCACCACCCAAGAGTATGACCCAGATCTAAGCAGGTCAAAGCAAAAGCAATTACCCTCTAAATGGTCTTTTGTTTCCCTTACAATCTTCAGGCCAGGAGTTCCAAAGACAGCCACATGGCAGGAGCTGCAGGCACCTCATTGCCACACCTCTGCCACCCCTGGAGCAGGGGCCAGACCACACTCTTCTCTCACTCAGTTCTAACAGATTTCCCTACTGACCTTTTACTTTCTCTTTGGTGTTTATGGGTTGAGAAGTCTAGAAACCACCATAGCTGTTGTGAAGTCTGCTCTGCCAGTCTAGGTCATGAGTCTGGAGGTCATGAGTCTGGGCCGGCATGGCTCATGGGTCTCTGTGCTCAGCTCCCAGCTCAGTGTGATAGACCCTTCCTGTTGACCTGCCAGGTTGCCTTCAACAGGAGATTTGTTTCTCTCTTTCACTTTGTGGGTTCTGTAGCTCTAACATTTGTTTAGAGTTATGTTTTACAGGCATTGGAGGTGGCTGGAGCAGGAGCTCAAGCAAGTTCCTGCTTTTACTCTGCCATCTTGGCTCTGTCCTATAGGCACAATTTTTAAAGAAAGTTTTGTTTTGTTTATTAAAACCACCTAATTTTCTCATGGAAAATTCTGTTTCCTTTCCAAAATATTCTGAATATATACTTTCAAAATATAGCTTCAATTTATTAGGTTTAATTCTATCTGCAGCTAATGTATTCATTAAAAAGCAAGCAATATTCCTTCCCCTTCATATGTTCTGGGTTTAGAATATTTTTCCTTTATGTTTCTTCATTCCTGCTCCTTAAACTTTCTCTATTATCTTTGCTTATTCTAGTTTTAAGTGCTCCAGTTAATTTTCTCTTCAAACTAGTTATATATTTTATCCATCATGAAAGGATATGATTTCACTTTTTAAAATTAGAAATAAACAATTTAAGACAAGCAAACTTTAATGAATGAAAACCTCAAATGATTACAACATATCTTGAGTTATTTCAATATTTTAAAATTTGACTTTTTTGGAAACTAGTTTATTATATTTTATTTAACAAAATCAATGATACTGATACATGTAGCAGATATTATGGGATTTTAAATGGCCATGTAAAGATTGTCTAAATTTAAATTGAAAATGCTCAATGTTCAAATGTATCAAAGAGTTTGATGACACAACTCATTTGCGTCATGAGGCTATGCCTATTGACAGAAAGGAATGGTGGCTGACTCAAATTTGACCCTTTTTTGCAGTTTTGGGACTGAATTTGTGGTTTTATCCACATAGGGATCTCCCTCTGCCAATGTAGATTGGCACCTACTCTACAGTTTATAGTCTTTTGTGAACCTTAGGCAGCTGCCCAGAGCAGTGAAAAGCTGATTTGTCCAATCAGCATGTGTTAGCAGTCAGTCAACAAGTATTTACTAAGTGCTTTTGTGGCTGTTATTCAGTTGTTTCAGTTGCATATTACTCTCTGTGACCCCATTTGTGATATTCTCAGCAAAGGCAGTTGGAGATGTTTGCCATTTCCTTTTCCAACTCACTTTTCAGATAGGAAAACTGAGACAAACAGGGTTAAGTTATTTGAGTCACACAGTGTCTGAGGTTAGATTTGAACTCAGGAAGACTCATCTTCCTGACTCCAGGCCTGGTACTCTATCCATTATCCTGTTATCACCTAGTTGCCCTTCTTTTCTTCTTTTTTTTAAAAGAAAATTAATTTATAGAATAATATAGCATTTCCATAACATAGCATAATAAAAAAGATGATTACACACAAAACTGAAAATCTATTGTGTACAACTTCTATTCCTTTTAAATGTATAATTAATCATGTAATTTTCCCCCCTTTTTTCTTCCCTATGTGGCTGCTTCCCCTACCCCCACTGTAGAGATGGCTACCATTAGACACAAATATTATTAAGCACTTAGTATACGTCAGACACCACTAATGGCCGAGGATACAAATAAAAGCAAAAAACAGTCCTTGCCCTCAACAAGTTTCCAATCTAAAGGAAAGAAAAGCAGGAAAGTGGAGAGAGGGGGAGGGAAGGGAGAGCATTATAGGCATGGAGGACAGCAGGCACAAAAGTCCAGAGCTGGAGAATGTAGCTCCCATATCAATCAGAAATCAGGTAACCTTACCTTCAATCTTGATGCTTGCCCAGGGCTCAGCAAGGGAAATGGAGAAGGTGGGAGCACTACCAAGCCCCAGGCTTTCCCTTCATTCCAAGTCTTGAGAAGACTGGAGGACAGGGCACTGGGAGGTGGCTCTACCACTTTTACCTCAGTGATCATCCTTCCTCCAATGTCCCTCCTGGTCAGATGGGCATGGTGCTAGAGGCATGAGAAGGGCTATAGAGGGAGGTACTTCAACAAGGCCAGTGGCTGGGACCTGAGCAGGGGTCCCTGAAGGGAGAGAGACCATGCTGGGAGATGCAGAGTAGGAGATAAGGAAAGTCTAGGGGGCAGGAAATGAGGGTGTTGGGCTAGGGGAAAAGGGAAGGGAACCCAGGGGGAAAAGGGTTGGGGTCCAGCAGGAGGGCTGGGGGAGCTGCTTCAGTGGGACCAGTGACTGGGACCTGAGCAGGAGTTCCTGACGGGAAAGGGGCTGGGGCTGAAGCCATAGGAAGGGGGTCATTTAATTGGTTCACATTGCCCCTTTGTGGAGAGGCTATAGCTTCAAGCATCTCACACTCTTTCCTGAGAACCATGTTCCGATGAAGGTTGAACCAAGTTCAATGAAGACCAGCAAATAGGCAGCTTCTAACCATTTTTCTTCTGTGCGACAGTATAATTCTAACTGCAAGAGAGTATTGTCTTTTAAAGTCCCCAAAACAGGCCACAATTCATGGTTTTCTAGGCAATAGCTAGGCCAAACAGTGTTGCAAAAAATCACTAGCTTTTCCTTTTTAAGGTATCCAGAGAAACTACATTTTTCCCAATGTTGTAAAAGACAACCCAAAAGCGAACTTTTGGGAGCTGCAGACATAGGGCCTGGAAGTCCCTTCCTCCATAAAGGAAGGTTTGAGAGAAAAACCTCAAAAAACAAACAAAATAAAATAGGACAAAAAACCCTACAAAAATACCTTGCGTTTTCCCACTGAGAGAGCACTGAGAGAATTGGACGAATCCAGCTCACACTTCCAGATGAGGCATCTGTCCTTGTCCTCCATTCTTCAGAAATTGCACACGCGTCAATGTTCTCCAATACAATCAAACAGGACTAAGAACATGAGGTCAGGCTGAGTATCTAGCTGTCTGACCTAATAGGACCTGAGAGGTCAGGCCCACAAAAACAAAACACACACACACACACACACACCAAAAAAAAACACCTCCAAGCTACTTGGAGGACAAGAAAGCAATAGGGAAAGAAAGAGGCTTATGTACCTTCCAGTCTGGCTAGAGAAGAGCTTGAAATTAGCAGTGTTTCCTGGTCAGGGAACCATAAAAATGAAGAGGTTTCCAAAAGAGGGTTAGAGCCGCCTGAGACCCCAAAACACCAATATGCCAAGTCCTGTGGAAAGAATTCCACTCAAGTCTTCTCAGCCAAAGAAAAAGTAAAGTTTATTGAAAGTTCAAGTTCACCATAAGGGGTAGACTCTTAAGAAGCCAGTCTATGCTAGGTCGTTCTATGGAGCTTTCACACAGAGCAAGTCTGTGCTAAGCTATTCTACAGAGCTCTCTCAGATGGAGGGAAGATTGGGTCTTATATACAGAGGAATCTAGGGGTCGTTCAGAGGAAGAGCCTGGGGAAGGTCTTCAGGAGGAGTGAATGAGGTCAGACTCCAGTAATGAGTTTGGGGAGGGACTTCAAGTGAGGTCAATGAAAGAGTAGATTGATATTTTGATAGGCTCCAGGATGGGAAGCAGATGGACAATGGAGGGTCAGGCTAGTAACAGAGGTTTGGGCCTAGCCACAATGAAATACCCATGGCCTCTGCAAATGCCCCACCAAGTGGGAAGACCCAACGAGAGCTCAAGGGGATTCCCAGAGCATGCACCCCAAATATTCAAGGAGAGCTCAAGGGGGGAGGTCCCAGAGTCTACACCTTATCACTGAGTATAGACACACACACGAAGTTTACCAAATTTGAAGCTTAATGTTCTTGGGGTTCATCTAATCCACCCCCCTATTTTACAGATGAGAAACCTAAAGCCTAGGGAGGTGAAATGATTTGCCTGAAATCACACAGGAAACAGCAGAGAAAATTTGGGAGTTTTCCCATGAATTTAGGACTCTGTGTTACCACACTGTCTCTTAATCTTAGTACCAAAAAATCTTCATAACCTGAACCCTTCCTGCCTTGGTACAGTTTTCTTATACTCCTTGCTCCTCACACCTTCACCTACAATTGAGCAACATTGGTATACTACCTCTTTCTCACCTATGACACCCAGTCTCCAGCTCTAAGCTTTTGTACTAGCTGTCCTCCATGCTTAGAATACTCTCCCTCTTCCACTGCCTCTTCTTAGTTTCCTTGATTTCAGTAAAGTCTCATATCAGATTCTGCCTTCTTTACTAAACCATTCCCCCGTGAGTTAATAAGCATGTTATTTATTCTGCATATATCATAGAGACCTAGTTATTTACATTTTTTCCCATTAGATTCAATCTGCTCTCCTTCCCCAACTTTCCTGCCTCATTTTGTGTGTTATCTCCTTCTTTAGATTGTATATTTGTTGAGGACAGGGACTTTTTTTAATAGACAAAGTAGTGGTATTGCTGGGTCACAGGGTAGTTTAATAACTCTTTGGGCATAATTCCAGATTGCTCTTCAAAATGGTTTGAGAAGTTCACAATTCAACCAACAAAGAATTAGTGCCCCAATTTTTCCACATCCCTTCCAATATTCATCACTCTTCCATTCTATCATTTTAGCCAGTATGGTAGGTATAAAATGACATTTCAAGGTTTTAATTTTCATATCTCTAACCAATAATGATTTAGATAATTTTTCACGTGACTAAATTACTTTGATTTCTTCAGAAAACTGTTCATATCCTTTGACCATTTATTAATTGAGGGATGACTCACATTCTTATAGATTTGACAAAATAGACTTCCTATGAGATGTCATTTCATTTATTCAATAGCCCCTACTCTTTTCAAATTGACCAAAGACTTTTCCACACCTAGTAAAAATGCTGTTCATTGGTTGGTTGATTCACTAGAGCTACCTAGGCCTTGTTCACTGCAAAGTCTGGGGTTTCTCTCATTATGTAGATAGGGATATGGGACAGCACTCTAACTCTATGATCCTATGATCTCTTCTCACTTCTACCAAGCTGTGCTTAAGATATGTGCATGTGTGTATGTATGTATGTATATGTATATATGTACATGTGTATATGTATGTATATGTATATGCATGTATACTAAAAGGTGCCAAGGAAAGTGTTTTCCCTAGAGGGGGTGGCCACAGTAAAATAAGACATAAATATTGTGATATGCCAGGGATATTGTTCAAAAATTTATTTAATCTAGAGGGGTTTATTCAATTAGCACAAGAACTAAGTTCAATGTCAAATCAAATGTTAACTATGGTCTCTAGGCAGGGATGTGCTGGTAAATGTTTTAACACTTGGGGCTCCAAAAAAATGTATAACTGGCACACTTTTAAGCTTAATCTAAATTATTAACATTTTCTTCATCACTTCTTAAGTCTAGACAATGAATAAAACAAAAAAATCAAGTCCTGATTTTTAATGTTTACAATTTCTGAGCTGTAAATGCTCAGAGTGAAAATTTAAAAATTAACTCAAGAAAGCGGGCAGGAACTAATTTCCAACACACCCTTGTCTCTGGATTAATATCATTTTGTGAAGTTGGAAGTAAAGCTGATAATATCTGAATCATTGAGGTCCCTGAAATAAAAGTCCTAAATAGATTTTGTAGTGATAAGTATAATGTTTTACATTTCTATAGTACTATTATAGTTCATAAATCACTTTCCCCCACTTCATTTCATTTGATCTTTATAAACAACCCTGTGAGCTTGCAGCAGACTGAGGTCAGCTAATAATTACTCTAAGCTGCTGAATGTGTAATTATTTGGAATCTTGATTGCTTCACCTTCTCTTACCTTTTACTCCCACTTTATAAGTGAGAAAATAGAGGCTCAGTGAATTGTCCCAGTGGGGAATGCAGTTAGGAACTTTCAAGTGATTACTTGAGCTCAGGTCTTATGCCTTCTAACCCAACATTCTTTTGGTAATACCTCAAATGCCTCACATCGTCTTCTCATTTTGTAAAAATGTGCTTCAGAGAAGACTAGGAAAACATATGAACTGATGCAGAGTGATATAAGGAGAACCAGGAACCCAATAAACACCATGACACAACAATGTAAATGGAAACAATAACCAAACTGAATATTGTTTAAGTATAAAGGAACAAGCTTGTCCCTGGAGAAATGAGAAAATGCAACTCTTTTCCTTCTTCAAAGAGATGAGAGACTATGGGTATGAAATACTGTATATTATCAGATGTTTAATGTGTTGTTTTTCTTTTGTTACAAGGGATTTCTTACTGGAGCAAGGGAGGGAGATGGGATATATTCAGAAATGAAGTTGACATAAAAGCAAAACATATCAGTAAAATTAGTAATTTTAAAAAATATATATACATAGATATATACACATTTATGTGTGTGTATGTTTCAGAAGATTGTCAAAGACAAGGATTCCTCAAAGTGGAAATCTTTTGCTTGTTAACAAAATGCTGGTCCATTTCAGTTAATTCACTTTATAGGGTTACATCTGTTTTTAGGCATTGTTAGAAGAAAAGCATAAAAGAGCAAATGTTGATGGAGCTGAGCATTCAAGAGATTTCAATGGAAATGACAATCTCTAAATTTTACTATTAGCATGAGACAGATCAAGAAGCTGGCTAATATTGTATGTCCTGCCTACCATCCATTCAACAAAGGCTCATACCCAAGGGTCCTAAAGGAGCAAGTTTGACTGTCTTCATGTGTTTCAAAAGTGTAATCAGTCACGTTCAAGATGATACATTTTGGAGGGTAGCCAGATTCACTTAAAGAATTTTCCACATATAGTCATAGTTAAAAGGAGCCCTGAACAATCAATAAGAAACCCACTCCAATAGAGGAGTTTTTATAGAAGTATCGTTTTTGTTATTATTAGTAATGTTAAGAATAATAATTTACATTTACCTAGTACTTTAACATTTGTAGGATATTCTTCATAACCACCCTAATAAGGTGGGTATTATAAGTACTATTATTCCCATTTTAAAAATAAGAAAACAAGTTCCAGAAAATTGAATGAGATGCCCTTGGCTACATACCTTCCAAATTTTGGAGCCAGGATTCAAATCCAGGTCTCCTAACTCCATTTCTACTATGACATACTGCCCCTTCTAATAACATTATGTTACTGCATTCTTTTGGTCCTCCCAGGTAAAATTGATCTCTCTGACCTCAAACTTTTCACTTTGCCTAAACTTCTCATTAGTACACACCTCACTCTCCCCTATGTGTTAGGGCTTTTTGGTACATGTTGTCTTTGGTACTCTTGTCATCTCTCCACAACCTATCCACAACCTCACACACACCCCTCCTCATTAAATTCAAAGTTGTATCCTCCTTTAGAGTAGAGTCTATGTCAGATCTGTCTTTGTATTCCCAGTACTTAACATATTGTCTAGCTTGTAGTAGGCATTTCATAAATGTTTGTTGCTTCTTTGCGTTGCTAGATATGGAAAGTAGCTGAAAGTGTGATTTATTAATAATATCAACGATTTCTATTCAGATTTTACCCTCCACCTCTCCTTTTAATGTCTCCTCTAGAAGATACAACGGTAATTCACCTTCCACTCACCAAGGGCTATGGATAAGTTAAGTACCTGTTCTGTACAAACAAAGGACAGGTAGCATTTTTTTACCTTTCCCTCACTCCCTACAAACTAATGGAAAAGTAGTTACCACCAAAACAGAATTCAAAAAATGTCCTAATTCCAAATGCTAAAACCAAAAAGCAAAAGTCTCACACTCAGACTTGATATTTTTAGTTCCCTTCCCTAAAGGACAAAAGGAAGCTTCCTAGGCAGTTGGAGGGGAAGATTTGACCTTTGTCAAAGATGGAAATCAATCCGGTATAGAGAGATCCAGCAAGGAGAAAACAGCCCAACCTTTCATCTTCCCAAGATACCTCATTGACTGCCAAAGGAAACGACAGCCTGTTCTAGTTTGTTTATATTTTACATTATATTGAATTTGTAACCAGGGCTCACACTGTGTCCTCTTATCTTCAAATTATTATTTACACCAAGGCCCATGGTGATGGTAATTTGGGGTACTGCAGAAAGATCACTATTCCCTTCCCCCCTGCTCTGAATTTTAGGAGAATGCAAAGGAACAGCAACCAGGGAAGAGGGTGTTGGGGTTTGGGTTGTTTTTTGGGTTTTTTTTCTTTTTTGCATAGGAGGGAGCTTGCTTTGGCATAGGAAGATACACTATAAAAGGAGAGTGAGATCTCTTTTGCCTTTCATTTTCTCCTGAGAGAGACTTCCCTTCTACCATATGGGGTGCAGGGAGCAAAAAAGCTGCTACAGGTGGATGGTGGCTCCCTTCCTGGCATATAGTCAAGTGCTTGTTGATTGCTGAGACTCCATCTGCTGGTGGTCAAAAATCTGATGAGGAGGAGGCAGGCACAAGACCAGCATGCTCCAAAGCCACAGTGCTCTGGAGCAGAAGGCAAATACTAGTGAAATAAGCAGATAATCAGGAAACAGTGCCCAAAGACAAGATCAGAGCATATAATTTGCTCATTAGATGGCACTGTATGAAAGCCACCTGCCCAAGGGTTTTGTCAGGGTCTCTCTGGCACATGCCCAAGAGATTATCCTCTTGGGATAGTAGGCTGCATGATTGAACAAGTTGGGAGAAGGAAGAGGCCCAAAGATATAGAGATCATGATTTTTTAATATGTTGAATAATATTGCATTTTATTCCTTAGATAAATCTTTAATCCAATAAATTTGAGTTGGGGGGGGGAGGTTGTGTTTTTCACCAAATCTGCTTAGTCATACAAGCCTCATGTATCAGATTGAAAGAGGAACCTCTAGGATATGCACCAAAGAGACCTTGACAAGACCTTTGGGCTGGTACATGAGAGTAGTACCACTGATGGCCAAATGATACTCCTTCAATGATTAATTAATAAAGTGATACTGAATCTTCCTTAAGGAAAGTAGAGCATGAGCAAATGTGGGTAACTTGCACTACTTCAGTATATGTCACACTTACCAAATAGATGCATCCTACACCTGTGTCACAGATTGTTGTACTTAGCCCAGCCTCTCCTTCTTCATTCCAGAGCCCATTACATAAGCATTTAGGTATTGAGCAGTACACATCAGTTCACTTTCTAACCCCTTGTCTGCTGCTACTGCATGAAACCTCAGAAGATTTTCCAGACTCTCTTCAGGTGAATCAAGTAATTAGGAAAATGAGTGATTAAGTCTTTTGGTTACACAACCTAAAAGAGTTTGCTAAAATACTTCTGCTGACATCCCACACTTCTGAGTCCCTTATATACTTGCTATCCAGGGCCACCAAGATGCCCCTGTACCTTGTTTAACCCTTCCTACAATACTGTCCCCCTGCTGCTCACATTGATATCCCATTAATTAGGACCTAGTAAAGTTCTTTGCCCTACCAACAAATGTTTTGTGTGACCTCTCATTTTTACCTCTATTCTTGGAATTCCTTGAGTTGGATGAAGGAAGATATTTCCACATACATTAAATTTTTGTCTTAGCAATACAATTCCAGATTGCTGATAAATACACCAATGCAATCAATCCCATTATTTAAGTGCCTACTATGTGCCAGGTACTATACTAGGCACTGGGGATGCAATTCCAAAATGGAGCATGCCAATGAAAAGTGCCCCTTGTAGTTCCACAAGATGTCCCAATTGGATAATACCACTGGATGTGTCTGTGCAGAGGATCTTCTGTTGGCTTTACACTCATGCAAAATGTTGGACAGATCAAGGTGGAGGCTAAAAATAGAACACAACTCATTGATTTATATCAGCTTCCAAATGTTTTTTCTCTTTTAATCCTGGCCAAATTTGTCTTTGGTAGGTTATATGAAATGGAAATGTTACTCTGTCAGAACCAGCAAAGAACATTTTTCCCTTCATCTTCTCTGAATAGAAAGAACTGGTGAAGGTGCTGGACATTAGGACAGTGTTTTAAAAATGATCAATTGAAGTAGTGCCATCTTGCTCTTGGTGGCAGCTGGAGTAAACCCATCTGAGGAGAGATATTAAAAATAGTTGAGGGTAAGAAGAGATAATGGCCTCAGGGATAGAGATACAGGAATCTACTTGACTCTTACTAGGAGGACTCAAAAAACTCATTTATATTCCAACTTCAAAGAAACGACAACAAGTTATAACCATCTGTCTTGGTTACTGCAGGTGCCAAAAGATGATTTTCCATATATTTTCTTAACTCTCATTACTGTTCATCAGGAGAAGATGAATCTGGGGTAATAAAACAGAAGTATAGACATGCAAGCAAGTAGTTGTTTTACTGAGAAACAAAGAATCTAGTTCTTAGACATCAATTCAAAGATTCATGGTAAGAACACAGCTCCCCACAATTTTTTGTTCCCCATTGTGACCCCAGATGGAGATGACTTGCATGGATCTTGGGGGTCTTTTAGATCTGAGAAGATAATGAGAAAGTAGGGTGGCCCTTATATATTTCTCAGGAGATCTCCCCCATTGGATAATAAGGTATCCAAAGGCCTTTAAGTCATCGCTCTAGTAAATGCTCCTTATTGGTTCCTGCTAGCTGCTGTGTTTGTGATCTAACCATGTGTCTATTGAGCATTGTTCTTCTACCACCTCATCCCTAGACCATTCATTGAGAAGGAAATGCCCACTGAGGGAAATGGCTCTGGTATTTAGTATAGCCAGTGCTTGTGGGAGGAAGTCTGTCCAGAAAGAGAGGATATACATCTTGGTTTCCAACATGCTCAATTATTCTACAATACATTTCTTCGATTACTTTTTTTCCTAACTGTTATTCTCAGCATCCTAGCTTGTCTGAGTATTATTTGGGCAAAGTATTTAAATATCAAGCCAAGTTATTTGTTTCCATTTATACGCAGAGATTTCTAGAGTTGAATTTTACCTTCTCTTAAGAAGTGGGTCCATTCTGTCTGAAGACATTTCTTCTACAATATCCTAAATAGAGCACTGGAAAGTTCCTCTTTTAAAGTCCTCCTCTCCACTGGTAGAGAATAGGATCCCCCTGTTGGGGAACCATTAAAATTATTAGTTATGTCAACAACTGCAACAAGGTTATCTTTAGTTTTTCAAGGTGCTTAAACTTGTTCTCAGTCAGATTAACTTGATTTGCAGTATCATACAACACTCAAAGAAGCCAGTGGAGAATTTTCTTACCTAGCTACCTTTAGAATTTAAATTGTAACTCATCTAATTTCTTGGTAACTATTATCCCTACTCTGACACCTAGTCTTGTAGGCTTCTAGACCCTCTCCTTACATCTAGATATGTACTGTGTCACATTCCACCTCCCCCCACTCACCCTTGGATAGGATATCCTTCCTAGTCTTCACTCAAACGCAAATTTCTTGTTCATCTGGACACCAGGAACCCGGACCAGGTCATCTCAGCATCTGGAGAGTCTTGTCATCCTGACTACCTCCCTCTCTGAAATGTGAGGTCTTTGTACCACTTCCTGTCCCACTCGGTCCATTTTTTAGGTGAGGAGCAATGAGTATTTGGAGTACAGGTATGCAAATAAGTAATTTTCTTCCCTGATATGCAAAAGATATATTAATCCATATTAAGCAGGTATATGAGAAGACAAAGGGAACACTGCTATCCCAGTATTCCTTTTACCATGCCAGCATGGGCTTAGTGTTTCTCAGTAACTCCAAGTTGAGGCAGCCCAAATGAAGTTAGGACTTTTACCAGGTCTGAGAAGCCCAAGAGGAGTAGATTGGGTGTTGTTCAGTTATGTTTAACTCTTTGTAACCCCATTTGGGGTTTTCTTGGCAGAGATACTGGAGTGCTTTGCCAATTCCTTGTCTAAATCATTTTACAGAAGAGGAAATTGAGACAATTGAGGAAATTGAGGGTCACACAGCTAATGTGTATCTGAGGCCAAATTTGAACCCAAGAAGATGAGTCTTCCTGACTCCAGGCCCTGCATTCTATCCACTGCATCATGTAGCTTCAAGGTAGGTTGGGTAACCCTTACATATTTCTCAGGAGTTTTCTCCTTATTAGATGATTATAAAAGCCTGTCCCTTAGGGCAATTCCTGGGGGAAGTTCCCTATTAGCTCGTACTGATTATACCATGTTTATTATCTAACCATTGCTTAGTCTAACTAAAATTCTCTGCCTTCTGAAATCACCATCATAGGTGTAGGAGTAATGTAGGAGTAATCACTAAACGCTCCCAGACTTGACTTTGAGCCTGTCTGACCTATAATTTCTATGCCATAGTTTGAATTATGGTCTATAGAGAGACCAAAGAACCCAGTATAGATAGTTGTTCTAACAAGTATCATAGTATGGATTTGTAAGCCCCTATAAGACAAGGACTTTTACTTTGGTTTTATTTAGTTAATACAGTACCTTTCACAGAAATCATATTTATGTCAACACTTAAATAAACAAGAAATATATTGTTTCACATATAGGCTACACTTTTCACCCAAGTCTGACATGCATAATACTTGAGTATGGCCTAAAATGATATTTAATGAGATTAGGTGTATAATACCTGTAAGATACATATTTCCCTTCATTCAAAAGGACAGCCAGGGGTTAAGATCAATGGAGTCAGAAACAGAAGCAACAAAAAAGGCTTTTTAGTTGGTTGGTTTTTAAAGCTAGATTATGAAAAGCAAAAAGAATCATAGAAGGGATGTGCTTACTGCTTGGGGGTAGACAGGGATAGATAACGGGAACAGAAAACAGGAAAGGCACCATTGCTCAACTTTTATTTTGCTTCTGTAAAAGAGAGTTAGTTTTTGACTGTTCTTATTGCTTGTCCTTCATTCTTGAAGAGGACCATGACATTAGGAAGATGATGCCATGACTTGCAAATGAATTGGACTTAAGTGAGGGAGGGCTGTGCAAGGTCACAAGCCTCACTTTCTCCTCCAACAGCCAGGGACAGATCAGGATGACTGGAGATGGCCCCTTTTAGACTGTAATGGATTGATCAAAAGCAGTGTATAAGGTAAATTGTTAGTAAGACAACACTTTACTGTCCTTATTATGTTTATGTGTCCAAGTCCAGATGAACTACATCCCATGGTACTGAAAGGATTGGTAGATATTAACTGCTAACTTATTGTTAATGATCTTTGAAAGATGTTAGAAATGTGGTATTTGTCCTTCATTTTCAAAGAGGACCAATGACATCCCAGAGTGATATTTTGACTTGTGTGTGGATCAGATTTAAGTAAGGCAGAGCTACACAAAGTCATCAGCCTCACTATCTCTTTCTGACTCATAAAAGTCCAGTGGCAAGAAAAAAGTCAGGACCACTGGCAGCTCTGCATGAGATGCAGTGGATGACCTTGGTGTCTTCAATGTCTGACAAAGCTCTAAGCATTTCGCAGAACCTGCTTCAGCCACTTTCATGGTCATTGGAACAAATTGTTCTCATATACCCATTCTGCAGGGAGAAGTCTTCATGTGTGTGGAGTGGACACCCTTCTAACTCACTGACAATTTTGAGACCTGTTGGTTATCATCAGCCTAGTTTGGTCCATCTGCCAAGATAGTTTTATGGGGATGTGGCCACTGTACATACACCTTCTTGGAGCCATCAGTAGAAGTTGAATGCTAGGTGGACAACAAAGATGAATGAGCAGCCCTAAAAAGGGCTTGACAAGCCACACACGCAAGTTTGACACCAATACTTAGAAGAATTCTAGACTACATGACTAGAAGGGTTGTTCTAGTGAGCAACTGGAAAAACAAATGGTCACAGAGATTGCCACTACAATATGCCCTCCTCAAGAATATCTCATGCCAGTCTAAATTTAATTTCCTTTTTTAATAAGGTTATTAGGTCAAGGATTCTTAACCTGAAGTTCATGCATAGAGTTCAGTAGGTCTGTGAACTTGGAAAAAAATTACATTTTATTTTCTCTATTGTCTAACTGAAACATAGCATTTCCTTCCATTATGAATATAGGGATTCATATAGACATTATTCTGAGGAAGTGTCCATAGGTTTCACCATACTACCAAAGGCCCCCATTATACAAAAAACATTAAGAACCTCTGCCATAGATACAGTTTACAAAGCATTTGACAATCTCTTATGTTTTTCTCCTGGACTGGACAGTGAGATGTGAACTAGACAATAGAACAATTAGGTAAATCTAGAATTTGTTGAATGACTACCATGATCATTAATGATTTAGAATCAACTTGGAAGGTCTCTAGTGTAGTACTATAAGAATCTATCTGGCCTATGCTTTTTCATATTTATGACAAGTAGAAATGATATGCTTCTCTTTTTTGGCAGATAATTATAGGAAGGATTTCAAATGCATTGGTTGACAATGTTAGTGTCTAAAGAGATATGGCCAAGACATTATGTTAAGTCAAATCTAGCAAGATGAAATTTAACAGGTATGTCTCAGATATTGCTTCAAAAAATCAACTTAAGAAGTCCAAGATATGGAAGGCGTAACTAGATAGAAATTTAACTGAAAAAAGATCAAGGGGATTTAATAATGGGATTAATAAATTAATAATTTAATAATAGGGTTTCAATGGGAGTTAACAATTTTTATCACCAAAACAACTACTGTGTCCTTAGCCTACATTAATAAGAGACATAATGCATAGGGCTAGAAGAATGAGAGTCCTGATGTATTCAGTTCACATCACTGAGAAGTTGGAGTACATGCCGAAGAAGGCAATTAGGGTACTAAAAGGCCCTTAGATCTTGCTTTGTGGGATCCATGGAAGAACCTAGGAATGTTTGGCTTGGAGAAGATAAGACTTAGTGGGATATAATAAATGTCTTCAACATCAGCTTTTCTGAAGGGTTGTTATGTGGAAGCAAGATTAGACTTGTTTTGTTTAGCTACAGAGGGCCGAACTAGGAGTAATTGATGAAAGTTGAAAAAATGACAAATATAAGATGATATTCCAAAGAGACAGATTTAGGTTGATGTAAGGGAAAGCTTCACAATAATAGAGCTCCTTAGAAATGGAATAAATTACCGTGGAAGTAGCTCCTTGCTAGATATCTTCAAACAAAGACTAGTTGGTCATCTACTAGGTATGTTGAAGAATGAATTGTATTATCTTCTGAAGTTCCAACTCAGAGATTCTGCAAAAATGCAGATATTAGTAATTACACTACCTACTTTATGTTGTTTGGGGGAAAGAATTTGATTAACTGTAAGGTAGTATACCAATATCAGCTATTTTGGTATTTATAGATAGTTAGGTCATTTGGTTGGGATGCTTTGCTAGGTCTCATTCAATCTCTTTACCAATAATTCATTCTTTTTCCTACTATGGTCACAAATTACACTCCTGAATCTGACTGTCCTGTTGATGGATGCTTTGGGTCATAAATGGAACTGAGACAGAGAATATGGATGATAGTGAAATACACTCATACTATTGGGGGGAAAAAACATGGAGCCCATATTCTACTGGTGGTGAATTTTGCCTATTCTGTGGAAGCACAAATATGAGTAATGTGACTGAATTCACATATGGGTTGTCTGGAAAACTTTCATGAAGGAGGTGAGTTTTCAGCAATATATAGAAGGTAGGAAAAGGTATTTCAGGCTCTATACTATCTTGACTGGAAGCCGAAAAAAAGAGGAAGTCCTCATCCAATCTTGAAACAGCATCTTAAGAGCTAAGAATTTGATTGCAACTTCAAATCCATTCATTAAGAAAAACTTAAATGGCCCATCCACTCAGTATGTGAGCCATCCATGAGGGAGGGACAGCTTGATATCCTCATTCTGTTGGAAACAGTGGCCCTGTTTATCTCAGACAGCCCTAGATTAAGCTGATTTTGCTATTTTTAATCTCTCCGGAAATAAGCAAAGAAGAGAAGCTAATTGCAAACAGACTGAACTTTACATAGGAAATATGTAGGTCCCTTGAGGCACCTAGAAAGTGAAGGTTTGAAACTCAAACCCAATCCCTCCCTCCCCTGCTTCCGTCTCCAAGGCACGTAGTCCAGGGATTAGGGAAAGGCTGCGTGCTGAGCCGAGCATGGGTATAGGAGTGTCTCTGCCTAGGCAAATATCTCAGCTGACTCGAACTGAACAAATTCCATCCATTTCATCCCCCTCCCCCACTTTTCCGGAGGCTCCATCCAGAGCTGCCATGGATGTGGAGAAGGTGGTGAATGAGAAGCAAGAAGACTTTATAACTTACCAATTACAGTTTCAGAAAGCCTCTTACAGGAATCATATTCACTCAGGAACTCTGGTCCCAAATACCCCCTCCTGACTACTTGGCACAAAGTGAAGGGATATGTAGCCCTTTAAGTGTAGAGTTCAAATTTATGGGACTTGGGACTGCTTCTCTTGACTGTGGCTAAGTAAACTAATGGTTAAAATGCTGGCTGGATACTGGGTCTCACTCACAGCTGCATTGCTTGCTTCACTATGGGAGACTGGGCATGTCACCTGGGCATGCTGTGCCTCAGTTTCCCTGCCTGTCAGTTTGGACAACCATGACTGATGCTAATTCTGAATAGTTAACCTGATGGTGGGACTGGGCACTTCTAAGTGGCAGGGACTGGGGGAAGGGAAGGAGTTTGGGATGGGGGGGGGGCGTCTTTTAGATTTATGACTTGTAAATCAAAGTGAGAGATAAAAACAGACCAGAAGCCTAAGGCCTGGAAAGGCAGCCAGGGGAGATTAGATATTCTGCCATCAGGATCATCCCAATGACTTTATTGAATATTCTCTTTTATAAATAGTCATTGTGTTATTTTAACTTATATGGACAAGGTTAGTCCTTGCTTGGGATTGGATGTTTGGGTTCTAAGCCTCTTGTGGATATTGCTGTTGCTGAGGCCACTGCAGGAGCTGGGCTTCTTCCAAGGGAAATCCATGCGGGACTCCAGGGCTTGGCTGAGTGACTTGACAGATGGTGGTGGGTCCTTGAGAGAGAGAATCACAGTTTTAAGTTAAGGGGAGTTACAGAGGGAAGAAGAGAAACTTTCTTCTTATCTCCTTGACAGGAAACTTTTATGGGGTTTGAAAAGTCACTTCTGCCCAGAAGTCCCTTCGGTGGCTGAAGGCTTCCATGCAAAGGGCCAGGAAGCTAGACATAAATGCAGTCTGATTTGAACAACCAATAATCTCTTATGAAATGTCATCACCTCTTGTCAGTCCTCATTCTTCTTGACCTACCTTTCTTTTGCACTGGACACCCTCCTCCTGGATACTCTCTTCTCTCTGGATTTCTGTGATACTCTTCTCATGCTTCTGGTCCTAAGTGACATCTCCTCAGTCTCCTTTACTTGATCATCATTATATCCTAAACCCTGAATGGTAATGTACTCCCAAAGTTTTACCCTAGGATCCCTTTTCTTCTCTTTTCTACACCTCTCTCAGAGATCATTTCAGCTCCCAAGAATTCAATTACCATTTCTCTGCAAAAAATTGCCAAACCTATCTAGCCAACCTTAATAGCTCTTTGGAACTCTATTCACTTCCTTCTTGCCAACCAACTCTTATAAGTTTTCAACTGGAAGTTCTATCAGCACTTGAAATTCAACCTGTCCAAAATAGAACTCACTCCTTCCTCCCCAAACCAATCTACTTCTAAACTTCCCGAATTCTGTTGAGAATACCATCATTCATTCTGGCTGCCATATTCATAACTACAAAGTCATTCTTGACCTTTCATTCTCCCTTACCCATCTAATCATTTGCCAAGATTTGATGACTCTACCTCCAGAAAAATGACCTCATATGTCCCCTTCTCTTCACTCACAGAGCTACCCCCTAATTAAGGCCTTTATCACCTCTTTGTTCCATTAGTTCAAAAGCCTCCTACTTGTTCCACCTCCAGTGTCTGTCTTCTACAGAGCTACCAAAGTAATATTCCTAATGCAAAGGACCACATTATGTCCTGTTCACAAATTGTTGATTACTCCCCATTTCCTCTGTGAGTAGATTGTCTCCTTTGTCTCCTTCACACAGTTTAGTCCTAGCTCACTTTTTCAGATTTATTCTCATCATTCTTAAACTGGCCTTCTTAGTTGATACTCACACAAAATGTTTTCTCTCCTAATTTAGTGCCTTTTCATAAGCTGACCCCCACACCTGGACTGCACTGTCTCTAAACTTTTGCTTTTTAGAATCTCTAGCTTCCTTGAAAGTACAGTCCAGACCCTGGAGTCAGGAGGACGACCCTGGAGTCAGGAGCACCGATCCTGGAGTCAAGAGGACGTGAGTTCATATCCGGTCTCAAACACTTGACACACACACACACACACACACACAAAAAACCTAGCCGTGTGACTTTGGGCGAGTCACTTAACCCCAATTGCCCTCCAAAAAAAAAAAAGTACAGTCCAGATATTACCTCCTGCATGATGTCTTTCCTGCCTTGAATTTATTTTGTAGATGGATAGATAGATAGATAGATAGACAGATAATTATATAGACATTTTATTTGCTTGCATGTATCTATAACTATGGTTCATCAATGTTTGTGTCCTTGGAGAGCAATGGTTTTGAGATTGGAAACTCAACCCCTTTTTTCCCTAAGAAGGGAGGGCAAGAGATGCCTTTTGGGAAGATATTATGTCAGAGAGGAAGAGAAAGAAAAGCAAGGCACTGGAAGGCTGACAAGAAGCCCTGGGAATTAGTGGATGCTGCAATGGGAAGAAATCAGGGTTGCCATGGGGGTAAAGGTAAGAGAGGCTGCCATTAACCATCCTTATACTGTATATAGCTTCTGTGCCCAATGGCTTCAACTACTGTTTGACTATAGGCTAAAAAAATTAAAGGAATGGGCAAAGCTCCTGGGGACCAGGACCAGGTTCTATTACCATGATGGGGGAGGAAAGAAGGGAAGGAGGCCTAGATCTCAAAAAGATCAAAGAAAGAAAAAAAGGATCTATACATACAAAAGAATTTATAGTAGCTCTTTTGTTGTTCTGAGCAAAAACAAAATTAAAACCAAGATGGTGTCCTATTGGAGAACAGTTAAATGAATTATGCTATATAAATGTAGTAAAATATCATTGTGTTATAAAAATTATGAAAATGATAGTTCTAAGGAAACAGAAAAGTTCTTTATGAACCAATACAGAGTAAAGCAGAGAACTAAGAGAGTAATTAATACAATGACAAAAAACATTATTTAGAAAAAAATGAAATTGTTTAGAATTCTGATAAATATAATAATCAATGATTTGAGAAGACTAAAGATGAAACATGCCACTCACCTGCTGCTAGAGAGGTGAGTTGAGAGAGACAGACAGACAGAGACAGAGAGAGAGACAGAGACAGAGAGAGAGACAGAGAGAGAGAGAGAGAGAGAGAGAGAGAGAGAGAGAGATTTTCCCAATGTGGGAATTTATTTTGTTGGACCATGCATGTTTATGAAGTTTTCTATTTTTCCAGGTTTTTTAATTGTTTGATGGTGAGGAGAAGGATGTAGTAGAAAGATTATAAATACATGTAAAACTATATAACTTATTTTAATCGTTTAAACATGAAAGTATATTATTAAACTGCCTAAAAGAACTTAAAAGGTAATCCACATATTCATGGATTCACCTGGGCAAAGAATGAGATGAGAAAGTGTTAACAGAAAAGAGGCTTGGCAAGTAAGGAGATAGAGTCCTTTCTCTCAGAGATACTTTGCCTCAGTATCCTCAGGCATAGCTCCTTCCCATTGTCTTATTCCAGAGAAAAATTCAAAGAAACCTCTCCTCAAAGGAGTGGAGAGCAGAAAGACTCATGTCTAAAGAGAAAAGCTGGGAAAGAATGGCTCCACCTAGATAAGGATGGAGGTCAGACAGTGGGAGTAAGCAGTTACCTTATTATACCAAATAACTCCAGCCTTAACCTTTAAAACAAGTGCAGGGTCTTTTAGGGACAAATTTTTTAACATTTTTTTCTCTATTTGGGAATTTAATTTTTGCTTTAATTTTCCTTCTATTATTATAAGCAGATCTTTTTTTCCTGTTACTGTGACAAGGATTAGAAACATGTGTGTTTTTAATTATTAAAATGTTTTATTAAGTTATTTTGCATTGTCATTTTATTCTATAGTTTTGCTATTATTTGAAGCATTTGTTTGTAATTTTGATGTACATACTTGCTTCTTCCGACATATACTTTTATTTCTTTTGCATTATATTTATTTTTCTCTCTCACTTAAATTATCCAGTTTGATGTTTTAAATCTGGTGTCTATGTATTAATTTCATTTGTTTTGGTTCCACTTAAAAAAATTTTTCTCTTAATTTATTTCTCTCAATTACACAATTGTCCCCACTGTACTCTCTCTATTGCAACCTGGTGCTACATTTACATATAAATACCTTTAGTTGATGGTGTTCACTGTAATACTTATTCTTGTCTGTCAATGTATAAATGGAATGTTGTTTTTGTTATTCCTTATCTTCATGTTTGTTTTATTCTTTCTTGATATGTAGATATCAATGGCTTATAAAACTGCATGACTATTTCAATTTTATATTGTCGTCAGCTGAATATTGTCATTATGGATCAACATTTTGAAAATATGGCTGTTGCAGTTAAAATGTATCATTGATTATTGGGTGTTAATGTGTATATGTTGTTATTGTTCAGTCGTTTTTGCAGTCATGTCTGACTCTTCATGACCATATTTGGGGTTTTCTTGGCAAAGATACTAGAATGGTTTGTCATTTTCTTTTCTAGTACATTTTACAGATGAGGAAACTTAGGCAAATAGGGTTAAGTGACTTGCCCAAGGTCACACAGCTAGTAAGTGTCTGAGGTGAGGCTAAATTTGAAGTCAGGAAAATGAGCCTTTTTGACTCTTAAGACTGGTACTCTACCCACTGTGCCATCTTGGTGCTCTACTAATGTGCACAGAAGACTGCTAATATTTGGAATAGGCCCTCGTTATGAAACTAAGGATATTATAAAAATACTGAAGTACACAATAGAAGAGTAAGGAGCATTGTAGAATAGTTTATAATGGAAGAAGGACAGAAGAATCCATTACTTTCGTGTTCTGTAAATTACCAACTTATTTGAATACTTGAAAAAAAACTGTCAAAATCCATGTAGGGGGAAAAGGGTATAGGAATTGGATTAGGATTTGCAATTTGGCTGCTTAAGTCCACTATTAGAATGAAAGGAATCCTTCATAAGTCATTTAATAGTTTACAGAAAGGTGCTTACTTAGCAATAGCATGGAAAGGACATAATATTTAGCTCATGGAGATGTAGCCCACCTTTATACCAAAACACATCTGTTCCACTGTACAGAATACAGTGACTCACATGGCTTTAGGGCATCCTCCAAATTTGAACAGTCTCAAACCCACATGGGGTGGGCCTCTTTTATACCCTTAGGTAACTAGAAAACCACTTCCATGTCCAAACCTAAATCTTTCGGTCAATTAAATCTCAAAGACAGAGAAACTAATCTCACTTGCTTGAGGTAAGATCTTGGGAAAACCTAGCTCAGTACTCATGGCAGGGAATTCTGGTAAATAAATATTGTTCCCATATACACCACCCTTTAGTGACAAAGTCTTAAAGACCTTCTAGAGTTCTTCCACCATGGTGTTAGGACGATTACTAAACCAATCACAATCTCAGAGATGCTAGGAGTCTGGAATAGGTAATATTGGAGAGAAGAGAAGCAGGAAAAGTGAAGCTTTCAAAATTCAAAAGCAAATTACTACAACAAGAAGGAAGACAAAGATTCCAGGCTTTGATTGTCCTTTTAACAGGACCATCTCAGAGTTCTGGGCCATGTGGTGGGGGATGCCAACTCTCTGCAGTCCACAGTGGGTCTTCTGATGTAAGGCAATGTTGATGAACAGGAGAAGCACCAAGAACATCAGGCCCACAACACAAAGGATGACATTCCTGGCATAGTCACATGTACATCATAGATCAGGGTTATCTGCAGTAAAGTGGCAAAGAAGTCATAAGCCTTTTTTGCATAAAATATGTCACGCAGGGAGAATTTGACAGGATCCCTATCTTCCAGATAACTCCTGCTACCCAACTAATGATTGTTATCATTAAGTCATTAAGTCCAGTTGCATATTCTTCTCTCATAGTAGGAGGAACCAACAGTAAAATAGGCAACATGGCATCCCTCAGGATTTGGGTCCTCATAAGTATGGGTCTATTGGGCTAACAGAGCCAACAGAACTGGATCCTGGATTTTTTTAGGGTTCATTTTCCAGAACTTGTTCTTCATATAGTTACCATCTGATCTATGACCTCAGCATGGCGGCTTCCTTCAGCTGAGTCAGCATTATATCATAAATGTAGTGCTATGTATCGGCGCCCTCAATAAGGGAAGCTTCTTTCAGGACTCTTTCCAGCAGATTTCCTGTAGCATCAGGGAGAGTTTAGGTGGCCCTTGGGAAAGATTGTGCATATGCTGGATTCCTTCTCAGGTAAAAGCAAACTGATCCTAACTAGTCTTAGCCACAGGAATAGAGAAAAAGACATTTGCAAGGTTGGTGACCCTATACCACTCACCCTAGGCCTAGACCACTTAGTCTACCAAATTGATGAAGTCAAGAAAGGCTATGGTGTTTGATATAATAACTGTGTTCAGTCAAGTGGAAGCTACCATGTGCCATCTGACTTTCTGATGAGACATACAGGGTTGTGATATGGGTAAAATATTCCAGTCTTTTCTATCTATACCCCCACCACCACCACAACCACCATCAACTTATATTATTTAATATTAACTATATGACAAGACTGCAAAGGTTTCTATTTGGTCCAAACCACAATAATTGGAATAAATGTTGCTGAAAGGGTCTTCATTGGCATAGACTCCCACCATTTCATAATGTCCCTTCTCTCAGTGATCTGCCCTGCTCCCCCCCCACCTCATGGGAATGGGGATCTTCCAACAGAGAGTCTATTGTAATCCCCCTTGTATGATAGTAGTCTAACTACCAATGTCCAACTTCCCTTTTTATCCAAATGGGACAAGGGCATTAGATCAAGATATTAGAAGAAACTATGTTTTTGTTTTTGGTTGTTTTTGGTTGTTTTTGCTTTTTTTTTTTTTTTGGAGGGCAGTTGGGGTTGACTTGCCCAAGGTCACACGGCTGGTTTTTTTGTGTTAAGTGTCTGAGGCCAAATTTGAACTCAGGTCCTCCTGACTCCAGGGCCGGTGCTCTATTCACTGCACCACCTAGCCGCCCCTGGTGTTTTTTTGTTTTGGTTTGTTTTGTTTTGGTTTGGTTTTTGTTTTTTTTGCTTTTTTTTTTGGAGGGCAACCAGGGTTAAGCAACTTGCCCAAAGTCACACGGCTAGTTTTTGTGTCAAGCGTCTGAGTCCGGATTTGAACTCACGTCCTCCTGACTCCAGGGTCGGTGCTCTATTCACTGAGCCACCTAGCCGCCCCACTGGAAGAAACTATGAACAAGCTCCATTCTTTGACCTCCCACTTAATCTTGCAGAGGCTATTGGTAGCAATGAGCATCATAATAGCATTGGTTCCACAACCTCAGAAGTGAATCCCAAGAAATTTTACTTTGGTGACTCTTCAATACCAAAAGAATGAAGGAATTGTTAAATCAAAAACTCAGCAAGAAAACATGGATGTTTTCACTGGATAAGTGGGATGTGGGATGTGCCTGAGGAGCAACCCACAGGATCCAGCTCACTGAACTCTGACAGTTCCAGAAATGATTAAGGAAAATTCCTTCAGCCGCATTGGATGACTTTAGAGACCATCTCAAGGATCTGCAAGTTAATGGCAGTATTACGAAGTCCAAGAGTCCACATACATCACCTATAGCAGTGGTACCAAAGTAGAACATACATATGTATGTATAATATTGGATTTTGAGCAAAAGAACCCAAGTGGGCCAGTACTCTACACCAAGAGTTCAAAGTGCCCTGAACTATGTCTGTTAAATGATTCTCAAGAATGGGTTTATGCAGAGAAAATCAAGATTTTTTTTTATTTGCTCAGCTAGACTTTACTAAGTTACTAATGATCTCCTAATCACTAAATATAATGGTCTTTTCTCAATTCTTAATCTTCTTGACCTCTCAGCAACCCTTGACTCTGTCAATCGCCCTCTTCTCTCCAGTACTCTCTTCTCTCTGGATTTTCATGACACTGATGTCTCCAGGGTTTTTTTTTCAATTACCTGTCTTACCACTCCTCTGCCTCCTTTGCTGGCTCTTCATCCATGCCACATTCACTAATTTGGGTAAATTTAACACATTTATGCATGTCCATAGTTCCAGAGAAATCTCTGTGCTCCTTGAGAAAATCAAGCATTTTCAGTCAGTCAATAAACAACTTATTCAGCACCTGCTAAGTTCTGTAGATACAAAGAAAGGTAAAAGAGGAGCACAGTCTGATGTGAAAAACAGCATGAAAACAATTGTGTATAAACATGAAAGAGGCAGGCTGATTTGGCGGAAACTGACAGAAGAAAAGCACTAGAATTGAGGGGAATCAGGAAAGATTCCTCTTAATGCAGAAGGTGGGATTTTAGCAAAGGCTCATTGGAAGGCAGGGAAGAAGTCAAGAGGTAGAAATGAGGAGGGAGCATATTCTAAGCATGGTGGATGGCCGTGAGTCAGGATATGAAGGTTCTTATGTGAGAAAAGCAAGAAGGCCCATGTCACTGGATCACAGAGTATGTGTGTGGAAATGGGGAGTAGGAATATGGTGTAAAAATGCCTAAAAGGTCAGGGTGGGGGGTAGCTTGTGAAGGGATTTGAATGCTAAACAGAGGAGTTTATATTTGACCCTGGAAGTGATAGAGAACTACTGGACTTTATGGAGTAGGGGGATGACATGGTTAGATCTGTGCTTTAGGAAGATTAGTTTGACAGATAAGGAGAGAATGGACTATAATTGAAAGGCAACTATTCTATTGAAATAGAATAGGAGTGAGGTAATGAGGGTGTGCACTAGGGTGGGGGCAATGTCAGAAGAGAAAAAAAGGACATATGTGAGAAATGTTGCAAAGGTAAAAATCAACAGGATTTGCCAACAATTTGGATGTTGGGATGGGGTGAAAGAAAGTGAAAAGTAAGAGATGACACCTAAGTTTCAAGCCTGAATGACTGGAAATATAATGGTGCCCTAAACATTAATAGGGAAGTTAAGAAGGGAGCAGTTTAAGGGGGAAAAGATAATGAGTTCAATTAATTAATTCATGGTAAAGATGCTGAGTTTAAGATGTCTATAGAACATCTATTTTGAAATGACTAACAGGCAGTTGGAGATGTGAGACTAGAGGTCAGTAAGAGGGGTTGGACTGGATAAAAAATGGGCATCATCAGCATAAAAGGAATCATTGAATCTATAGGAGCACATGAGATCACCAAGTTAAATGGAATAGAGGAAGAAATGAAGAGGGCCTAGGAGAGCCCTGGAGGGCATCCAGCTAAAATGGACATGACCCGGGTGAAGATTTAGCTAACAAGGCTGAGGAGTGGTCAGAGAAGTAAAAAGAGAACCAAGGGAGAATCTTTCAAGTTTCCTGTCCTATGTCCTGTTCCAACAGAGTTCACATGGCACTAGATTCCAGTGGCCTCCCTATGCCATATAAAAACAAAAAACCAACCAGTTCTTTTAGTCTTCAGGAATGGCCCAAGCCATCAGAACTGATGCTCCTGGCAAGCTTTATCACCTCCAAATACAAAAATTAGGAAAATTCAACAACAATGCTTCAGGCTGGGTCTAATTCAGGTCAGTCTTCATTTCAGAATTAGAATGAAGTAATTTTAAAGACAATCAAACAATTAAGAAAAGGAGACTGATTTACTTCACCAAAGCATGGGGAAAATAGGCAGCTAGGAGACAGCCTTCATTAATGCAGTTGGGCACAACTCCTCTATTTCTGTGTTGGCTATGCTAGTCCACTGGCCAGAAACCTAAAGGAAGAGAGTAAATTCTTCTTGCTCTCGTTATGGGCTGGCTTTGTACTTAGGTCACCAGGAAGCTACACCAATGATGGCCTAAGTCTAGTTACCTGAACAAATTAAGTTTCAAAGTTGTTTTCAATACCTTTTAATGAAAAAAAGAACCTAGAAATGAACATTTAAAACAACTCCAAGGGACCACCTTATAATTATAGATTTGGCTAAGGAAAATGACAAATGTCGGAGAGGATGTAGGAAAATAGGTGCAACAAGGCACAAATGGTGAACTAATCTAACCATTCTGGAGAACAATTTAGAATTATGCTCAAAGTGCTATAAAACTGTGCATATACCCTTTGACACAGAAATGCTGCTTCTAGGTCTCTATCCCAAAGAGATCAAAGCAAAAGTAAAAGGACTCATATGTACAAAAATTTAATACCTTTTTCATGTTAGTTAAGATTTAGAAACTGAGGGATACCCACCAATTGTGAAATGGTTGAAAAAGTTATGATATATGAATGTGATAAAATATTCTTGTGCTTTAAGAAATGATGAAAAGGATGGTTTTAGATAAGCCTAGGAAGACTTATATGAAGTGATTCAAAGTGAAGTGAGCAGAACCATGAGAACAATTTACATAGTAACAGCAATATTGTAGGGAAAATCAACTGTGAAATATTTAGTAACTAATCAATACAATACAAAATCAACCACAACTCCAAAAGACCCAAGATATAAAATGCTATCCCTCCTCCAGATTGACAGATTGAAGCATATTTTTTCCTTTCATTATTTTCTTATTTGCTTTTTTTATGGCTAAGGCAGAAATATGTTTTGAATGACTTCATATGTATAATGGTTACTGTATTTCTTGTCTTCTCAGTGGGCAAAACAAGAGATAAAGAAATGGGGTGGCTAGATGGCACAGTGAATAGAGCACCAGCCCTGGAGTTAGGAGGACCTGAGTTCAAACCCAGCCTTAGACACTTAACACTTACTAGCCATGGGACCTTGGGCAAATCACTTAACCCCAATTGCCCTGCCTTCCCCCCTCCAAAAAGCAAAGAGGGAGGGGAGGAGGGAGAAAATGTTGAATTAAAAATAAATTTTTTAAAAATTAAGAATATCAAACACAACTAGAGAATTTAAAAACAACAGAAAAAGAAAAATTAGCCTAACCCATACAGCAGTAATAGTTCCTACCATACCCATCCAGAATCCAGAAAATTCCCACTTTTACTAGAGTGCTATGGGAGAAGTCTTTCCCAACATATGGCCTTCCTTCCTTTCAGAAGACTTTTAGACTAAGGCACAGATTTTAAAAGCAGATGTTAACTTTTCCTGGTATCAAGAAGTCTAGAACTATATACTTTACCACCCACAAGAGGACCCATAATATGAACATGTTAGGGACAATAAGACCAGAGCAAAGATTTCAGTGAAGTAAACATATAGGGCTCCTAGTATACACGTAAAATTCCACCAGGAATGAGTCACCCTACCTGATGTTTTCATAAAAACTCTACCTATCTATTAATGCATGCTTTGGAGTCCATGAGGATAAAGAGACTAATGACACAACAAGTATAACTCTCAGATGAGAGGTAAACTAAAAACAAGCTTTCTACCTAGCTATACCTTCAACTCAGAGGTAGACAGACAGAAGCAAATAAAAGTATGATGTCCACATTTATGGTCAAGACCTTCAGCAAGGAGACAGTATTACAGAGAAACCATGGTGTTTATGGAACACAGAGGTTAGATCAGTAGAAAGATGCTCTCTGCCTAGCTCTGGAGAGACTGGGCAACTTGCCTTTTTACAGAGTAGCCCAAGACTGGCAGTGGTTCTGTAAAAGATCATTCATCACAGCCACTTATTGCCTATAGGTGAATTGGCTGGTCTCCATGATGAGTAGGTAAGAATGAAAGACATTTAGCTTAGTAGACTCTAAGCAAGAGAAACCCATTGGCCATGAAAAGACCATCTAGGACAGATGATAACTTCCCTTGAAACAGACCTTTTAAGTAAGGACTATACAACTGGTTCAAATAAGAAGAGAAGATTGAATTCAAGGGCAAGATCTGAACTCATGAAGATTAATTTATAAAAGTCACTAGGTATTAATCAGTTAAATTGAACTACAGTGATAATTGCAAGCTTCTTATAAATGAAGAGAACACAGATGGTGTAGGATTCAAGTTCATGAGAATAGAGAAACATCCCAATCCCCTAGGGTAGCTCTCTGTAACTTTGAGGGGTGATTTAGCAGACCTGGCCCTGAAAGAAGAGTGCCAAAGCAGATAGATGATTGATAGATAGATAGATAGATAGATAGATAGATAGATAGATAGATAGATAGATAGATAGATAGATTTTGCCTAGTAGTTTTGCCATAGAGACTCCTAGTTTACAAACACATTCCACAGAGTATAAAACTACCTAGCCTAGGCTTTCTGTGAAATCAGATTGTGAGATGTGGGACTATAGTATTTATGAATGTAGTTACAATATGTACTATATAGTACTCTAAGTACTACATAAGTACTAATTTATGAATAATAATAGAGAGAGACAAGTCAGCAGGTCACAGGAGAGCTAGGTCTATTTGACAAGTAAATAGACTACCTGATGATGTCACGCCACTGGAGTGGGAAACTAGAGAAATGGTTCCATATGTAGGCAAATGATAATGTTAAATGTTGTGTGTGCTCTGTGTTTAATTGCATATGTTCCTTTATGTAAATGTTAACAATTGAATGTTTTGAGCGTTCTTCTGTTTTAGTGTTTTGTCGTTTATATTTATTAGTTTTGGGGGGGCAGAGCCAAGATGGCAGAGTAGAAGCACAAACCTGATGTGGGCTCTGGCTCCAAACAATTCCAATACCTATAAAAAAAATTACTCTAAACAAATTTTAAAGCTACAGAACCCACAAAGCGATAGAGAGAAACAAATCTCCCACTGAAGGCAGCCAGCAGGCCAGCAGGAAAGGTCTATTGCAGCACACTGGGAGCCGAGCACACTCCTGCTGAAAGGGCATGGCTCCAGCCCCAGGGAGGCCCTGACCAGCAGCAGCCAGAGCAGACTTCAGGAGAGTGAATAACCAGCAGCTGTGGCGGTTTCCAGACTTCTCAACTCATAAACACCAAAGACAAAGTAAAAGGTCAGTGTGGAACTCTGTTGGAACAGGGGAAACAGAAGAACGCATCCAGCTCCTGCCCCTGGGGGCAAGAAGCAGTAGAGGTGCCACTGCTGGGCAGCTGCCTCCACATGGCTGCTTCAGAGCTCCTGGCCTGCAGATTGCAAGGGATCTAAGCAACCATTCAGAGGGTAATCACTCTTACTTTAACCTGCCTGGATCTAGATTGCAGTCTTGGGTGGTGGTCCTAGGGTATGTGACCAGTGAGCCAGAATTTGTAGGGGCTGTAGAGATGGTACCCTCCTAATAGGTCCATTAAAACTGTGAAAACCCCAGTAATCTGGGACAAAGCTCTCTCCATTTTGGAAGCAGAGTTCTACTGTGGCAAAGAGGTCAAGGGTCAAGTAATTGGCTGGCAATATGAGTAAGCACAGGAAGCACAAACAGACAATATAATCCTTTTTGGGGGACAAAAAGAATCGAGCCATGGAGTGGGAAGAAGACAGCTAAGTGAGAACTCCTGCATCAAAAGCCTCCAAGAAAAATATGAACTGCTTATAGGTCATGGCTCAAGGCTCAAGAAGGATTTTGAAAATCAAGTAAGAGAAGTGGAGGAAAAACTGGGAAGAGAAATGAGAATGATGCAAGAAAATCATGAAAAGAGAGTCAACAACTTGCTAAATGAGACTCAAAAGTATACTGAAGAAAATATATTTATTTGTTTTTGTGTATTTTAGATGTGCTAGCCTATTACCATGACTTTGCATGGTTTAGCTACTTACTTGTGTGTTCATTTGTGTTTTACTTTAGTCATGTCCTATACTTCATGACCATATTTGGGGTTTTCTTGGCAAAGATACTGGAGTGATTTGCCATTTCCTTCTCCAGCTCATTTTACAGATGAGAAAACTGAGGCAAAACATGTTAAGTAACTTGCCCAAGGTCACATAGCTAATAAGTGTTGGAGGCCAGATTTAAACTCATGAGGATACATCTTCTTGACTCCAGGCCTGGCACTCTGTCCACTGTGCCACCTAGCTGCCATGTTTGTGTGTACTTCGCTGTTTTTGCAAGTTTTGTTGTTCAGTAGGCTTATTGTTATTATTATTGGTTTACTTTTGCATTGTTGTTGTGTTCATTTTCTTGTGTTCTTTGGATATGCAGGTTCTGCTGTGAGTTGTGCATGCAATATATACTGTATGTAATTTAGACCTGTAGTCACTGAAGCAGCCTGCCAAGCAATGGTTTACACTGTGCTGTATCTATTGTATGCATTGTTGACATATCTTTGCTATGAGTGACACCTTAGATGATTATACAGGGATTTTTCTCCTTACTCTTTTAAACACTAATGTTTATGTTGATGCCATTGTAACATGTATGCTCTAGCACCCTTCTTTCAGGGTCAGACCTGCTAAGTCACCCCTCAGAGTTCCAGAGGGGCATCCTGAGGCATTGAGGTGTTTTTCTACTCTCATGGTCTTGAAGCTCACACCAGCTGTATTCCCTTCCTTTAGAAGAAGTCAATAACCAGCACCCCAGTTCCATTTAACTGCTTAATATCTAGTGAAACTCATCTTCATGAATTCAAATATGGTCTCAGATATTTACTGGACATGTCTCCCTGGGCAAATCACTTAACCTTGTTTGCCTCAATTCCTCTATGAAAAATGAGCTGAAGAAGGAAATGACAAACCACTCCAGCATTTACATCAAGAAGCCCCAAATGGGGCCACAAAGAATGTGGCCCATTTCATGACTGAAATGACTGAACAACATTTATTTCACAGATATAGCAAGAACGAAAATACAAACATTTCAGGACTATACTTTCCCTTATATACTACCTTGTCCTCAAAGGGACAAAAGCTCAAAATTTAGGTTGTAAATTCTAACAAATGACCTAATATTTGTCTACCAATTTCATGCCCAAAGGCAGCATCTGGTGAGTCCTGCACAGTTGCAGTCTAGAATATCACTCTTTTGGGCATTCATGCCATCCTGACTGCTAAACTTAGCCAGGATTTAAATTCTGTAACACCAAGATACCAGTCTTTACAATGACCTTTCAAACTCCCTAGGTCATGAAGCTCCACTCACTGTCCTTAAAATGGAGAACAAAGGCCAAAAATGCAGGCCTATTTCTTGGAGGCCCTTCTCTTTACCACATGGTCTCAGACTCACTGGATACTGTGAAAGAGTCACCAAATTCCCCCAGATGCAAATGGAGCAAAGACTAGACAAAGCTGACTTGGGCCTTTCTGAAGATGCCAGAAATCCCCAGCTACATGGCCAGCCAAAAGAGCTTCCTCCCAACCATGTGGTTAGCCAACTGGAACCAATTACAGAATGTCCATACATGAGACACAGTTTCTCCTAGGCACTACCCTTATAAGTCATCATGATTCTCCCAGAAGCAACTCCCCAAGGAGGTTATATTAGCCAAGCAAACTAATGAAGTTTGCATATGTACCCCCATTACACTCTCCCTCCTCTTTCAAAATTTTTATGTTCTCAGCAAATAGGCAGGGTGCATTTTGAACACATTAACCATATCTCCAATCCAGAATAATCCTCTGGTATCTCTGGGGAAGCATAAGCAATGTCCTTTCACTTGCTTCCCCAATGCCATATGGGAAAAAAGTCTCAAAACAGTCAATGTGGCACAACTCATGCATTCCTACATATATGTGGCAAAAATCACAAACATGTTTAAATGCAACATTTTCCAGATTCAATAAACAAGGAAAGTTTCACAAAATTTACCAAGGATTACTGCTTGTTTGGTATTCTATAAGTAGCTGGCAGTGCTTGAAAAGCCCTCCTTAACACAAAATCAACCATCAATAAACTATGCTCCAGGAACTATTCTAATCACTGGGGATACAAAGAGAGGCAAAAGATAGTCCCTACCCGCAAGAAACTTATAATCCAACAGGAGAAACAACATACAAACAAATATATATAAAGCAAGCTATATTAAAGATAAATAGGAAATAACTGAAGGAGGAAAAGCACTGGAATTAAGAGAGGTTAGGGAAGGCTTCCTATAGAAGGTAGGATTGTATCTGGGACTTAAAGGAAGACAGAGAGTTCAGTGGAAGAGGGAGCAAGCATGAGAAGTAGCAAGAGAGAATGGCTTGAGTGGAGAGACAGAGTGTCTTGTTTGTAGAACAGCCAGGAGGCTAGTGTGGCTGCATTGAAAAGTATGTGTTGGTTAATGAAATGTAGGAATACTGGAAAGATAGGAGGAGGCTAGTTTACAAAGGGCTTTGAATGCCAAAGAATTTTGTATTTGTTCCTGGAGGCAATTTAAAAAAATAGAAAGGAAAGTCAAAACTACTTTCCTATCTTAGAAGGGAACCTGGTCTATACTAAGCCTCCCAAATCATTTGGAGCCATCTCAACAGGGATTTAGGCTACACACGAACTCCATTATATGTCATTGCAGACAGCAAGTACACTGTAGCTGATTTTTCAAGAGACTGAAAAGTTTCTGACCCTGGAAAGGAATTTTACTACAGTCTCACCAGAGTTTGTCTGCTTAAAGAATTGGCTAAGAATGAAAGTTCAGCAACTGTCTTCCCTAAGAGAGAGTTGAGGCACAGGAGCTCCATGAAAGGAGAGATCTTGAGCTAGAAAATAAGGGGGAGAGAGGAGAGAGAGAGAGAGAGAGAGAGAGAGAGAGAGAGAGAGAGAGAGAGAGAGAGA
>CM053598.1:195873138-195903961 GCA_028646575.1 Pseudocheirus occidentalis
CTTAATGATATATAAGCTACCCAGGGCCAATGCGAGACTAAATCTCGACTAAATTAGTGGTTGCTTCTATTCTTTTCAGATAGAGTGTCCATCTATTCCAAATCTTATCTCTGTTTCTTTAACCTTTTTTTTTACAGTTCACTTACTCTCTAAAATCTGGTATTAAAATAAAGCCATGCTTAATCCAAAAATATTATTGGCTTGTATAGATTTCTTTTGCTCAAAGGCAACTGAAAAAGAGGTTATGATCAACTTCACTGGGAAAGAAGAGAAGAGAGTGGAGGGAGAAGGAAATAATCTTTCCAGTTCAATGGAAACAGTATAGCTGTGGGTTCAAACAAATCAAAGAGACTTTTCCTGAATGTATATTATTAAACTTCCTAATAACAGAGATTAAAAATGAATCCAAGGCATTCATGGGTTCCCCTGGGCTAAGAATGAGCTAATGGCGGTATTAGCAGAAAGGAAGGCTGGGCAATTTCCCTCTGAGGCAGTTGCCCCAAATGTGTCCTCCATACTGTTTCATTTCCTAAGGCAGGCTTAAGGAATTCTCTTCCTCTATAGGGCAGAGGCTAGAGTAGGAACTAAAAAGAGTTACCCCTGAAAGAAGTTGGGAATGGCTGGGGGCCACAGAGAGGGAATAGACAGTTCTCCTGTTAAGCCAAACACTTCCAGCTTTAGCCATTATTACCCATACATGTTGTTTCCCCCATAAATGTGAGCTCTTGAAGGGCAAGAACTAGTTGTTTGTCTAATTTGTCTTTGTATCTCCACATCTTTGCACATAGGAAGCCCTCAAAAATACTTACTGAACTGAATTGAATGCTACTATAAAACACTAGTGTTTTAGACATCTAAACCTGCTTCAGTATATTTAGTGAAGGTGTACCATGATTTCAATGATTCCAAATAGTTCACAGTTGTTTTTTCTTCTTTATGTAAAAGACTACCTTCTCAGGGTTAGGGTTTGGTCTTCTTGCTAGAGCTGGCACCAAGGCAGGATAAACTGATCACTAAACTTAAGTTATTTCAAATTTCTTTCCTCTATGAGTTCAAATGAAGGAGGCAAGTTTCTTTCTTCAATTTCAGTGCATGTTTCCCATTGTGACGTCCACATTCCTTTGTTAAATAGCACTGGCTATTTCAGATCCACATGGAGTAATAGAATATTAGTTAATGCTCAGCTTCTCCAAATAAACAATGTTGAAGGCTAGAGTCCATGCAGTGACTTAACGATCTGTTTCCTTCAATAAAGACTGTGATTTTTGAACTGAATTCAGATACCTGAGTGTTGGTATAAGCTGAGAGAGAGGCCTGAGGGTATTCATGATGTAATATACTAGTTTTAAACTTGGCAAGCAATTGACATTATGAGGAATAGGCTTTCTTAAGCTGGTTTTACAGAGTTGGGGTGTTGTTTTTTTAAAGAGTTAAGTTAAGCTAGGTAGAGCATCAGCCCTGAAGTCAGGAGAACCTGAGTTCAAATCCAACTTCAGACACTTGACATACTTACTAGCTGTGTAACCTTGGGCAAGTCATTTAACCCCAATTACCTTGCCTTCCCCCTCCCCAAAAAGTTAAGTCAAAGCAAAACAAACAAACAAAAAACACATCTTGCTGCACATCCCTTGACAGCCAGTCAGCATGGGAGAGAGATATTCTAGTTTGGTGAGACACATTACTTAAAGCTAAAATGTCCAATTCAAAGTTGAGCAAGGTAGAATAAAGACTTCTCTATTTCTGGGTCTGCTGTTAGCTCCAAAAAGTCAAATACCATGTTTCAATTTGTCCTTCTGTCAAATCAATCACCCAACCTTAGCAGGGGCTCATTGCATGCCCAAGACTAAAGCTGGAGTTGTTGAAGGATAAAAGGAAAACAATTAAACCTGGTCCCTACCCCTGACAAACTTAAAACAACAGGAGTATTTATATAAGCTTTACAAAGGGCTTTACAATTTAAAGGGGATAAGCTTCTATTCAAATATATCTCTATAAGAAAAAAGACAGAATTAAATAGTCAAGTCACTTAACCTTTCTGAGCTTCAATTTCTACAATTTCATCTGTAAAATAAGATCACTGAAATAAATGGACTCTGATGTCCTTTCCAGCTCTAAATTTAATACCCAAAAATTACCACACAAACCTAAAACAAAAGAAGATTTAGAGAATTACCAGGACAGGAACACATACTTATCCTATTAATTGGTGGGACAATAGGATTTAGAGCTGAAACACCTGAGGAAATTGAGACTTTAAGAAATGAAGTGACTTGCCCAAGGTCTCACAGGTGGCAAATAAAAAAGCCAGCATCCAACCCAAGTCTTCTGATTCCAAATCCGATGTTATTTCTACAATCCAGTGTTCTTGTATCTTTTGCAATGACCACACTAAGAGACATTAGTCAGGGAATGCTTCATGGACAATGGAAATTTGGGGCTCATTTTATCAGGAGGTGATGGACATGCTTTGAGGTAGAGGAGAAGGAAAGATGTCATCTACACCTATTTTGTGAGAGGAGCTCAGTGAAAATGGGGGGAAGGAGTATTCAGTAAGTTGTATGGAATGAATAAGAATTAGGTTTCCTCAGTTAGAAGTGATAGTTTTCATAAAAAGATTGAGGAGAGAATGGAAACCAAGATGGGTAAAGGGCTAACAGTCTGAGCTGATATAAGGGATAGTTCAGAGACCTTAGTTTGATCAGAGAAGGGATATAATCAAAATGTTGATTACATGGAAGATGGTTGTGGAAGATGGTTCTGAGAACTGAAAGGGGGAAAAGAGCATTGTTGAGGGCAATGCTGAGCTCATCTAATCTCCCTGTGAAAGTCTCACTCCCAGTGAATGGCATGGAATAAAAACAAACAGTTGGACCAGAATCTAGTCTATAATATACTCTTATTTACTGTAAAGCCTGTTCTGATACAGAAAAAATATCTTTTCTACTCCAAATGTTATGGCATTCCAGCCCACCACCACCCCAAATCAATAAGCAAACAAATTTGACATTGTTACTCAGATAAACCAACCCACTGAGCATTCAGCACTCCCCTCTAACATGGCTTGCTAGTTAGCCATCCCCATTCAAAGAACAATTCTTTTGAAATTCAAAAGCACTAGCATGATTTAAAAGAAGATCTAAAAACACATTCCCACTTTGCTAACTTTACCAAGTTGGGCCTTTCTGAATTCCAAAGACAGCCACATTTGGATTTCGCAGTTAAAGCAACAGCCGTTCCCTGTTTAGAATATGCTCTTCCTGGATAATCTAGTTCCCTGTTTTGTAATAACTTTTGCTTATACCACAAAATTGCTATAAATTATGGAAACATAAAGGCCTTGGGGGAAAAAAACAATGCACTGAGATCTGAGTGTCCCTGGAAGTCATTATTCCTTCCTTTAGCAATTGCTGAGTTAAGCACTGTAAATATGGTTCCCTACCATCTCCCCCTCCCCCACCCTAAATACAGATGCACATAGATCTGCTAAACATATGTTCTGAAGGAAGCAGAGATGTGGGGGTGGGGGAAGGAGGTTCACATGACGTGACTCAATAGATTGGAAATTTGAAAGTAAAGGGGAGTGGGGAGGAGAGTGCAGCTCTGGAATATCTGAGGGATTTATTGCTTTTGAGTATCTCACAAGGCATTTTTTCCCCTAAAAACTTGTAGCTTATGGCATTTGGGGGAGTTGGGGGTGTGAGGGTATAGGGCAGTAAACAAGAGTTCTGAAAGGGGAAGGAAGCCAGGAGAAAGTCAGCTCCATTAGTCACGCAGCTGTATTTCCTGTCACAAAGGACCCCAGTTGAGTAATCGCCCAAAATATGCCTGTTATTTTTTTCTGACAGAAAAAAAAATGAAGCCTGCCAAAATGTACTGTAAAAGAGAAAAAAAAAAAGTTAAAAAGAAGTCTCAGCCCCAGAGTGGGAAAATAAAAAGAAACAGACAATTTCTCAGAGTTCTCACTCCTGACCCCTCCCCAACTTCTCTTTTAAAAGGGGGTGGGGGAAGGGAAAAAAGAAAAGAGAAAATCTCTGTGAATGGTCTTCAGTCACTTCATAAAAATAAGCACATCATTGAAAGAAGCAGGCTTAGTAGATACCCTGTGTCTTGGAGACCCTGGGGACATGTGGCATTAAGACTTTAGAAATAGGTGGGATAGAAGGGCAATAGAGAGAGTAGTACAGGGGAGAGAGTCCTTTTGGAAACAAATTCTTAATAGAAATGGGATCAGACCCATTCAATACTGAGAGACTTCTTTTTTTAAGGACAAGTTATTTGGGTCAGAGAATGCCAGAGGCAGCCTGCACCAGTCTCAGGAGCCTTGGGGTGGGAGCTGGAAGGTAGAGAGAGAGAAGAAGAGTTGTCTCCTCCCTCAGACTTTCAAAACAACCCCTAGCTGTCCTTTGGAATTCCTGAAAGTAAATTTTAAATTTGCTTGACCACATTCACAGAGTAAATTCTATGTGTACTACTTACCATCTCATGGGCAAGATAAAACATGAAAGCTTTGATGGCAGAACATTCCTACTGTTGGGGTCCAACCCCTGACTGCCACGGTTCTATGACTTCTGACAAGAAAATCCAAGAGATTATGGAAGGGCTCTGAAGGTGTGATCAAGGATGAGTTCCTAACCTCATGAAACAAGAGTCATCTTCACTGCACAACTCTTCGGGGGTGGGGGTGGGGTTAGGTTGTCTTTTGATTTTGTTTTTAAATGTGCCTATGATCTCAAACACTTTAGAGAACATTCCAACGCATGAAATTTTCCTCTAAATACAACATCAGATAAAATCAGGCCCATAGGAAAAGCTTCTCAGGTAACCAGACTCCCTAGAGACAATCAGTTCTTACCTAGCTCCATTACTCTCCTCCCAATGGACTCAGTTTTACAGTCACAGTAAAAGAAATGCCTATCCAAAAGTACCTTTGCTTTCAGATGCTGACCATAATCAGCTTCAGCAGGCTATCAGCCCAGTTGCTGCCTTGCTGTTCTCACAGTTCACCTTTCCTTGCCTCCCTGATTGTGCTAAATAGTCTGACTTTGGTGAAGAATGAAAAATCAAGGGAAAGGGCTCTGATCCACCGAATTAATTTTGGAATATCCTTACCATAGTTCTCAGGATTCATTTTGCAATGCTTCTAGAGGGAGGTGGGTAAGAAGGTACCTATGGGTAAGTGGAGGAATGCAGTGGTTAAAAATATACAAATGTGGCAAAAACCTGGACTAAAATATTTGAGTCTCCTACTCTCTGTCCAATGTATTTGACTCTTTAAATCAGGGTCATAAAGGAAGCAAGCTTTTCATGGAAGTAATGTAGGTACAGTGGCGTCATGTGATCTAGGTTTAAACTCAGGTCATATTATTGACTACCTTATTACCTGTGCAGCCTTATTCAGGTCCCTAAATTCAGGTCTCTTTGAGCCTCGGTTCCCTCATCCATAAAATGAGGGGATTGGGCTACCTGGCTACCATCATGTTAAATGTCATTTCCTTGATCTCTTATTTCTTGGGTTCAAAGCCAAGTCAATTTGGGTCTCTTTAAGCTCTAAGTCTCTGATTTTATAGTCCTATGATCAGTAAAAGAAACTCCTCATTGCTGGGTTTCTTCAGCCAAAGAGTTTGGCTGAGATTTTGCCAAGTTGTATGACCAACCCGTCTGATTCATTTTAACTAAGACATTCCTTAGTTCAGCATCAAGAACCACTACTTTATATTAAAAAAATTAGGTTTTTATCTGGAAGTGTATTTTAATTTTCCTTGACTATACTGGCAAAGTAGATGGTTTATCTATTTCTTACCATTTCATTGGTAAGATAAAATATGAAAACTCTGATGGTAGAACACTTTTACTACCAGACCCTGTCTCTAGACCAATACCTGCCACCTGCCTTCAAACCTCAGGAGCCATAATTGACACCTAAAGCAACTTAAATGGTGCCCTAAAAAGAGTCAGAGTATTCTACAATATAGAATATTTGCTTGGGAGTTAGGATGATTGGAACATTTTCTTGGTGCTTGTATAAGCAAGCACCCTAGCATACCCAGGATGGCTGCTAGCACAGGTCTAAAAAATCTAAATCTAAAAATCCAAAAGATCTAAAAGATCTACTTTTCTAAAGGAAAGCAACTCAAAATGGTTTAACAGTCTTATTTTAATCAATCAAATGTATATCACTTACCTAGTTCAGGGGAAAAAGTCAGCACCCTAAACTTCAGAGAATACAAACAGTTACAAGCAGAAGTTACAAGCAGACAGAGAAATAGATCAGCAGACAGGCTTCCAACCATCTGACCATTACATCCATACCTAGTCAGTTACCAGAGAGGGAAGCACCAACATCTGGGTTTTTCAAAGGGTGGGGTGGGGGGCTCAACGGCTTCACAGAGTCTTGTCAGGACAAATCACACAACTCTTCTCAATGTGAGCCCCAAAGCAAAATCTCACATCAGGGTTTATATATAACCTTCTCCTGGACCACAGAATGTCATACCCCTCTTGATCCATTGCCCAATCACAAAGTAATAAGGCATGGGCATTCCTGAAGAACAAGCCTCCTGCCACAGGTTCCATGTGACCACATTCAGCCTATTAGGGGGCAGAGTATACTTTCAAATCAGGGAAGGTTCTCAGAGCCACTTAAGCCTATCAAAGGACTTAGGGGCAGGAAAGATCTTCAGATTCCCATAACAGCACTACTACTGTGGAATTTCAGCTAGAATTCGTTTTTTTTCCCCTCCATTTTTCTTACTCTAGGAATTAGATAATTTTAATGCTACTCCTGTGAAGGTAAGAGAAAGGGCTACTTGAGTCATCTTGCATTATGGGATAGCAACTCAAGATGGGAGCCAGCAGGAATATATATGAAATGAAAAACTATTGTAGCATCCAAGTGATGAAGCTAATTTTTATTTGGCAAGAATTTATCATTCCTGATAACCCTTCCATATAATAAAAGGAAGGAGCCTCCAGAATTAAAGCCAACTTCCCAACAGAGAATCAATTCCAAATACCCTAACAAAGAGAAAAGGGGTAGGTTTATCTGCCAACACCTAGTGCTAGATTTGGTCAATAATCCAAATTGGTTTATCTAGACTTTGTAAATGATCCCCAACCTAATGACCTATGTTGGTCTGGAGAATGCTTTACAGACCATACAAACTCTATAAACACTGAAGAGTGACAAAGAAATATTGTTTAAAGCAACTCATTGGACTACAATCATCCATTTTTAATTCCAACAAATGTAACAAATGATGAGAGCAGTGAATTTAAAACACCTTGCAAAGCAATAGTATTTGGAAAATTGACAGGGGTATCACTGCCTCATGCTAACTTGTGGCAGTTACTAACTTTGTGATTTTGTTAATGGAGTAGTCTAAGGCAGATGTGTCAGTCTTGCTGCACATAAAACTCCTGAGTGAGGCCTGAACTACATTAAAATGTAATGGGAAAATGGTTTTAAAATGGTTTTGATACAACATAGATAATGTCAATTTATGATTTTCTAAGTGAATATGGGCCCTCCAGGACCAGTTTCTATTTGAATTTGATACCATTAGTCTAAGTTAAACCTGTACAAAAAGGATTAAAAATTTTAGAATTTTTTTAAAGAAAAAGAAATGGTCTATATAAATATAAGCATTATAAAAGCACTTAGAATATAAGAAAAGTTTTTCATAACATCTTGGAGATGATAAAAACCTAAGAGATCTTTGAAATTCTAGCTTCATGCAAGAAAAAAATAAAATCTATAAAAATATTCACATAGTCAAAACTAACAGCCTTCAAATAGCAAATATCCAATTATTAATATCAAATTAGTATATTAAGCTCCTGTTGACACACCCATTTTAACCATATTGCATCATGGGACAACAATTCAAGACTACAGCCAGTAGGAAGCTGTCAAAAAGAGCTAGAAGAAAGAAATAAAATCTTCTATAACATCCAAGTGACCAAGTTAATTTTTGATTTGGCAAGAACTTGCCATTCCTGTTTACCCTTGCATATAACAAGGGAGCCCTCAGAATCATTTTTTCTTAAAAATTCACCTGTTGAGTACTATCTTCATTAAGAGCCATTTACACATCGAAATAGTATCTGCTGAGTATGCCGTGTTAAATTGTTCTTGCACTCCCACTTTTGTTCCCAAAGCTAATTGTTTTCTAAACAAAACAAAAAAACCTGGGCCCCTAATGTGTTATGGGTAAACTGATCATAGAAATGTCAACACAGGAACAATTTAGCTCTTTGACAATTGTTGATTGGCTAGCCCTGATACCTGCAGTCATAAAAGATGTTATCCTTTGAACCTGTACTTGGGTATTGGTGGAGAAGCCAGCTCTTGTGATAGAATTCTTTGTGGTAAAACTCTTACCTGAGTCACTTGTTGTAGGGAGGGCTACATGAGTATATAGGTTTCCCCTCCCTCTTCCTGTTCCTCTTGCTAGGGGAAAGGTTGAAGTTATCTTATGCCTAAAAGAGACAGTTTCCTACATGCTCTGACCAATGGAGCTCAGATGTCTCAATTTTTCCAGTCTGTGGTTCAAGGGCACCTGGGTCAGCAGGCCTTTCTCTTGTTTCTCATTGTTCTCTTCTTGTTACCTCTTTAATGTTAAAAAAAACCCCCAAAGCTTTGATAGTTCCCAGACTGGGGGTATGACAGCCAGACACATCTTTTAGGCAGACACTGTTTAATAGGTCAGGCTGTCTTGTCAGGAGAGAGTGGGGGGATGGTGCTATGAAATGGTCTGCCAACTCTGCCCCCTTCTTTTTTTGTTATATGCAATAAAATCAATACTATTTTTGCCCCTGTCACTAAGAGGCCTTAGCGTCTAAACTCAGATGTGGATTTATGAGCTATCTCTAAAAATCAGTTACTCCCTTTTAAACCCTAGAGTGCCACAAATGTAAGCATATAGCATTTTAGAGGCAAGAGGACTGCTTACAGATCTCTAACCTTGAAAAGAAGAAACTAGGGCTCATTATATTAGGCATATGCACTGTGGAAGAATTTGAAATAGAAAGTGAACTCCTTGAGAGTAGGGACTGTTTTGTTTTTCTTTGTATCCCTAGCCATTAAATTGGTGCCTGATAAACAAGAAACACTTAGTGCATGCTTGTTGACTGAATGCATGAAAGAGAAACCACAGCCCAGTAATGTTTATTAATAATGTTGTTAAACGAAAGCAACTGCCCCCCACGTACTCCAAATTCTATTTATCAACCATCACTATGCATGTTACATGTTATCTTCAAATAATGAGGATGAAATTTAACAGTATGTGAAAGGTAATTGGACAGAGGAAAGAATCCGGCTATTTTCCATCTCTGCTGAGGACAGACTAAAGGAAAATGAATTAAAATTTCAGCAAGAAGGATTTAGGTTAGAGGAATTTCCTAACTAGTGGTTGTAAGATACTGGCGCCAACTGCAAAGTAAAAGTAGGACTATTCTTCCCTGGAAATCTTCAAGGCTAGGCTAAATATTCATCTCTCTGGAAGGAGTCACTTTTGTCTTGAGATAGGAGAGAAAGGGATGCGAAGATAAGGTCTCTTCTGTTCCTTTTATAAGGTTCGATTTTAAAGGAAATGAACTCAATTAAATTTAATCTAATAAATGCCAGGAATTGTGCTAGGTGCTAGGAATGCAAAAATACATGAAAGAGTCCCTGTATTGAAGATACTACTGGAAAGAAGCAATATGTACACAAATTCAAAAATCTAAGGAATGAAGAGCAATTGTGTGCCTCTTGGTAGATGCTGTAACTCCAAGGAAACTATAACTCCAGACAAAAATTTCAGAAAATAGTAAGCAGATATGTTTTGGCATCTGGTTCAGTTACACCCCTTCCTAAAGTTGCAGAGAAGGTGTTAGCCTGCCTTGGGAGAAGGAATTTCCTCACCTGGTAGCTCTCTAGCATAACAAAATCGAAAGTTTCGTCCCTATCCCTATCTCGCCCAAAGGCAGGATAAACACCTTTCAGATTCTGACTAAACCCTTGTACTTGGTCATAGTATTGAAGAATATCAAAGAACTTCACAATTATTGCTCTTCAAAGACCTTTTCAGGTATTATTACTATCTCTACTTCTCAAAAAGAGAAATAAAAGTGGGGAAAGAGGTACAGAGAGTGGTCATAGGAAGTAAAGAAAGGCACAGCTAGAAACAGGAATCACATACAGTCAGACTCATGGTCTGAAAATTAGAAGGCTCACAGATAATCTAGTCTAATTCATATTTGAACAGTAACCCCATTCTACAAGATCCTTGACAAAAGGTCTCATTACCGCTTGAGGCAGCTCATTTCTACTTGAGGACAGCTTTTTATTGGTTAAGAAAAATCATATATATTCACACATTGAGCCAAAATCTCTCAAGAGAAATGCCTGGTCTAGGTGCTGGACCTCCATTTCTTTGGAATTGTCCATACAGAGAAAGGATGAACAACCAAAACCTCCAGCAGGATACCCAGCCACAGAGGGTTAACACTGGCGATGGCGTAATTTCACTGAATATGAGAGGGAGGAGAAGGGAGGAGTGAAACTGGTGCAAGACACATAGCTTTAATAAAATCCAGGTGTTTTTACAGTTGCTTTTAGAGAGGGGGGTGAAACCAGTACGCAGCAAGCATGGAGAGACAAGAGCTAAGGGTGGCAGGGGAGAAAATGTGTCTTAAAATAATGAGAAAGCATTTTAGAAAGGACTATGTTCAGAAGGTTAAAAAGAATGCAGTAGTCAATGGCAAAGACCGACTTTAAGGCTCTGTTATACACACACACACACACACACACACACACACACACACACCCTTATAGATCTCACTCCATCAATTCCTCTGGCAACATGAATTTGATTTTCCCTCTATTTTACCTGGGATTAGCTTTGACAATTCTCCATAGTCAGAACAGTCTGACTCTATATCCTTCTATTCTCTGCTAATTCTCCACCTGCCCCTGACCCCCACCTCCTTTTTCTTTTTAAATTTTGACTTATTTATGTATTGCTTTTTGAAGGGGTTCCTTTGGGGTTAAGTGACTTGCCCAAGGTCACAGGGCTCATAAGTGTGTCAAGTGTCTGAGGCCGGATTTGAACTCAGGTCCTCCTGACTCCAGGGCTGATGCTCTATTCACTGCGCCACCTAGCCGCCCGCCCCTTCCCCCAACACCCCCCTTTTTCATTCCACTTTCTCTCAGGAACCTTTTCAGAGACCACATTTGTGTCTAGTCTGGCCTGTTTCCTTGTTCACCTTTACAGGATTCCAGAGTGAACAGGCTTTCTGAATTCACAAAGTATCTGAGAATGGAATTTCAGTGTCTGGATTATAATTTATAATATAGGGATATAATATGATATGATATGATATAATACAATACAACACAACACCACACAATATAACATGATATAACATAACATATAACATATAACATAACATAATACAATACAATATAGTTTCTGGTCAGAGATGAAGAATACCTAACAAAGATTGGTAAGGATATAGTTTCCATTGAGATGCAAATCTCATGAAAATGACTTTCAACTAAAAAAAGAATGCAGAGAGATACCTGTCTATATTCCCTAACTTAGATATAATAGAGGATAGACACAAATAGAACAGTTTAGAAATGTTAAAATGCACAGAATGTAAAAATTCAAGAAAAAAGTCAAATAAAAATCCCACACCCTCAAATACTCATACAAAAATACTCAAAGTTTAGGCAACAAACAGGGCGAACTGGAGGCAAACAGAACTCATGGGTATCCCTGAGATTTGGTGAGATGAAACCCATAGCTGGACTATGGCTCTGGATGGGCATACCTTACTCAAAATTCACACAGTGAGTAAAAAGATTGTATGTTAAAAGATATACTCATGTAACTCTCAAGGAAACAGAGGGGAAATATGTAATGTGACATGTGATGGAGAGTATTTGGGTAAAAACCAAAAGAGGAAGAAATAAAAGTGAGTTTTTTTTCATTACAGTAGACAAGGAACCACCTGGACAGAAAGAGGAAATATATGAGGAATTTGGTAAACAACACAAGCCTGACAGAGAAGTATGATATAGTAGTGACTTCAATTATCCAGACAATATTCTCTCTCTCTCTCTCTCTCTCTCTCTCTCTCTCTCTCTCTCTCTCTCTCTCTCTCTTTCTCTCTCTCTCTTTCTCTCTCTCTCTCTCTCTCTTTCTCTCTGTAAAAAACAGAATAAGCAATACTTTATTGAGTTGTCTTAGTGATAATTTCATCCTTCAAAAGGTGAAAGAACCAACAAAAGAAAAATCTATTTTGGATCTGATTTTCACTAACTGAAGGAATTGGTTGGGGGCAGTGGTAGAAATGATAGGAGCCTTGTGGGAAGTGGTCATTCTATCTAAGAGTTTATAATAAAGAAAGAGAAGAAATATGGGCATACTGTGGAGTAAACCATGGATTTTTTTTTTTCATGAAAAAACAAATGTCTTAAGATAGATAGTATCCCAAGGACTTAAATACTTCAGGGAAAGTCAGTACAGGAGAAATGGGAGGGGCTCAAGAAAATTCTTATCTTGTCTTATGAAGACACAAAAGCAAATAATTCAAATGAGAAGGAAAAAAATGGCATTTATCTAAAGAGACCAATACGTGTCTCACAAGTAAATCACCAACTAACTTAGAATAAAAACGTAAAAGTATAAAAGAGGGAAAGCAAAGCCAGACAACAGAGAATGAATATGAGTATGGCACAATACTGCAAAAATATTGTCTGAAATGCCACAGCCAGCTGAGGCTGGTCAGGGACATACCAGGGACAACAAAGGAGTTTATGTTTGTTTTTGTTTTTAACTATATAATATATTAAGAAAGAATGGGGAAAAAAATTTGGCTTGGAATGGATGGAACAAAGTCATCATCATCTTAAACATTGCTCTAATGCTATAATTGCTAACCAATTCTCTTTGGTCAGTTTTTCTCCTCCTTTAGATTTTTCATTCTAGTCAGGCAGGTCCTGAAACTCAGAGCCATAACTAGAAAGTTGGTGGGCCTGGGCTATGGTGCAGGAAGTAGAAATTATGAGGAAAACAAAAATCTGGGTCAGATTTTGTCTGCCAAAAGGAAACGTACCAAGGGAAACCATAAGGTAACCTACTGGGGAGGTTAAAGAAGAGGAAAATAGAGCCCAGAATGCAACTGCCTCCCCAGTGGGCCCACATCAAGAGGCACCTATCTCAAGTGCGGTCACTAGGACTCATACTGTTGGCATGTCCTGAATTTTGCCTCTGGGATAAAGAATGTTTTTCGACCGTGGACAATTGACGTCTCTAGGCCTCAATTTGCTCCTCTGTGAGGTAAGGGAGCCGGACAAGGCTCTTACCACCTCTAACCATCTTCGTGATGCTCAATAAATAAACCATGGCCTCCGTTTCCCCTGCTTGCCTCGTCCATCAATTTTCTTACTCAAAATGTTAATATTCCAAATTTGTTATGTCCTTGCCTACAATTGTGACTATCTATTTCCTCATTTCTCCAGATTCCCAGTCCTCCTCTCCCTTCCCCAAGTCTGACTCTGGGGAAATTGCAACTTATACTTTGCCTTGGGGTCTTCAAATTATTTTTCCCTCCACCAAGTCACACCAGGGTGTTGTGTGAAACAGATGTTTCTAATGGAGTTTAGGGACCAGTGAACAAATGTTAAGGCCAGGATATACAGGATGGACACAGGGTAGATGACTCCTTGAATATAAGACAACAACCACCATGGTTCTGAAAAAACAATCTACACAGTGAATAATTCACGTATTCCCTTTAATTTTAAGCTTCATTCAGGAAATTGCCAACTTAGCCCTTGGCTTTTCCCTCCTGTCACCAAGGCAACTGCCCTCCCCAACCAAACACATTGCAGGATGAGTCTCCCAGACCTCTTCAGAACTCTAGATGAGAACAGGGATTTAAATAAGGGGAATACTTTTCCCAGACCCCATTCTACCTTTCTTTTAATTTATCTACCCTGCACCAATTCCATTCTTTTCAAATTATACCCAATATAGTGACTCTTGGCCTCCTCCCTCCTTTCTTTTTTGGACACCAATAAAGTTGGAAGATTAGAGCCCAGTTTCTGAGCTGCATATCAAAAGAAGCCTAATTGCTTCTGCATTTCAAAGAGGATTATTTGTCCCATTCACTAAATCAGTACATTTTAGGATGGGTCAGTATTTGGAGAAACTCACTTAAAATATAGCTGCTGGGTTAGGAAGCATATCCTGAGTTGGTGCTCTAGGTACCCTCCAAATTCTGGCACCCAAGGGTAAATCCCTTGGTAACCCCACCCTAGTTACAGTTCTGCTAAAGCTCAAGGAAACCTCAGTTGTTAAGGACTGAGACAGCCCCCTGGGTTATTACCTTTGTGGTTTCTCCAAAAACCTGAGGGGGGGGGGGGGAGAAGAGAACGTCCCTCTGAGACTATTTCGTTGTATGTGTGAATTTTTTCTTCCTGAATTGCCTGAGATGAACACACACGTCTTCCTGGAATTTTATAGAGTTTCCTAGAATTTTATTTTGAAGAAAATTTTGTGATTTTTTTTTTTAGGAAAAAATGTTTTTCTCTGTTTTGTTTTCCTACTGAAAATCCCCTTGCAAACCAAACTGCTGTTGTTTTGCTGCACCTGAATTTGTGTAAATGTCCTAATCTTGTGCTGCAAATATATGTAATTCGCACTGTTTTATTATTCCTTTGATTTATGCTAATGAGGAAGGTACAATCCTCAACCTAGAACTATATCACTTGCTTATTGGGTTTTAAGTAATGTTATTGGTGGCATTGGTGTGTACTTGGATTGTGATTTAAGCTTCATACCTAGAAAGTGTCTGTGTGAGAATTTTGAATTAAAGCTCCATGAAGGACTTTTAATATAAGAAGAATTTCATGGCCTTAAAGATAAGGGTTGTAGAGGAATCACTTAATGGGATGGTGAATGATTTAGGGAGAAATAATTCAAGAGGCACAGCCCCACCCGTAGTCTGCAGGCTACCTGCAGCTGTGGTATATTCTAGAATGTCAAGAGATATTAGAGCCAGGGAAAGTACCTAGAGAGACCACTATCATCACTTTCCATGAGGAAGAAAAGGGAAAAAAAAAAATAAGACTCTCTTCTAAAAGGAAAGACTGTCTAAAGACATTGTCTATTGAATTTTTAAGAAAAAGTTTACATCTGGAAGTGTAAGGCAACATGGATACAAACCAGAGCAAGGCCCTGTCAAGCTCTTATGTCAAATTCTCTTTGCTTTCAGCTGAGTCTCTACCTTCAGCTGGCTACAGAACATTCAAGTCCTGGACAGAATCTGCCAGAGACATTGCAGCAGCTGCTGCTGTTGTTCAGCTGTTTCAGTTGTATCTAACTCTTCATAACCCCATATGGGGGTTTTTTTGGCAAAGATACTGGAGTGGTTTGCCATTTCCTTCTCCAGCTCATTTTACAGATGAGGAAATTGAGGGAATCAGTTTGATTTTGCTCAGGGTCACACAGCTAGTGTCTGAGACTGGATTTGGACTCAGGAAGATGAAACTTCTTGATTCCAAACCCAGTGCTCTAACCACTGTGTCAACAGCTGATGACCAAAGTCAAGAAAACGCAGAGATCTTTCAACAGTCTCATGGAGGCACCTTTTAATCTGGTATTCTGACAGCTGAAAACTCCAGGTTCACAGTATTAGGGTACTCACAATATGTGGAGAGGCAATTTGGAGTTGCAGAAAGCCCATAGGAAGTTCATACTAAATTTGTCGACACTCTATGTTATGAAAAGGACAGGATTCCTTTGTGTCTGCTTTGGAGACTGATCTGGCAAGGGGGCAATGGAGCCAGGAAACATAGATTGTGTCATGTTGTCCCAAATAAGCAATGGACTGACAGGGAGCAAGCAGTTTAGATACAAGAATATCTGATGGGCCAAAATGGTTTAAAAAAAGCAATACCTGATTGTGTATAATGAGCAGCTGAATAAGATATGGCTATTTGAGCAAAAAGTTGACCTCTTAACAGGAAGTCTAACACATTACAACTAAAAACACTCAGCAAAACAACACCTAAGCCTACAACAGCTAAAACACCCTTATATGAATGGGCTATACAACAAGACAACTCTGAGGTACCGTTTTAGAACCATCAGATAGACTAACATGACAGAAAAGGAAAATGATAGACATTGGAGGGGATGAGGAAAAAATGGGACACTAATGCACTGTTGGTAAAATAGTGAACTGATCCAGTCATTCTGGAGAGTAATTTGGAACTATGCACAAAGAGCTATAAAATTGTGCACACTCATTGAACCAGCAATACAACTATTACATTTGCATCCCAAAAATATAAAAGAAAAAGGAAAAAAGCCTATATTTACAAAAATGTTTATAGCAGCTCTTTTTGTGATGCTGAAGAATTGGACACTGAGAGGATGTTCATCAATTGGGGAATGGCTGAACAATTTGTGGTACATGATTGTAAAGGAATACTGTTGTGCAATAAGAAATGATGAACAGTTGGGTTTCAGAAAAACCTGAGATGTATATCAACTGATGCAAAAGTGAAGTGAGCAAAACAAGGAGAACAGTGTACATACTAATAGCAATATTGTACAATGATCATCTGTGAATGCCTTAGCTATGTTCAGCAATACATTGATCCAAGAACTCATGAAGAAAAATGCTATCCACCTCAGAGAAAGAACTGATGGAGTCTGAGTACAGATGGAAGCATGATGTTTTTTCATTTTATTTTTCTTGTTTATAAAAATATGTATTTATATTTTAAAATATATATTTAAATATATACATACACATACACGCATATACATGCACATACATATACATGTACACATACATATTCATGAATATATGCCTATATCTATCTATCTACCTAGCAACCTAGATTCAACTCAGGAGCTCACAGTAAGTTTGCTAAGAAACAAAACAATGGTTAGAATTGCTTTCTTGGAAGGGCAAAGGTTTGAAGTCTACAGAGGTCACAGTAGCCTAAAGCAAGATCAGCAAAAGGACAGCATAGCTGAAGACACCAAGCTATCGTCTGATATAACTGTGTCAAGATGGATGTGTGTACTTGGCTATGCTTAAGAGAGGACTGCAGACAAGCAGTTGTCTACCAACCCACTCTAAGGAACCAATGGTAAGGTCAGGGATGAAGGTCACCTCTGAAACCAAAGACCCTAAGCCTGACCTCATCAGCAATTCATGAGATCTTTTACCTGTACATATAGGATAGAATGATGGAGTATCTATTTTTTTTAAATAATATGTTGGTGGCAGATTCAAGATGGCAGAGTAAAAGCAGGAACTTGGTTGAGTTCATCTCCCAGTTACCTCCAATAGCTATAAAAAATGACTTTAAACAAATTTTAGAGCTACAGAACCCATTAAATGACAGAGTAAAATACATCTCTAGCTGAAGGCAGCCTGGAAGGCCTACAGGAAGAGTCTAAAGCTGGGCTGGGAGAGGAGAGCAGTCCTGAGAGGGCTGTGCAGGTACAAATCAGGCCAGAGCAGACCTCTGGGGCCTAAATCACTGGCAGTTGTGGCAGTTTTCAGACTTCTCAACCCACAAGCACCAAAGACAAAGTAAAATGTCGGTGGGGACATGAGTGAGAGAAGGGCATAGTTGCCCTTGCCTACAGGGTAGGGGATGGGGACTGGTAGTGGCTGTGGTGGCGGCAGCAGCAACAGCAGCAGAAGTGGCTGCTTCCAGAGCTCCAGGCTCACAGATGGTGGAGGGACTAAGTGCTTGATCAGAGGGCAATTGAAGCAATCTCTTTGCTGACCCTGAGGTATGATTCTCTTGCTTTGCCCTGCTTAGATCTGGGTTGTAGTCTTGGGTGTTGGTCCTGGGGTGAGGAGGAGCCCTGGCATAGCAGAGCTTGTGACAGTTGTGGAAAGGGAGTCTTCCTCAAAGTTCTGAGGCAAGTGCTTAGAAGTAACTCTGACAACAGCTACACAAAACCCCAGAAGTTTGGGACACAACATTCTTCATTCTGAAAGTAGAGTTCTTCTGTGGCAAAGAGCTCAAAGTCAAGAAACTGACTGGAAAATGAGCAAACAGGTGAAAAGAAATCAAACTATAAAATCCTTCTTTGGGGACAAAGAAGATCAAAACATGGAATCAGAAGAAGACAACAAAGTCAAAACTCCTGCATCAAAAGCCTCCAAGAAAAATATTAATTGGTTGAAGGCCATGGAGGAGCTCAAAAAGGAGTTAGAAAATCAAGTATGAGAAGTAGAAGAAAAATTGAGAAAAGAGAGTGATGCAAGAAAATCATGAAAAACAAGTCAACAGCTTTCTAAAAGAGACCCAAAAAAATACTGAAGAAAATAACACCTTAAAAATTAGACTAACTCAAATGGCAAAAGAGGTCCGTCCAAAAAGCCAACGAGGAGAAAGAATGCCTTAAAAAGTAGAAGGGAACAAATAGAAAAGGAAGTCCAAAATTTCACTGAAAAAAATAATTCCTTCTAAATTAGAATGGAACAAATGGAAGCAAATGATTTATGAGAAATTAAGATATTATAAAGCATATTCAAAAGAAGAAAAATAGAAGACAATGTGAAATACCTTATTGGAAAAATCACTGACCTGGAAAACAGAACCAGGAGAGATCATTTTAAAATTATTGGACTACCTGAAAGCCATAATCAAAAAAAGAGCCTAGACATCACCTTTCAATAAATTATCAAGAAAACTGCCCTAATATTCTAGAACCAGAAGGTAAAATAGAAATTGAAAGAATCCACCAATCTTAAAAAATCTTTTAAAAAGATCCCAAAAAGAAAACTCTTGGGAATATTATAGTCAAATTCCAGAGTTCCCAGGTCAAGCAGTCAGGAAGAACAATTTGAGTATTGTGGAAACACAATCAGGATAACACAAGATTTAGCAGCTTCTACATTAAGGGATTGAAGGGCTTGGAATATGATATTCTGGAGGGCAAAGGACCCAGGATTAAAACCAAGAATCACTTACCCAGAAAAACTTGAGTATAATATTTCAGGGGGAAATGTGGATATTCAATGAAATAGAGGACTTTCAAGCATTCTTGATGAAAAGATCAGAGCTGAACAGAAAATTTGACTTTCAAATACAAGAAGCAAAAGAAACATGAAAAGGTAAACAAGAAAGAGAAATCATAAGAAACTTATTAAAGTTGAACTGTTTGCATTCCTACATAAAAAGACAATATTTATAACTCATGAGTCTTTTCTAAGTATTAGGATAGTTGAAGGGAATGTCTGTATTTATATACATATATGTGTGTGTATGTATGTCTGTGTGTGTCTGTGTGTATGTATGTATAGGTGTATATATGTGTGTGTGCATGTATGTATGTGTATATATGTGTGTGTGTATATACATATACATATATATACACATAGAGACAGGGCACAGGGTGAGCTGAATATGAAGGGATTATATCTAAAAAATTAAATAAAGAGGTGAAAGAGCAATATATTGGGTGAAGGAGAAAGGGGAAGATAGAATAGGGTAAATTATCTCACATAAAAGAGGCAAGAGAAAACCTTACTCTTGCTGGATTTGGCTTAAGAAGGGAATAACACACACTCAATTGGGTATCTTACCAAAAGTAGGGGAAATGGATAAGAGGGGCGGATGATAGAAGGGAGGGCATACTGGGGGAGAGGACAGTCAGAAGCAAATATTTTATAAAAGAAACAGATCAAAGGATAAAATAGAAAAAATGGGGGACATGATAGGATGGAGGGAAATATAGTTAGTCTTTCACAATATGACTATTATGGAAATGTTTTGCATAACTACACATGTATAGCCTATATTGAATTGCTTGTCTTCTCAGTTGAGGGAAGGGGGAAGAGGAAGGGGAAGAGGGTAAGGAGAGAGTAAGGGAGAGAATCTGGAACTCAAGGTTTTACAAACAAATGTTTAAAAATTGTTTTTACATGAAACCAAGAAATAAGATACATAGGCAATGAGTATAAAAATCTATCTTCTCCTACAATAAAGTAAGGGGGAAAGTGCTAAGGGGAAAATGGGGGAATATAAGAGAGGCCAGACTGGGGGATGGGGTAATCAGTAGGCTTGTCATCTTGGGGTGGGGGTTATGGGAGATATGGAGAGAAAACTTGAAACTCAAAATCTTGTGGAAATGAATGTTTGAATTACCTTTGTGAGTGTGCTTCTCTTACATTTCAACCTTGCTGAAGAGCTTACCTAATCTATTACAAGAACTGCCTATCATTAGAGGTTAGGACCAGGGTAGAAAGTACAAGGACAAAAAGGAGTTCATGATTCTTCATTTTAGATGAAACTGAGTAATACACAGTAAGAAAAAAAAATCGAGTTACATTGTCCTACCCTTTCCTTGCCTCCATACTACTTATAGAAGCATTAAAGGTGATCTGCGGCATGCAAAGAATGGACCTGTGTTGCATAAAAAGTCTATCCAAGAGACAAGGACTCCATCAAAGGGTGTATCACCTGCATTTGTGAACTTTGTTTCTTTGTGAACTAATCCTCTTGTTTCAATTGTCCCTTAAAGACCAGTGATGGGCACAAGTGAAAGATGAAGAGACAAAGACAAAATAGAGAAGGAAAATTATGGACCAATATCCTTAATTAATATAAAGGCAAAAAAGACCTAAATAATTATTAATGAGTCTATATCAACATAACAAAAAGATTACACACTATGAATGGGGGGATTTATATCCAGAAAGCAAGGTTGGTTAATATATTAGGGAAACTATAAACAGATCATAGTAAAAACGAGAATAAAAATCACATGCAGAAAAAGCATTTTACAAAACATAACATCCATTTCTGCTTTTTAAAAAATGCATGAAATAGTATAAGAATAAATGTACTTTTCCTTAAGCTGATAAACAGTACCTATCTAAAACCAAAAACCAACTTCATATGGAATAACAATAAGCTAAAAGCCTTTCTAATAGGATTGTGCATATTATTACCACTATTATTTGATACAGTGGTAGAAATGCTAGCTATAGCAATAATACAAGAACAAAGAAATCGAAGAAACACCATTATTATTTTTTGAAGATGATGCAAATTATTTCTTTTCAGATATGGTAGTTTGCTTAGAGAACTCAAGACAGCCAAATCAAATATTAACTGGGACAATTAATAAATTGAGCCAAGTTTCAGTAGATAAAAAAATCAATTTAAGCCATCAGCATTTCCATGTATTACCAATAAAACCCAGCAAGAAGAGAAAGAAAGAGAAATTCCATTCAAAATAACTATATAATACATTAAATATTTAGGAGTTTATCTATCAAGACACACATAGGAACTATATGAATACAGATAATACAAATATAATACAATTCCTTTCAGAAATAAAGACAGATCTAAGTTATTGGAGAAATACTTATTGGGTATTAGTAGTCTGAATCAATACAATAAAAATACAACCTAAATTAATTTACTTATTTGGTGTTATGCTAATCAAACTACCAAAGGATTACTTTATAGAACTATGAAAAATAATAACAAAAGTTCATCTGGAGGATCTGAAGAGAAATAATGAAAAAGGAGTCAAGAATAGGTCCATTTCCATTGGTCTACCTTATGTCTTGTTCTGAGTACATCAAGATTTCTCACAGAAGACAGTTAAGGACTTTTATCACTTCTCAGGAGATCCTGACATTGAATTCAAGCATCATAGTGTTGCCTGCTCCTATGAGAGCTTTTCTGAGCTGATGCCACTGCTAGTCTATAAGACCTAGTTAGCCAATTTATTACCTAACAGACAGATTTGCTAATTGTGAGTCCCCACATCTTCTGCATCTCTTAGACTCCAAGAAACATCAATGGCTAGGCAGAGTTCTTACCCAAACATCAAAATGCATGGTATAGGGGGCTGAGCCAAGATGGCAGTGTAGAAACAGGAAAACTCTGTGAGCTCCCCCATAACCAACTCAAATACCTATAAAATATAGACTCTAAACAAATGTTATAGCTACAGAACCCATAAAGTAACAGAGAGAAACAAATCTCCCACTGAAGAGAGCCCAGCAGGCAGATAGGAAGGGTCCATCTCAGCATGCTGTGAGCTAAGCCCAGCCCCACATGAGCCCACAGTTTTAGCCCCAGGTGGCCCCAACAAGCAGCAGCTGGAGCAGACTTCAGGAGAGTGGATTGCCAGTAGCTATGGCAGTTTCCAGAAATATCAACCCATAAATTCCAAAGACAATACTCTGTTGGAACTGGGGGGAATAGAGTGCAGTCCGACCTCTGCCCCTGCAGCAAGAAGTGGCATGGCTGTGCAGCCACCTCCACATGGCTGCTTCAGAGCTCCTGGCCTACATATTGCAGGGGGACCAAGCAACAATTCAGAGGGTAATCACTCTTGCTTTAACCTGCCTGGATCTAGATCGCAGTCTTGGGTGGTGGTCCTGAAGTGCATGACCAGTGAGCCAGAGCTTGTGGGAGCAGCAGAGAAAGCGCCCAACTAATAGCTCTAGCAGCTACAAAATCCCCAGTAATTTGGGACAAAGCTCTCCTCTCTGGAAGTAGAGTTCTATTATAGCAAAAGGCTCAAAAGTCAAGTAACTGAGTGGCAACATGAGCAAGCAAAGGTAGGAAAGCAAGCACAACAATCAAACCCTATATTCCTTTTGGGGCGATGAAAAGGATCAAAGCATGGAACAGGAGGAAGACAACACAGTCAGAACTCCTGCACCAAAAGCTTCCAAGAAAAATATAAATTGGTTACAGGATGTGGAGGAGCTCAAGAAGGATTTTGAAAATTAAGTATGAGAAGTAGAAGAAAAATTGGGAAGAGAAATGCAAATGAAGCAAGAAAATCATGAAAAGAGAGTCAATAACCTGACTGGAGAAAACAACACCTTAAAAAATAGATTAACTCAAATGTCAAAAGAGGCCCAAAAAGCCAATGAGGAGAAGAATGCCTTAAAAAGCCAAATTTGCCAGATGGAATAAAAATTTCAAAAGCTCACTGAAGAGAATCATTTCTTCAGAATTAGATTGGAGTAAATGGAAGCAAATGACTATAAGAAAACAAGATACTATTAAAGAGATTCAAACAAATGAAACAATAGAAGACAATGTGAAATATCTCATTGGAAAAACCACTGACCTGGAAAACAGATCCAGGAGAGACAATTTTAAAAGTACTGGACTACCTGAAAGCCATGATCAAAAAAAGAACCTAGAAATCATCCTTAAAGAAATTCTCAAGGAAAATTGCCCAGATATTTTAGAACCAGAGGGCAAAATAAAAATTGAAAGGATTTACCAATTACCTCTTGAAAAAGATCCCAAAAAAGAAAACTCCTAGGAATATTATAGCCAAATTCCAGAGTTCCCAGATCAAGAAGAAAATATTACAAGCAGCCAAGAAGAAACAATTTGAATATTGTGGAAACACAATCAGGATAACACAAGATCTAGCAACTTCTACAATGAGGGACTGAAGGGCTTGGAACATGATATTCTGGAGGTCAAAGGACCTAGGATTAAAACCAAGAATCACCTACCAAGGAAAACTGAGTATAATGTTTCAGGAGAAAATATGGTCATTCAATAAAATAGAGGACTTTCAAGCATTCTTGATGAAAAAACCAGTGTCAAATAGAAAATTTGACATTCAAATACAAGAAGCAAAAGAAACATGAGAAGGTAAACAAGGAAAAGAAATCATAAGAAACTTATTAAAGTTGAACTATTTACATGCCTACATGGAAAAATGATAATTGTAACTCATAAGACTTTTCTCAGTATGAAGATAGTTGAAGGGAATATAAATGTATATATGTGCATGTGCATGTGTATGCGTATGTGTGTGTATATATGTATACATAGATATATATGTCTATATAGGAAGTTATATGTACATATGAATTCATATGTGAGTGTGTATGTATGTGTACAGATATACATAGACAGAGAGCACAGGATCAATTGAATAGGAAGGGATAATATTTTTAAAAATAAAATTAAGAGGTGAGAGAGGAATATAATGAAAGGAAATAGGAAGACAAAATAGGGTAAATTATCTCATATAAAAGAGGCAAGGGAAAACTCTTACAATGGAAGGGAAGAAGAGGAAGGCAAAAGTGTAATGGGTCAACCTTACTCTCATTGAATTTGTCTTAAGGAGGGAATAATATACACACTAAACTGGGTATCTTACCCTACAGGAAAGTAGGGGGGAAGGGGTTAAAGGGGGAATGATAGAAGGGAGGGCAGACTGAGGAGAGGGTAGTTAGAAGCACATACTTTTAAAAAAGGACAGATTCAAAGTAGAAAATAGAAAAAGTGAGGGGCTGGATAGGATGGAGGGAAATATTGTCAGTTTTTCACAATATATCCACTATGGAAATGTTTTGCATAACTACACATGTACAAGCTATATTGAATTGCTTATCTTCCCAGTAAGGGTGGGTGATGAGGGAAGAAGGGAAAGAATCTGGAATTCAAGTTTTAAAATCATATGTTTAAAAACAAAATTTTTTACATGCAACTGGGAAATAAGATATACAGGCATTGGGGTATGGAGAGCCATCTTGCCTTCCCAGAAAGTTGGAGGGAGAATGAAGGAGGATACAGGAGAGAGCAGATTGGGGGACGGGATATACCGTGGGATTGCTGTCTTGGGGTGGTGGGTAGGGGAAAGACGGGGAGAAAATGTATAACTCAAAATCTTGTGGAAATGAATATTATAAACTAAAAATAAACATAAAATTTAATTTTAAAAATGTATGGTATAAAGTGCGATTCATAATTTTAGATAGTGTTATGCATAAATTAGAAATGTTACAAATGAAATAAGAGGCAGAGTGTAGGGCTGTTAGCATCACTGACAATGCAAGGTTGTGAATCTTCCTAAGGTCATACAGATAGCTAAGAGGGGAGCAAGGAATTGAATTTGGATTTCCTCATTTTGTCTAAGATTTTTTTTTCCTTTATGTCACAAAGCCTCTCTTACTAAAGCAAGTTTTGCTTTTTGTAGGGGCAATTTCTTGATTTGTGGAATGCTTTGCCTTCCCTTGCCTTGGTTTAATCTAGCAAGGACCTTTGCTTCTGTGATGGTCTCTTACTGGCCCCTCCTCTTCAGGATTTGATCTTGAGTTCTCTAGTAACCTTTCTTCTGTGACCTCAGAGGCCTTATTGATCCAGCTTAATTTCTCGTGTCTTTTTCTCACTTTTGTAGCCTTCTCCTTTCTTTTGCTGCTGAGAATTTCTACCATAGTAGATGTGAGTCAACAATAGTGGTTTCCTGAGAAGGAGAAACAGTGGGGGGGAAAATCACATAATAACATGTTTTGTTTCTTAAAGATGTCAGTTTGAAAAAGGCCCAGGAACAAACAACATCATCTATTTTAGCCAAAGAATGAGTATGTTTGGAAGCAATACACTTGTGGGTTTCCCATTTTGCAGAACTGTAGAGGGTTCTTTGGGAAATCCTGGATCAGACTACTAGATAAGGCTCTGAGTAGGTGAGAGTGCCCAATGACAAAGGCTTATAGGCAATTAGTTAAGGTAGGTATTGTGCATCTTATGTTGGTCTTTACCCTCCCAAGGATTGCTGTTTCTACCACCACCACCAACCCCCACCATTACATTGCTTTTTGTTGTTGTTGCTCTTCAGTCCTTTTTCAAGTATATCTGACTCTTCATGATCCCATTTGGTATTTTCTTGGCAGACATACAGGAGTGGCTTGCCATTTCCTTCTCAAGCTCATTTTACAAATGAAGAAACAGAGGTAAACAGGGTTGAGTGACTTGACCAGGGACTCATAGCTGGTCTGAGGCCAGATCTGAAGTGAGGAAGATAAGTCTTTCTGCCCCCAGGTCTTCCCCTCTCTCCATCTAACTGCCTCTGAAATATTACTACCACCACTAATAATAATAATTATAACTCACACTTACATAGACAGCACTTTGAAAAGCCCTTTTCGAAAGTCTGCAAGAATGCTTTGAGGTAGGCTGAGGGAGTATTGTAAATGAGGAAACTATGTCATGGAGGATTAGTGACTTGCACAGCAGAGTCACATATCCAATGAGTCAGCATTGGGACCAAAATTCAGTTCTTCTGATTTCAAGATCAGTGGTCTTTGTTATTGTGATCATATCAAGTGCAAAGAGTGAAATGAGAAGGGGCAACAGACGAACAGGGAAGAAAGCAGAACAAGGGAAAAACAGGAGGAGGCATGTGCCACGAGGGTCAAACCACAAACACCACCGTAGCCAGGACTTCCCTTTAGGCCTCAGTGAGAAGAGCTTAGGAGCCTGAGTCTAAGAACTCTGGGAATGGCAGACCCTCCCAGACCACTATCCCTGGGAAGAGGAAAGATTCTCAGATCTCTGTTTCCAACTCAGACATTACAGTCATTGTCTAGAGGAACAAACTTTGTGTAGATGCTGTAACCCTCACCAAAGATCTGGAAAAGAAAATTCTTACCACCAAAGTTTTGGGCTCAGAAAGAGATATGACCTTATCAATGGAAATGACATTAAGCATCTAGGGATAATAATGAATACAGCCCTCATTTTCCATCGGTTTGGTTTTGATTCTACAAACATCATGGCTTCTCCAAGATGAGCTCACCAACTGAAATCTCATCATCATAGAGAATTAATTCAACTTTGGTACTCAACACTTTTCAGTTCCCTCAGTTACCTTTCCCCTCTGACTGGAGGGCTTAATGGTAGAACAATTAACTTCTTTCAAAGCCTTTCTTTTTTTTTTTGCTTTTTGGAGGGCAGGTTGGGGTTAAGCGACTTGCCCAAGGTCACACGACTAGTTTTTCATGTTAAGTGTCTGAGGCCGGACTTTATACAAAGTGATTTTTTTTTCTTTTTGGAGGGCAGTTGGGGTTAAGTGACTTGCCCAAGGTCACACGGCTAGTTTTTTGTGTTAAGTGTCTGAGGCCAGATTTGAACTCAGGTACTCCTGACTCCAGGGCCAGTGCTCTATTCACTGCGCCACCTAGCCGCCCCTCAAAGCCTTTCTTTATGGAGGGCTCAGAACTTCCCAGCTAACTCCTCATTTTCCATCAGTTGATTTGCTTGGTTTCATTGTACCAGTATCATGCTCTCTTGCTGGTACCCTCTGGTATCCTGCCTCCTCCTCCCACTCCCTGCTTTTCAGCTTCCTTTTCTGTGTTGTCTTTCCCCCATTAGATTATAAGCAACTTGAGGGCAGGGACTGTTTTCTTATTTGTATACCCAACACATAGCACAATGCCTGGCACATAGTAGGTGCTTAATAAATGTTTATTGACTATTAGGAATCAAGAAGAAACTGAGTTTCAGTCAGCCTCAGATACTTGCTAGCTGTGTGACCTTGGGCACACTATATCTACTTCAGTTTCCTCAACTATAAAACGGAGTTAATAGTACCTACCTCACAGAATTGTTCTGAAGATCAAATGAAATAATATTTGTAAAGTCTTTAGCCCGGTACCTGCCACATTTAATAAATAGCTGTTCCCTCTAAAGAAAGTATATGACCATCTAGGGCCTTTCTATCTGGCTTGTAGCTGAAACCTTCTATACCTGCTTGTCTTCCCCATTAGAATGTGAACTCCTGGAGAGTTTTGTATTTGTATTCTTACCCCGTGCACATAGTAAGTGTTTGATAAAAATGTGCTTATTAGTCTATTCATGCTTCTTTTCCTTGTGTTTTGCCTATAAAGCTTACTATTAACTTTTATTCTTTATAACAAATTTTTATTGGCTATTACATTCCCATCTTGCCCTAGGTTAAGAGCTACCAAGTAAGTTAGGTGGTACAGTGAATAGAGTGGTCGACTCAGAGTCAGCTTACCCTGACTTAGAATCCTGACCCAGACTAGCACAAGTTGTGTGATCTTGGACAAGTCACTTAACTGCTCTCAACTGCATTTTCTTTATCTGTAAAATGGGAATAATAATAGGATCTATCTTGAAGGGTTGTAATGAGAATAAAATGAGATAACATGTGCAAATACTTTGCAAATCTTAAAGCACTATGTACAGTACTACCTGGACTAGACTAGACCCATCCCACTGGGTACTAAAAGTCTGCTGAAAATGGGTAATGCTTAACTTCAAGGGTTCTTTTCTTACTGAGAACTTTTTGTTGGGAAAAGAAGGAATAAAGGATTAGGGAGGATTATTGCTGAGCCTAGCAAAGTAGGAAAAGAAAAAAACAGGAAGATGATTTGGTCTTGGTGGCAGAACATGAAGAATCTTTCAGAATGTCAGTTTTTCTCTCTCTCCCTCTCTCCCTTCCCATCTCTTTTTCTATCTCTCTCCTTCTCCTATACCTCCACGCTCCTGCACCTACTAGTAGCTAAGAGGTGTTATTCTGTATTTTAGGAGAGCACGGATACCCTAACCCTTTCACTCAGTCAGTTGTTCAAAAAGCATGAATTAAATACTTTAGCCAGGTACTGTATTTTATAAACATTGAAGTGTTAGAAGACTGGAAATGAAGGAAGAGATTATATTGTTAATGGATTTGAAATGCCAAAAAGAGTATCTTATTTTTTATTCTAGAGGTAATAAGGATCCAGTGGAGTTTATTGAATAGGTCCATGACATGGTCATCCTGGGTTTTAGGAAAATTTCTTTGGCAGCTTGGTGGAAGATGGATGGAAATGGAGAGAGAACTCAAGCAGAGAGACCAACCAGAAGGTTATTGCAGTAGTCTAGTTGTGAGATGACAAGATATGATACTAGGGTAGTGGTTGTATATGGGAGACATATATGAAAGATATTATGATCTAAGAAATAACAGTACTTAGAAACAACTTGAATATATGAAATAAGAGTAAGAGAAGAGTTGAGAATCACACCAAGCTGTTAGCCTGGGTGACTGGGAGAATGATGGTATTCTCAACAGCAACAGGAAAACTGAGAAGAGGCAACGGTTTGGGGGAAAAGAGTTCTGTTTAGAAAATGTTGGGTCTGAGATACCTATGAGACATGTGATTCAAAATGCAAGACTAGAGTTCAGGGTAGAGACTAGGAATATATATTTATATCTCTATCTAACTAGCTAGCTATATCTATATCTATACCTATGGATCTGTGAATCATCCAAGTATAAAGGGAGAAGACAGACCCAGGAGAGAGTCTTAAGGGGTACCCATGGCTAGTTACTGTGACCTGGATGAAGATTCAACAAAGAACATTAAGAAAAGGTCAGACAGGTAGAAAGAACACTAATAGAGTATTATATAACCAAGAGAAGAAAGAGTATTGTGTAAAAGACTGCAGGCTATCATGGCACATACCTATAGTTCCTGGTACCGTAGCAGGGAGACTGAAGCTTATAGAGAGCTCAAGTTCAGGAGTTTTGAGCTGTAATAGGACTAAAGCTAATTGAGTGTCCACACTAAGTCTAGCACCAATACAGTGAAGCCCTAGGACTGACGGGGAACCAAGATGCCTAGGGAGGGTCAAACCAGCATAGGTCAGATACAGAACAGGTTAAAGGTACATGATGATCAGCAATAAGATCAGGAAAGCAAGTGGCTGCTATGCTTCTAGCCTGGGCAAAAGAGGAACATCTAGTCTTTTTTTAGATTATTTTTTAATTTTTGGCTTTCTGGAGGGGGAAGGTAGGGCAATTGGGGTTAAGTGACTTGCCCAAGATCACACAGCTAGTGAGTGTTAAGTGTCTGAGGCTGGATTTGAACTCAGGTCCTCCTGACTCCAGAGCTGGTGTTCTATTCACTGTGCCACCTAGCTGCCCCAAGATCTAGCCTTTAGATCTTGCTACAGGAGAGATCAAGAAGAATGAGGTTTGAGAAAAGACTATTAGACTTGGCAATTATGAGATCATTGGTAGTTCTGGAGAGGGCAGATGGTTTAGAAAGAAGTAAGAGAAGTGGAGGCACCTAGTGTAGATGGGGTTCGTTGAACAAGTTGAACCTAAAAGAAGAGTAGAGATATAGGATGATAGATGTCAAGGATGTTCAAATTAAGTGACAGCATTTTTAAGGAAGAGATGCAAGAATATTTGTAGACAGCAGGGAAGTAGCCAGGAGATAGAGAAAAACCTATGATTAGAGATTGGGGATGAGAGGAGTAACAATATACTGGATAAAATGGGAAGGGATGAGATCAAGGATGCGTGGAGAGGAGTTTGTGTTGGCAAGGAGAATGGCTACCACTTCAAGTGGAAGGAGAGTGAAGGGACAGCAGAGCTAAGATGGCGGTGTAGAAGCAACAAGGTTCCGCAGCTTGCACATAGTCACCTCAGATATCCATAAAATATAACTCTAAACAAATTTTAGGGTTCCAAAACTCACAAAAATACAGAAAAACACATCTCCCACTGAAGGAAGCTTGGCAGGAAGGGCTCATTGCAACACACTGGGAGCCGAAAACCAGCACAGCCTGAAACCGTGGCTTGGCCCTGGTGGTGGCCAGGAAAAGCCGCAGCTGGAGCCTTCAGGAGAGTGGATCAGCAGCAGCTGTGGCAAATTCCAGAATTATCAAGCCATAAGGAACAAGGACAAAGTGAAAGGTCAATGGAACTCAGCTAAATTTGGGGAAGAAAAGTGGTCCAGCTGAACTGCCTCCAGGGCAAGGAAGTGGCAGAAACGGCAGCCCTGCAGCCACCTCCACATAGTTGCTTCAGAGCTCCCAGACTGCAGACTGCAGGGGGACCAAGCCATCATTCAGAAGCTAAGTGCTCTTGTGTTGAGCAAGCTGAATCCAGATAATGGTCTTGGGTGGTGGTCCTAGGGTGCATTTTCAGTGAGCCAAAGCTGGTGGAGGCTGCAGCAGCCTCCTAATAGCCCTGGAAACTGAAAAAAAAAA
>CM053598.1:195914237-195939030 GCA_028646575.1 Pseudocheirus occidentalis
AAATAAATTCTGGAAGAAAAAAAAGGAGATATGGTACCAGTTGCCATCAATGAAAAGTGTAAAAAATGAAAAAAATTAATACCAAGATGTAGAGTGAATGATAAATTTGGAGGATTATAGCCAGTGAACCAAGAGGCATAAGAGAAAAATTACAATCAGTACTGGAAAGTTTGCATTTCGGGGACAGGGGTTCGGGGAGGCAGGTTTCAATAAGTACCAAAAGATGGAAGGATGAAGGAGTTTAGGAAGCTTGTCAATTATGAAACAGGCATTCCAGAAGATCCAGTGGAAAGAGTGGGTAGAATTGAAATGAGGTATCAGGGAAGTCAGGTTGAGGAAGACAGGAATAAAGGAATCAACAACAGGTGCAGAGCAGGATTTATTCTGTGGCAGAATAAGAGAAATTGGGATTATGTTAATATTGTGAATTCCAGGCAAAGTATCAGAGAGAGAGAGACCAGCATGAATAATAATCTACCAAGGGAAACCTGGTGAAAACAATACTATCAAAATTTAGGGAACAGAGAGTGTTCAAAAGCTATACAGAAATCAAGAATCATGAGCGAGTGATAAATTTGTTGTTTAGTCCTTTTAGATTCTTTGTGACCCCATTTAGGGTTTTCTTGGCAAAGACACTAGAGTGGTTTGGCATTTTCTTCTCCAGTTAATGAACTAAAGGACGAGGAAAGTAAGGCAAACAGAGATTAAGTGACTTGCCCAGGATCAAAACAGCTAATAAGTATATGAGGCCAGATATGAAGCTCAGATCTTCCTGACTCCAGGCCTGGCATCTATTCACTATACTACTGACCTGCCCTACCAAATATGCTTTAGTCATGAAAACTAATGAAAGGCTATTTAGAATTTAGCAATGAAGAAAACATTGGAGATTTTGAAAAGAGCAGTTTCAGTTAGGTGATGGAGACTTAGGTGATGCAAGGGAGTTAGAAATAACTAGGAGGTACTTAATTGGTTTATTGGTTCACTGATTAATTATTCAAAGCCTTTTTGACCAGAGATAGGCCCTCTCAGAACCTTCAAGAATCCTGGTCAGTTCCTTGTTTCTCCAAGGAGGACATTAATAGAAGTTAGGACCATAAAGCCCTGTACAAATAAAAGGGACTGTTTGGTATTATATTATAAAAACGTGTATAAAGCAATGACAAAAAGTAGATATTTGCCAATAGGCAGACCAGCTCTGCTTAAGTCCAGAGAAAGACTCTTTCTGTACTTGGTGTGGTGGATTTGCAAGTGAGCTTGAAACTTGCCCAAATTAAAACCTTCCCCATCATCTCTATCAGGACTTTTACTTTGTTAAGAGGACGTATTTAAAAAGAAAAAAAAACCCTTGCTTTCATTTATTATATTAGGAAAGGTTTTCAAACTTTTAATCAAGGATTTGTATTTGGTGTTTTGTCCCTTCTTGGGAAATGTTTTGGGAAGGAAGATAGGGAGAAGCAGGGCTAATGAGACAGGGTAAAGAACACAGGATGCTTAGTTAATAGCTTGGAAAAAGCCTTTGTTCTGTGAGATGTAAGAGGAGGGAGTATCTCTTCTCCAGTGAAGTAAGGCAAACAGAACTTAAGTGACTTGCCCAGGGTCTCACAGCTATTAAGTGTCTGAAGTTAGATTTGAATTCAGGTTTTCCACTCCTGGCTCAGGGCTCTGTCCACTGAGCCATCTAATTGTTGACCTTAAACACTGTAGGGACTTAATAAATACATATAAAATTGAAGAAAAAAATAACTAGGAGGTAAGAATGTGCAATCAACACATGCTGATAGTTTATTCTAGAAGTTTAGCTGTAAGATGAAAGAAAGATTCAGCATGATAGCTTGGGAAGATGGAAGGATCAAATGAATGCTTTTTTTAGAGTTGGGAAAAGTCTGGGCATGTTTACAAGAATAATAGCGATCATTTATATAAAGCTATAATGTTTATACAATGGTTTGCTTATCTTATTTGATTCTCACAACAGCCATGTGAAGGAAGTGCTATTATTATGGCCATTTTATAGATGAGGGAACAGAGGCTGAAAGAAATTTAGTAACTTGTCCTTGGTCACATAACTAAGAAGTGTCTGGGGCAGGATTTGAACTCAAGTATTTCTGTCTCTACCTTCCGTGCTCTATCCACCCAACTGCCTCAATAAACAGAAGAGAAAGTGCTAGTGAAATTGAAAATTGGGAAAAGAAAGGTGATGATATAAGGAACAAGCTCATAGAAGAAACAGGAGAGGATGGAATCTGTTGTTTACAAAAGGAAAGGCCTCCTAATTCTCTGAGCCTGAAAGACAGTAAGGGATTACTTGGAGGTAGTTTAAAGTATGGCATTAGGGAGAAGAGGGAGCTCAAAAGGGATGGCCTGGAATTTGTCAGTAAATTATAAGGCAAGATCTTCTGCTGCTTGAGAGGAGGTTGAAGGGGGTGGGGAGGAGGATAAGAAAAGAGGCTTGGAACAAGCTGAAGGGAATGAAATAGAACTCAGTCATAAAAGAACAAAAGTAGTGGGGAACAGCAGGGAGAGCCCACAAGAGTTTGTACAGCATAAATAGGCAGCAGGTCCCAGTCAGCACAGTGGTAAGACTTCCTCCATGGAACAAGGAGGGAAGAGAATCAAGGGCAGAGGTCAATGTAAAAAGTTTAGCTGGTTAACCAAATGAAGCCAGAGCAGGGGGGGGAATGGACAGGAAACTCAGGCTGGACAGAAAAAAGGGGTGGCCGGAGGTTAGGGTCAGCGAGAGGAATTTCAGAGTTATGTATAGTAGACCAGCAGACCGGGGATAACCATTCCTGTGTGTGGTTGAGGTGGGATGAAGATGCAGATGTTCTCACTAGCTTCATGGTAGTCAGCTGACATTATTAATCCTGTGTGTCAACTGCAACCCCATTTCAGATTCCAGTTTTCAAAACAGAGATCCTGCTAGCTCTATTGCCTTTCATCATTAGGTATGGGAAAGGAAATTTAAATTTAGCTCTGGGACTTCGGCTTTCTAAGATACTCATAGAAGTTTAGGGCTGAAAGGATTTTAAAAATCGTTTTACCTAACCATTCATTTTACAGATGAGAGGCAGCTAATGGTGCAGCAGGGGCTAAAGGGCTGGGACTGGAATCAGGAAGACCTGAGTTCAAATCCAGCCTCAGATACTTACTATGTGACCCTGGGTAAGTCACTTAATCTCTTTGCCTCAGTTTCCTCAACTATAAAACTGTAATAACTGTACCTACGTCCCAGGGCTGTTGTATGGATCAAATGCACATAGCACAATGCCTGGCACATAGTAGGTACTTAATAAATGCTGGTTTCCATCCTTCCTTCATACAGATAAGGAAAACAGAAAGGAATCCCCTATCTTTAAGTGACTTGTCCAAGGTGACACAGCTAATAAGTGGCAGTAGGAGATCTAGAATTCAGGTCATCTGACTTTCAGACTGGGGGTCTTTCTGTTTTAGTGATTTTCCCTTTGTTGCTCTTAAGTGTTCTCATTATTAGTAATTGGTGATACTTCAATACATTTTTAAGAAAAGAAAGGCACTGGCTCCTCCCTCCATTATTAGTCTTTTTATCAAGCAATTTGCACAGAACCTTAAAGGAAAGAGAATGAAACCAACCCAAACTGTGGACAGAAAACCAGGCCCCTTCAGCCTGTGGTTGGAAGATTGTTGTTCTCATTCCATGTACATAGGGAACCACAAAGATTCAGATAATGCTACAAACAATTCAAAGCCACAGGAAGGGGGTGGGGAGAGGGAGGAAAGGAAGAGCCCAAGCATTTTCTCTTACCCCAGCCTAAGTGTTCTGTGTGGGCTCAGACTTACTTCCCAGTGCCCTGCCCAACTCCCGGTCCCCCATGTGTCCCTGGGCCAAGGCTGCAAGTACTCTGGACAGGAAAGGGGATAACAGGGCCTGGAATGGCAAACCCCCATCTTGGGCCAATGAATGAATCACACCCTGCACCACCCGCCTTCCAGTGCCCTCAGCCCATTTCCCCAGCTTGAGACTATTAAGCAGAGAATGTGAGCAGACTGCTTTTAACCTCTTAAGGGGAATGGGTGATCCTCCTTTTCCTTCTTTATCCACTTCAGCAGTTGGATGCTCTCAAAACCTGCCATGGGGTCATTTTCATTCTAATCCTAGACTCTGAATGAATGAATGAACTAACAAACAAACAATGGATAAGGGGGTGGGGTAGTAAGAGGAGGGAATCAGAAAAATAATTGAATAACTATGTATACAGTTGATCAGTAACTGGGGACTAATCGACATGATAATTATAAGGGCCTTGAATTTCCATGTTGTTTATAATCATTCATTAATCATGGCAATACCCTGCTGTAAAATATTATTATTTCCAATTTACAAAGCAGTCAGCTAAAAAGGAACCCAAAAAACTAAGGGATGAGTTGCAAGGCTGGGCTTCCACTTACCCTTTCTGTTCCTGTTTCTTTCCTTCTTTAAAATGGGGAGAAGAATCTCAGTCTCCACTCACCTCGTCAAAAGAGAACAAAGGTAAAATAATCATTACAAAGTGTTGTTCCTAGAGAAACCTGACTGGTTTTCATGATAACTAGTAAAGGACAGACTGGAGCGGGGGGAAGGGAGTCTTGTTCAGTAGTTTTTCAGTCCTGTTTGACTCTTCATGACCCCATTTGAGGTTTTCTCAACAAAGATACTGAAGTGGTTTGGCATTTCCTTCTCACTTTACAGATGAGGAAACTGAGGTGACTAGGGTTAAGTAACTTGGCCAGGGTCACCCAGCTAGTAAGCATCTGAGGCCAGATTTGAACTCAGGAAGATGACTTCCTCACTCCAGGCCTGACACTCTATCCACTAAGCTACCTAGCCACCCCCAGAGTGGGAGGGAGACCTAATTAAATTCTTTTCCTACAAGGAAATGGATTCTTCCAAAGCAGTACAGGGAACTGGATCAGTACTCCTGGACTCTGTCACTAGTCAGCTATAATGGATCAATGTTAGCCTGTAGTAATGAGACCTCTATATCAAGTCATTTCACCTCAATTCCTTCATCTATAAAACGGGGTAAGACTAGATCATAGGATCATAGATTTTAGAGTTTGAAGAGATTTCAGAAGTCAAACTAGTTCATTTAACAGATGAGGAAAACTGAGAGATTTGGGGACTAACACAAACACACTGGATTAAGTTGTCTCGAAAGTCTAACTTTCTCATTCTACAATTTTTAAGGGTGGTATGGAACCTAGGAAGCCTCAGAGGTAGTAAGGTTTGTCATCCCTCAACTTTAATATTGGCAAGAGAGCTTAAAGATATCTCTGCAGTAAGGTTGTACTGGGCTGGTATTGCCCAGGTCCCGTATCAAGGTCTGCTAAACCACTGCACTACCCACTTGATCCTGCACAGTTTCATTCAATGACCTTTAAAAATTGAGACAAAGGGGCAGCTAGGTGGTGCAGTGAATAGAGCATCACCCCTAAAGTCAGGAGGACCTGAGTTCAAATTCAGCCTCAGTCACTTGACACACTTACTAGCAACTTACTTTGGGCAAGTTGCTTAACCCCAATTGCCCTCCAAAAACCAAAAACAGGAACAAAAAAAAACCTGAGACAAGAAGACACACCAGAGCTCTAAGCAAGTTATTCTAGAGAGGGCAAAAGTGAAGAAACTCCATTCCATTACGAATATATCTCCCACCTTTGGGAAGAGTTGAATGTGTTTCCTTCCCCTAGTCCTAGGAAGACATGCCATTCCTTCATGCTCCTCTAACTGGTCCCCTCACTTAAGGCCCTGAAAGGACACCATCCTGAGGTTAAACTCTCAGTTAAGCATGTTGATAACTGACCTAAACTCATTCCTCAATGACCAAGTCATACCTCTCCATCCCAGTGATTCTGAATCCCACCTCTTTCATCAAAAAGTGAACAACTGATAAACACTATAAACAACAATATAATGACCATTCATGATTCCAGAGGACTAATGATGAAACATGCTATCCATTACTCACAAGATAAATTGAGAGGGCGGAATGAGTACATATATGCATGTGTATACTGTGTATATATGGGACTACATATACACTATGCTATATTCATATACTATATGTTATGTGCATATTTACATAGCATATAAACATTGAGGGAATGTATTTTGCTTGATTATGCATATTTGTTACCAAAAAAATGTTGTTCTTTTTTCCCAATAAAGTAGAAGTAGAAGGGAAAGAAAATAGATTCCTCTTCTTTTTTTCATAGGAAGTAGAAGTAGTACTTCAGATGTGAAATGCTACATGCACTTTTAAATGAGGCATAATTATTGTTACTTAATTATTTTACTTTGTTTCAAAAGACCTCTTACAAATTAGGAGTAAATTGCAAATGTCTATAATGGAAAAACAAAACACATGAATAAAACTTTAAAAAATATCTCTGTTCTTCAAAGTCCTTTACAACCTGGCCCCCTCCTATCTTTCCAGGCTTCTTATACTTCATTCAGTCCCCATGTATTCTGCAATGCAATGACACTGGGCTTCTGGTTTTTCTACCAACAAGACACTTCCAACAAGATCTCCCATCTAAGGCCATCTTCTCTAACTGTCCCCCATGCCTATATTTCTCTCCTTCCTCATCTCTGCCTTCTGACTTCCCTAGCTTCATTCAAGTCCCAACTTAAATCACACTTTCTACGAAAAGGCTTTCCTGACTCCATCTTAATGCTAGGGCAAATCACTTAACCTCTCTGGCCCTCTGTTCAATTACCTTTAAAATAAGAAGGTTAGACTAAGTGGCCTCCAAGATCCCTTGCAACCCTAAATCAATGATCTGGTGTGTATATATGTGTATGTGCTTCCTATATTCGATTATGTCCTTAGATTGGCACAACGAGAAAATGTTGTTATCCTTTAGGTAGATTCATTCCTTTGGGTGGAATCACTCAGACTGAAGGAGAGGACCCATTCTAGCATAGCTTCTGAATCACTCGACTCCACAGAGGGGTGGGGAGAATTAGAGTGGAGGGACTAAAACATAACTCTGCCTCCTCGTGGTCAGTAAAAAGCAGATCAATGAATCATTTCAGTGTCCAATGAATAGAGAGGGTTAATGAGCCAAGGATTTCTTGTGGCTGGAGAGCAAAGCTCCATGAGACTTCCATGTTCCTTTGTACAGAACCAATTCTTACTTGAATAAAGCCTATGGCACTGAATACTGTATTTAAATGGAATAGATTCAATCTTCCAAGCTTCCTTCTAAAATTTCTCTGTGTTCATTCTCCCCCCACCTAGGGTTTCTCCTGGTAACATCAGAATGTGGCTCATGCATTTTATCTCTGGAGAAAGGAATTAAGCTTATGAATACTGAATAGAGAGCCTGAACCCATCCCCTAAGTTTTTTTTAAAATTTAACATATAGAAAATTTGTGATGAGGCCTTTTAAAATGAAAAAAAATTTATTCGTAACATGAATGACCACATCCCTGGACTTTTAGATTTTCTTAAAACATAATGCCCCTTAAGGGACTACAATTGTAGTAGTACCTTGAAAGATGCTAATCTTCTTCTGCCCACTAAATGAAGGGGTTAAATTACTGGGGCATCCTATTCTTTATAGTAATTCGTTGGGGCAGAGACATCTTCCCAGAATACTATCTCATGTAGCTTGGTTTTGGCACTGATGTACTCATTCTGGTAGTATAGCCCTTAGGTAAAACAACATGGCACCTATACTCCACTCTCAGGTGACTCATCCTAATATGTGCTCACACTAGCAGATTCTCAGAGAGGGGCTGGCCATAGGAGCTACATAGGAGCCACAGCATACTCTGGGAATAGGGGTAACCTAGCTGTGTGCATGGTTGGGGGGGAGGGGAAGAGGGAGAATTCATTGCTGCTATTAGCCACTGTAGCTCCTGAGCCCCCACCAATGTGCTTCCCATTTACACAAGTCAGTTACAATGATACTATTGACTCTTAAATATAAAACATTTACACACCCTCTATAAAAGGCAAAAGCAAAAATAATTATAACATAACATTTATTTAGTGGAAGCCAAAAATCAGAAATAATCAAACAATAAAAATCATTCCATAAACTTCAGGCATATCCTGTCCCCAAAGTAAACAGTGTGGGGACAATGTGGGAAGCAGAGTGGGCACAAACTTACAGAAATCTAACACAGTGAGGCACACAAGTAGAGAAACCCATGTATCAGGGGGAATTCATAACTCTGGGCTGCTAATCTCAATGTAATTGGTCTCTTTTAGAGAACAGTCTGCACTATGTATCACCTGTTCCTCCTCTGAGCCTCCATGCTCTCCCATTGGACATAGCTGCTTCTCTGCTACTCTTGGACCACTGAAATTCCTTTAGCAAAGCAACAATATTATACTATTTCAGTGAAACAGTTTGAGTTCTGGGTTTTGCAGGACCCTATTTCATTGCCCATACACAGTTTCAGATCACATTTCAAGAATGAAGAGGAATGGCTACAGGGGAGCAAGAGCTCCATTCACAATTCTACCGTAGAGAAAAACACTTATTATCACTTGTAACAGAGTAAAGACTCTAATTTAAGGCAGAAAGGAACACTAACATTTGTGGTTACAGGGGAACAAGGTCCATTTCTGAATAAAAAGGACTAGAACATAGGTCAGGAGAGTAATGATCAACCCCTCTTTAGATCCTACCACCTTGGAAGTATTGAAAACTTACAGACCCCCAGAACTAGCTCTTTAAAAAGCAGCACAAAAAACCTGAAGAATTACAGACATCTCAACCTATACCAAAGAGAAAATTAAGGGTCAGTGGGGAACTCTGTTGGAACTGAGTGAGAGAAAAGCATGGTCCATCCCCTGCTCCTGGGGTGGTAGAGGTGGCAGTAACTACATCTCCTGCCATGTGGCTACCTCCTGAGCTCCAGGCCTGCAGATCACAGGAGGGTCAAATGACCGTTCAGAGGGTAATTGGTCTTGCTCTGACCTGCTTGGATCTGGGTTGCAGTCTTGGGTGCTGGTCCTGGGGGTGAGGAACACCAGTATGGTAGCTGTAGAGAGGGCACCCTCTTCATAGCTCTGACAACAACTCCCATAACAGCTATGCAAAACTCCAGAAATTTGGGACACAACACTCTGGAAGCAGAGTCCTACTGTGGCAAAGAGCTCAAAAGCCAAGTAATTAGCTGGGAAAATGAGCAAACAGCATAAAAAATCAGACTATAGAATCTTTTTGAGGGGACAAAGTATCAAAACATAGAACAGAAGTAGACAACAAAGCATCAAAAGATTCCAAGAAAAATATGAACTGGTCGCAGGCCACAGAGGAACTCAAAAAGGATTATGAAAATAAAGAGAAGTGTAGGAAAATTGGGAAGATAAATTAGAATGATGCAAGAAAATAATGAAAAATGAGTCAACTACCTGACTGAGGAAAATAACACCTTAAAAAATAGACTAACTCAAATGCCAAAAGAGGTTCAAGAAGTCATTGAGGAAAAGAATGTTTTTGAAAGCAGAATTGGCCAGATGGAAAAGAAATTTCAAAAGCTTACTGAAGACAATAATTCCTTCAAAATTAGATTGGAGCAAATGGAAGCTAATGACTTTATGAGAAATCAAGATACTATTAAACAAATCCAAATGAATGAATAGAGGGAAGTCAATGTGAAACATCTCACTGGAAAAACCACTGACCTGGAAAATAGATCCAGAAGAGATAATTTTAAAAATTATTGGACTACCTGGAAGCCATGATAAAAAAGAGCCTAGACATAATCTTTCAAGAAATGATCGAGGAAAATTGCCCTGATATTCCAGAACAAGAGGGCAAAATAGAAATTGAAAGAATTCATCAATTGCCTCTTGAAAAAGATTCCCAAAAGAAAACTGCTAGGAATATTATAACCAAATTCTAGAGTTCCCAGATCAAGAAGAAAATATTGCAAGCAGTCAGGAAGAAACAATTTTAGTATTGTGGAAACACAATAAGGATAACACAAGATCTAGCAGCTTCTACATTAAGGGATTGAAGGGTTTGGAATATGATATTCTGGAGGTCAAAGGAGATAAGATTAAAACCAAGAATCACCTACTGTGGCAGCAAGCACCCTAGCATACCCACGATGGCTGCTAACACAGGTTCTTTGATTTGCTTTTCTAAAGGAAAGAAACTCAAAAACAGTTAACAACCTTACCTTAATCAAACATATATCATTTACCTAGTTCAGCAGAAAAAATCAGTACCCTGAACTTCAGAGAATATAAACAGAAGTTACAAGTATACAAAAATACAAAGAAAATAACATAATTAAGCAGACCAACATACAGGCTGCTGTCTGACCATTACATCCATACCTAGTTAGTTACCAGAGAAAGAAGCGCCAACATCTGGGTTTTCAGAGCCAGGGGGCTCAACAGCTGCCCAGAGTCTCATCTGGCAAAATCACATAACTCTTCCCAATGTGAGCCCCGAAGCAAACTTCCCCTCAGAAGCATATATAGCCTTCTCCAGGGTCAGAGAACATCACAACCCTCCTGACTTGACTCAAAGTAACAAAAGTTTTACCTTCCTGAAAAATAAAGCACACTTCTCCTGTGTGCTCTGCTCCACCCTTCAGCAAACTCTTTCCATCACAGGCTCCATGTGACCACATTCAACCTATTAGAGAACAGGGTATATTTTCAAATCTTGGAAGGTCCTCAAGTTCAACTTAGGCTTATTAAGGGACAGGGAAGATCTTCAAATTCCCATTACTATTACACCTACCCAGCAAAACTGAGTAATTACTTCAGAGGGAAATATGGACATTCACTGAAATAGAGGACTTTCAAGCATTCTCGATTTAAAGAACAGAGCTGAACAGAAAATTTGAATTTCAAATACAAGAAGCAAGAGAAGCATGAAAAGGTAAATAAGAAAGAAAAATCATAAGGAACTTATTAAAGTTGAGGAGGCAGGAGAAGACTTGTTACAATGGAGGGGAAGAGCAGGAAGGTGAAACGGAATGGATCAACTTACTCACTTTGGATTTGGATTAAGGGGGGAATGACGTCTGCACTTAATTGGGTATCTTACACCTCACAGAAAAGTAGGGGGAAAGGGGACTAGAGGGAGAATGATAGGAAGGAGGGAAAATTGGAGGATAAGGTAGTTAGAAACAAACACTTCTGAAAAGGGGTAGGGTCAAAGGAGAAAATAGAATAAATGGGTGGTGGGATAGGATAGAGGGAAATATAGTTAGTCTTTCACAATAAGACTACCATGGAAATGCTTTGCTTTACTACACATGTATAACCTATATTGAATTGCTTGCCTTCTTAGTGAGGAGGGTAGAAGGGAAAGAATCTGGAACTCAAAGTTTTAAAAACAAATGTTTAAAAAAATTGTTTTTACATGCAACCAGGAAATAAGATAAACAGGCAATAGGGTATAGAAATCTACCTTCACCTACAAGAAAGCAAGTGTGTGGGGGGGGGATTAAGAAGGATATAAGAGAGAGCAGAGTGGGGGAAGGGGTATTCAGTATGCTTACCATCTTGGGGTGGGGGCTAGGGGAGAGATGGAAAGAAAATGTGCAACTCAAAATCTTTGGGAAATGAATGCTGAAAACTAAAAATAAATTTTAAAAATTAAAATTAAATTTTTTTAAAAGAAAACAATCATTTGAAAATCAAATAAGAAATATAGAGAAAAATAGAAAAAATAAGAGCAATCCAAGTTGAAATAGAGAATCAAAAACTTAAGGAACAAAATAATTCCTTGAAAACTAGAATTGGGCAAAAGGAAGCTAATGGCATTTTAAGACACAAAGAAATAAAATCAAAAGAATAAAAAAAAGAAGAGAATATAAAACATCTCATCAGGACACACAACTGATTTAGAGAATAGACCTAGGAGAAATAATGTAAAAATAGTCAGATTACCTGAAAATTATGATTAAAAAAAGAATCTTGATACAATATTATAAAAAATCATCAAGGAAAATTGCCCTGAAGTTCCAGAAGAAAACAAAGCAGAAATAGGAAAAACTCACTAATCACCACCTAAAAGAGATCCCAAGATGAAAACTTACAGGAATATCATAGCCAAGTTTCAGAGCTCCCAGGTTAAGGAGTAAATATAGAAGCAACAAGAAAAAAATTAAATATCATAGAGCTACAATAAGAATTACAACATTGAAGGACCATAGATCTTAGAATACTATATCTTTTTTTGTTTGTTTGGGATGTTTTTGTTTTTAATATTTTTTTGAAGTACATGTAAAAACAATTTTAAACATATTTCTTAAATTTTGAGTTCCAATCTCTCTCCTTCCCATAACCTTACCCTTTGAAATGGCAATTATTTGAGGGCGGCTAGGTGGTGCAGTGAATAGAGCACCGGCCCTGGAGTCAGGAGTAACTGAGTTCAAATTCGGCCTCAGACACTTAACACAAAAAAACTAGCTGTGTGACCTTGGGCAAGTCACTTAACCCCAACTGCCCTCCAAAAAAAAAAAGAAATGGCAATTTGACATAAGCTTTTTATGTCTCTCTTGAGTCTTGTGTTTGAAGATCAAATTTTCTATTGAGCTCTGGCTTTTTCATCAGGAAGGTCTAGAAGTCCCTTATTTCACTGACTAACCATCTCCTTGCCTGGAAGATTATACTCAGTTTTGCTGGATAGTTGATCCTTGGTTTCAGCCCAAGCTCTTTTTCCTTACAAAATATCATATTCCTGTCCCTCCAATCTTTTAAGATAGAAGATGCCAGGTCCTGTGTGATCCTGACTGTGGTTCTGTGATATTTGAATCATTTCTTTCTGGCTGCTTGCAGTATTTTCTCCTTGACCTGATAATTCTGGAATTTGGCTACAATATTTCTTGGAGTTTATGAGTTGGGATCTCTTTCAAGAGGGGCTCAGTGGATTCTTTCAATAATTATTTTACCCTCTAGTTCTAGGACCTCAGGGCAGTTTTCATTGATAATTTCTTGGAGAATGTTATCCAGGCTTTTTGTTTTTCATCATAGCTTTCCGGTAGACCAATAATTCTTAGATTATCTCTCCTGGATCTGTTTTCCAGGTCAGTTGTTTTTCCACTGAGATATTTTACATTTTCTTCTAATTTTTCAGTCTTTAGGTTTTGTTTGACTGATTCTTGATGCCTTATAGAGTCATTAGCTTCGATCTGACTGATTCTAATTTTTAGCAAATTATTTCCTCAGTTAATTTTTGAAGCTCCTTTTCCATATGTTCACATTTAATTTTTAGGGATTTATTTTCTCCAGTTAGATTTTGAACCTCCTTTCCTGTAATGGGAATGAGAATTTGAAGATCTTCCCTGCCCCTTAATAGATCTGGGGGGGGAGGGGGGAGTTTGAAGACCTCCACTGCTTTGAAAGTAAACTCTGCCCCCTAATAGGATGAATGTAATCACATGGAGCCTGTGATGGAAGGAATTTGCTGAATGGTGCAGCAGAACCCAAATGAAGCTTCCCTGCTGTGAAGATAAACTCTATCCCCTAATAGGCTAAATATAGTCACATGGAGCCTGTGGTGGGAGGAGCTTGCTGAAGGAAAGCAGAGCCCACAGGAAGCTGGTAGTCAGAGCTAGCAAGACAGTGAGGGAGAGAGAGTTCACTCGGGCACAGAGTCAGATAGGATCATTAGTAGATGTTGATCTTGTATTGGTTTGTGGGAAGGCTGAAGGATGCAGTGTTATTATGGCTTCTGAATATCTTGGCTTACTGGTGTTGAAATTTGGTTTTCTGGTGTCTAAATAAATGCTTCAGTTATGCCCTCTACCTGGAGAATCTGGTATATTTTGCAATTGAATGTCATGTGATAGTTATAGTCACAGTCTTTATCCTGATCATGGGTGCTGTAAATATTGCATTGGCACTAAACTTGCCAATACACAAATTTTACTTTTTAAGGATTTGTTTTCTTTAGTGAGATTTTTTTTTTTACATTTTGGGGGCTGTAATTTTAAAAGAATTGGTCAATTTATCTTCTACCTCTCTAACTTGGCTTTTAAAATCCTTCTTGGGCTCTTCCAAGAAGGCTTTTTGGGCTTGAGACCCATTTATATTTCCTTCTGTAGTCTCACGTGCAAGTATAGAGTCAATGTTGTCCTCTGAATTTGGTTGTTCTTGCTCGTTATAAGCAGATTGAAAAGTTTTGGGTTTTGTTTTCTCAACTGTCCTCTTGGCCATTGTGATTACCTATTTCTTGACTTCTGAAGTGGATTTCTGCTTCTGGGGTACAGAGGGCTCTGACCCACACTTCTCAACCTGGCAGCTAGGGGCCTGGTTGTTGACTTTGTGCGCTGTAGCCTCTGGGTGTCTAGACAGAGGCCAAGGCCAGGACTTCCAGTGTTTCTCCTACATTACCCTGAAGCTCACAGAATAAGGTGGGGGGAAGGGGTAGTCTGGCCACTTTAGGGTTCTGGCTGTGTTCTCCTGGACTAGAGCTCAGGCAGGCTCAGCAGCTGGTGTCTGGGCCATGCTGATGTCTACAGATTCCCCAGATTATGCTCAGGTACATCTGGGCTTCTGGTGTTTGTGCTTGCTGGCTCCCCCCCCCCCCCGGCTTTCAGGATCTCTCACTGGTCAGCTGAGATGCTGCTTGTTGGGATGCCTCCCACACAGCCTTTGTCACACCCTTCCTTTAGGATTCCCAAGCCTGCAGCTGATTCCACTATTTCAGGATTTTACACTGAGGCAATAATCTCCGGGTTTTCAGGGTCAGGGAGGGAGATTAAAGCTACTAAAGTTTATTCTGCCATCTTGGCTCCTGAAAGTTCAGGTAGGTCATTTTTAATTTGATAGCCCCAGGAGTAACTGCTGTTGCGGCAGGTCCTGGGCCTTCTCTTACACAGCTCTGACAGATCCTCCATCTTGTGGTGAGAGGTCTGCAAATTGCCCCTCTGGTGGGTGAATCCACTCTCTAGGGCTAGATCTGGCTCTGCTGTGGTCTGGTCTCAGGTCTGTGCTGGTGCAGTCCCCATGCCCTCCATGCTCTGCACTCCCCCTGCACAGTCCTATGTGCTCATTTTTCCAGACTGGAAATCTGCAACACTCCATCTCCCAATGGGTACTGTCACTCTAAAATCTATTCAGATTCACTTTTTAGAGGTTACTGATGGAATTCAAGGAGGAGTTCAGGTCAGGTAAGTTCCTGCTTTCACTCTGCTATCTTGGTTCCAAGAATTGGGGTTTACAACCAGTGGTAACTTACTCAGCAAAGTTAACTATAATCCTGAATGAAAAAATGGATAGTGAACTGAAAGATTTTCAGGTATTTTGTAACAAAACCAGCAGAATTTAAGGGAAAATTAACTTATAACAGGAAAAATATAAGGTAAACATTAACAATCAATTATAAGGGACTCAATGAGGTCAAATTGTTTACTTCTTGTATATGAAAATATAATCAGTACTCTTTTGATTGTCATCATTATTTGGTAGTTTGAAAAAAAGACTTGGGCTGAACTGTGTATGATGAGGTGATTCTAAAAACATAAAACTGTAGGGAGAGACATGAAGGGGGAATTATTTCACACAAATGAGACATAAAAGATAAATGGATACAGAAGAAGCTAGCAGTGAAGAGGGTGGGTTGTGATGGAACTTTCACTGGGAAAAAGGTTAAAGAGAACTATATATATATGTATGTATGTATGTGTGTGTGTGTGTATAAAAGTCTTCTAAATACAGAAAGAAATGAGAGGGAAGGGGTTGGAGAAGAACAAGGGAGAGACTCAGAGGGGTGGGTAGGTTAAGGAATATGAGAGCAAGGTAGCCAGCTAGTAAAAGAGTAATGCAGAGGAGTGAGGAGAGATAAGAAGAGGGTGAGAAGGATAGTAAGGAAAAATAAGAAGGAAAATACACAAGCAATTATAGCTTAGAATGTGAATGGAATGAATTTACCCACAAAATGGAAATTGAAATCAGATAAAAAAATTTGAATTCAACAGTATGTTGCTTTCAGGGAATGCTATATAAATGAGAGATATACACAGAGATAAAATAAAGGTCAGGAGCAGAAGTTACTATATTAAAAAGCAGGGATAGTAATCATGGTCTCAGACAAAGTTAAAGGAGTTGCAAGTTAAAGTTAAACAGTCAAAAGAGAAAAACAGTAAAACAGCACTATGTGTCAGCAATATTATTTAATATGGTTTTAGACCATTTAAAATAACTAGAAAGTATGAAGTACCTGAGAGTATGCCAGCCAAAACAGACACAGGAATTATATGAACATAAACATAAAACATTTTTATACAAATAAAGTTAAATCTAAATAACTAAAGTCATATTTATTGTTCATGGGTAGGTGAAGCCAATATAATAAAAAAATGACAATTTTATCTAACTAATCTATTTATTCAAAACCATCCCAATTAAATTATTTTTAAAATTATCTTACTGAGTTGGAAACAATAATAAGAAAGTTCATATGGAAGAATAAAAGGTCAGGGACTTCAAAAAACAGGGGGAAAAGATGTAAAGGAATCAGATTCAGCAGCATTAGACCTTAAACTATATTATAAGGTGACAAGATTGTTGAAGTATAAAATGGATAAATTTGATTATTTTTTTAAATTAAAATTTCCCTGTATAAATAAAACTTATGCAGCCAAGAATAAAAGTAATGGTGAAAATTGGGGCGGGGGAGGGGGAAGGAACTTTCATAGACAATCTCTCAAATAGACGGATTGGGTTGGAATATTGCCATGGTGTAGAAAACAATGAGCTGGGTGATTAAGAAAAACATGGAAAGACTTGAACTTATGAAGGAAGATGCTTCAGAGAAACAGAGGATAAGTGGAAATAAGCGTAGTATAGTCTTATGAGTGTATATATGTATATGTTTATAGATATCTATCTGTATGTGTGTGTGTCTGTGTGTGTGTATCCACCCTTGATTTATAGCCTTCTTTAGATTGGGGATGAGGGAAGAGGGAGGGGAAAAAAATAAAGTGAAAACTGCACAGCAGAGAACAAAAGAAAACCTACAAGGAAACAAAGAAAAGCTAAGCAGCTCTGAAAATGTGTAGTATTTATTATATAGGTTTCCTTGAAATGAAAATTTATTGTTTTCTATTGAATCCTATTTTATGTTCTGCTATGTACATTGCAATGATTTCTTTTTCTTTCCTCATTTTGAATTTAAGTTTTAAATAAATAATAAATTTTACAAAAAAGAACTAGTCATGGAAACAATAGTTTCATTAAAACAAATGACATGAAAACTAAAAATAAATAAATAATACTTAAAAAAGAATTATAACAAATCATTACTTAATGATTTAAGCCAAAGCAATACTTTAGGGAAATTTTTATATTTCTAAACCTTTACAGTAATAAATTATTAAAACTGAAAGTAAGAAAACCATTGAACTAAAAAATAAAAGTAAAGGCTGATTTTATTTTATTTTATTCTTATTAAAAAACAAAATAGATGAACCTTTGGTTAATTTGACTTTAAAAAAGAAAGGAGAAAACCAAATTACCCACATCAAAAATGAAAAAGTGAATTCATCAACAAGGAAGATGAAATTAAAGTAATCATTAGGAGCTATTTTGCCCAACTATGTGCCAATAAATCTAACAATCTAAGTGAAATGGATGAACATTTACAAAAATACAAATTTCCCAGATTAACAGAAGACAAAAATAGAATAGTTAAGTAATTCTACCTTAGAAAAAGAAATTGAACAAGCTATAAATGTGCTCCTTTAGAAAAGACTTCCAATAGCAGATTTATTCACAAGCGAATTCTACCAAACATTTAAAGAACAATTAATTCTAAAACTACATAAACTATTCAGGGAAATAGGGAAAGGAGTCCTCCCGAATTCCTTTTATGACACAAATATGATGATGATACCTAAACCAGAAACAGCAAAAACAGAGAAAAAAACTATATATTAATGCAATAAATTTTAAATAACTTGTAGCAAGGAGATTATAGTAATATATAGTAAAGATCATACGTTCTAACCAGGTGGGATTTATTTCAGGAATGCAGGCTGGTTCAATATTAGGAGAAATATAAGAATAACTAACCATATCAACAACAAGACCAACAAAAATCATATGATTATCTCAATAGATACAGAAAAAGATTTTGACAAAATACAACACTCATTACTATTAAAAATACTACAAAGAATGGGAATAAATAGAACTTTCCTTAATATATTAAGTTGTTGTTGTTGCTGTTTGTCCTTTGTTAGCAAGGAGGACCAGTGACATCACAAGGGTGATATCTTGACTTGTGCATGATTGGATTTAAGTGAGAGTTGCACAAAGTAGGAAACCTCCTTCTCTTTTCCACAGTCATTAAAGTCCAGTGGCAAGACAAAGTCAGGACAACTGGTGATGACCCAGAAGGCAATGGATAACCATGGTGTCTTCAATGTCTGACCAAACTGTAAGCACTCCATAACACCAGCATTAGTCACATTCACAGCTATTGAAAAAAACTATTCTCTGGAATCTGGCTATAATATTCCTAGGAATTTTCTTTGGGGGATCTTTTTCAAGAGGAAATTGGTGAATTCTTTTGGTTTCTATTTTGCCCTCTAGTTCTAGAATATCAGGGAAATTTTCCTTGAGAATTTTTTGAAGGATGATTTCTAGGCTCTTTTATTGATCATGGCTTTCAGGTGGTCTAGTAACTCTTAAATCATCTCTCCTAGATCTATTTTCCAGGTCAGTGGTTTTTCCAATGGGATATTTCACATTGTCTTCTATTTTTTCATTTGTTTGGATCTGTTTAATAGTATCTTGATTTCTCATAAAGACATTTGCTTCCATGTGCTCCAATCTAATTTTGAAGGAATTATTCTCTTCAGTGAGTTATTGAAATTACTTTTCCATCTGGCAAATTCAACTTTTTAAAGCATTCTTCTCAATGACTTTTTGGGCCTCTTTTACCATTTGAGTTAGTCTATTTTTAAGGTGTTATTTTCTTCAGTCAGGCTATTGACTCACTTTTCATGATTTTCTTGCATCATTCTCATTTCTCTTCCCAATTTTTCCTCCACTTCTCTTGGTTGATTTTCACAATTCCTCTTGAGCACCTTTTGGCCTCTAAGAAATTCATATTTTTCTTGGAAGCTTTTGATGCAAGATTTTTGACTTTGTTGTCTTCTTCTGCTTCCATGTTTTCATCCTTTCTGTCCCCCAAAAAAGGATTCTATGGACTGATTGTGCTTCTTCTGTTTACTCATCTTCCAAGCCAATTACTTGACTTTTGAGTTCTTTGCCACAGTAGAACTCTGCTTCTAGTGTAGTGAGAGCTATGTACAAATTGCTGGAGTTTTTACAAATGTTGTCAGAGCTATGAGGAGGGCATCCTCTCTACAGCCACCACAAGCTTTGGCACAATGGCGCTCCTCACCCCAGGACCAGCACCCAAGATCCAAGCAGTTACCTTCTGAATGGTCATTTGGTCCCCCTACAATCTGGAGGCTAGGAGCTCCAAAGGCAGCCACTATGCCTCCACCACCTCTGCCACCCAGGGGCTCTTCTCTCACCCTCGATCAACAGGGGTCCCTACTTACTTTTTACTTTCTCTTTGGTGTTTATAGTTGAGAAGTCTGGAAACTCCCACAGCTGCTGGTGATTCACTCTCCAGAAGTCTGCTCTGGCTGGTCTGGGCCTGCACAGCTCACAGGGTACTATGATCAGATCCCAGCTCGGTGCAATAGACCCTTCCTGTCAGCCCACCTGGCTGTCTTCAGCAGGAGATTTGTTTCTTTCTGTCACTTTGTGGGTTCTGTAACTCTAAAATTTGTTTAGAGTTACTTATTACAGGTATTGGAGGTGGTTGGTGCAGGAGCTTAAGCAAGTTCCTGCTTTTACTCTGCCATCTTGGCTCCGCCTCTGAAAAAAATTCTTATCCACTTTTGGGAAAAGTCTTCACATAATTGCAGTAAACACCCCTCTCATGATGGGCTTAAGGACCATCTGTTACCCTCAAGCTAGCTTAGCCTATCTTCGAAGGTGGTTTACTAGGTTGTAGCCCCTGAACCACTACAGTTTCTTAGAGCCATAGGTAAGAGTTGAATGCCAGGTGGACACCAAAGATGGATGAACAGCTCTGAAAAGGGTTCAACAAGACTTCCCACCAGAAGCACTAGTCCTTCCTGAATACCCTATATACTACAAAATTATAAGTAGTATCTATCTGAAACAATCAGCAAGCATTATATGTAATGGGAATAAAATAGAGACTTTTCCAATAAGATCAGGGTTGTAGTAAGGATGCCCATAATCACCACAATTATTCAATATTGTACTAGCCCATTAGCTATAGTAATAACAGAAGAAAAAATGGAAGGAATTGGAATAGGCAATGAGAAAACAAAAGTATCATTCTTTGCAGATTATAAGAGAATCCTAGATAATCAACTAAAAAACTAGTTGAAATAATTAACAATTTCAGAAAAATTGCAGGATATAAAAGAAACCCATATAAATCATCAGGATTTCCATATATTACCAGAGTCCAGCAGAAAGAGAGAGGAAGATAAATTCCATTTAAAATAACTGTAGATAATGTAAAATATTTAGGAGTTTACCTACCAAGACAAACTCAGGAACTACAATTATGAAACACTTTCCACACAAAGTCAGATCTAAACTGGAGAAACGGTGATTGCTCATAGATAGGCTGAGTCAATATAATAAAGTAACAATTCTACTTAAATTTATTTACTTATTTAATGCCATACCAATCAAATGACCAAAAAATATTTTATTGAACTAGAAATAATAACAATATATTCATTTGGGGGACAAAAGGTCAAGTATATCAAGGGAATCAATGAAAAAAATATGAATGAATATGGCCTAGTAGTCCCAGATCTCAAACTGTATTAATCTCAAACTGCAGTAACATCAAAACAATCTGGTACTAGCTAAGAAATAGAGTGGCAGATCAGTGGAATAGATTCAGTACATAATATATAGTACTAAATGACAATAATAATATGATGTTTGATAAATCCAAAGATCTAAGATTCATTATTTGACAAAAAATCACTGGGAAAACTAGAAAGGCATTTGGCAGAAACTAGGTATAGAATTACATCTCACTCTGTATACCAAGAAAAAGGTCAAGATGGGCACATGATGTAGATATAAAGGGTGATATCATAAGCAATAAGGGGCACAGAAATTTTTACCCATCAAATCTATGGATATGGAAAGGATTTTGACCAACCAAGAGGCAGATAGCATTATGGGATATAAAATGAATAATTAAATTAAATTAAACGGTTTTTGTTCAAACAAAACCAAATCAGCCCAGATTAGAAGGAAAGCAGGAAACTGGGAGGAGAGGAGAATTTCTCTGGTAAAGGCCTCATTTCTCAAATATAAGAGAAATGAGTCAAATTTATAAGAATATGAGTCATTCTCCTATTGATAGCTATTCAAAGTATAACAACAGGCAAATTTTACAGGAAGAAATCAAAGTTATCTATAGTCATATGGGGGGAAATGCTCTAAATCACTATTGAAATGCATTAGAGAAATGCAAATTAAAACAACTCAAGTACCACCTCACACTTATCATATTGGCTACTATGACAGAAAAATGATAAATGTTGGAGGGAATGTGGAAAAAGTGAGACATGAATGCACTGATGATGGTATTACAAACTGCTCTGAGGATTCTGGAGAGCAATTTGGAACTATGCCCAAAGAATTATAAAATCTTTTACCCAGCAATCCCACTACTACCTCTATAGCCCAAAGAGATCAAGGAAAAAGGGAAAAAAAACTAGATATACAAAAATATTTACATCAACTCTTTTTGTGGTGGCAAAGAACTGGAAATTGGGGCACCTGTCCACTGGGAAATGGCTGAACAATTTGTGGCATATGATAATGATAGAATATTATTGTGCTATAAGAAAAAACAAAGCAAGATGCTTTCAGGAAACCTTGGGAAGACTTATATGAACTGATGCAAAGTGAAGTAAGCAGATTCAGGAAAACAGGGTACATAGTAATCGCAATATTGTACAATGATCATTCCCTTATGAATGATAAGCTATTCTTCGCAATACAATGATTCAAGACAATTCCAAAGGAGTTCTGAAAAAAATGCCATCTACCTCCAGAGGAAAAACTGATAAAGTCTGAAAGAACTGGTGGAGTTGAAAAGTTTTACTTTCTTTCATGTTCTTTTTTCTTTTGTCTGTGTTTTCTTTTGCAACATGGTCAATACAGAAATGTTTTGCATGACTTCATAGGCATAATCTATATCAAATTACTTGTCTTCTCAAGAAGAGGGGTAAGGAGGAAGGGGGGGAGAGAATTTGGAACTTACAATTTTAAAAAATTAAACTTAAAAAATTTTATAAGTAACTGAGAAGAAAATAAAATAAGAAACAAAAAGCCTACTAAACATTTGGGAGACAATCAACATCCATATTTATAACTTAAATGGCTGTTGGGAGGATTTTGTTTTTCTTTTTCAAAGATTAAAGAAAAATGGGGGGCAGAGTCAAGATGGCAGCATAAAAGCAGGAAAACTCCATGGCTTCCCCCCATAATGACTTCAAATACCTATAAAATATGACTCTAAACAAATTTTAAAGCTCCAGAACTCACAAAATGACAGAGTAACAAAGATCCCACTGAAGGCAGCCCAGAAGGCAGATGGAAAAGGTTCATCACAGCATGCTGGGAACAAAGCACAGCCCTATGCAGTTTTAGCCCCAGGCTGTCCAAGAGAAACCACGACTGGAGCTTTCAGGAGAGTGGATCGCCATAAGAGCCAAGGACAAAGGAAAAAGGTCAGTGGAACTCAGCTAAATTTGGAGGAGAGGGTCCAGCCAACTGCCTCCAAAGCTAGAAGTGGTCTAAAGCAGCAGCCCTAAAGCTGCCTCCAAGTGGCTGCTTCGGAGTTCCCTTCCTGCAGACTGCAGGGGGAGCCAAGTGATCATTCAGAGGCTAAGTGTTCTTCCCTTGAACTGCCTGGATTTGATCATGGTCTTGGGTGGTGGTCCTGAGGTGTGTGACCACTAAGCCAAAGCTGGTGGGGGCTGCAGAAACTGTGGCTTACTAATAACTCTGGTAGCTGCAAAAAAAACCCAGCAATTTGAGACAGAGCTCTCCCTTCTGAAAGCAGAGTTCTACTGAGCCCAAAAGTCAAGTAACTGACTGGCAACATGAGCAGGCAAAGGAAGCAAAGGAAGCACAGCAGTCCAACTTTAGATTCCTTTTCGGGGGCAAAAAAGATCAAAACATGGAATGGGAGGAAGACAACACAGTCAGAACTCCTGTACCAAAAGCTTCCAAGAAAAATGTAAACAGATTATAGGCCATAGAGGAGCTTAAGCAGGATTTTGAAAACCAAATAACAGAAGTGGAGGAAAAATTGGAAAGAGAAATGAGAATGATGCCAGAAAATCATGAAAGGAGAGCTAACAACCTGACTGAAGAAAATAACACCTTAAAAATAGATTCATTCAAATGGCAAAAGAGGCCCAAAAAGTGAATGAGGAGAAGAATGCCTGAAAAAGTCAAAGTTACCAGACAGAAACAACCCCAAAGGCTCACTGAAGAGAATAATTCCTTCAGAATTAGAGTGGAGCAAATGGAAGCAAATGACTTTGTGAGAAATCAAGATACTATTAAACAGATCCAAACAGATGAAAAATAGAAATGTGAAATATCTCACGAAAAAACTAATGACCTGGAAAAATGATCCCGGAGAGACAATTTTAAAAATTTTGGACTGCCTGAAAGCCATGATCAAAAAAGTACCTAGAAATCATCCTTCAAGAAATTCCCAAGGAAAATTGCCCTGATATTTTAGAACCAGAGGGCAAAATAGAACTCGCAAGAATTCATCAATAACCTCTTGAAAAAAAATCCCCAAAATAAAACTCCTAGGAATGTTATAGCCAGGTTCTGGAGGCCCCAGATCAAGGAGAAAATATTACAAGCTGCCAAAAATAAACAATTTGAATACTGTGGAAACAAAATCAGGATAACCCAGGATTCTACATTAAGAGATCAAAGGGCATAGAATATAATATTCCAGAGATCAAGAGAGCTAGGATTAAAACCAAGAATCACCTACCCAGCAAAATTGAGTATAATGTTTCAGGGGAAAATAGGGTCATTCATTGAGGTGGAGGACTTTTAAGCATTCTTGAGGAAAAAACCAGAACTGAATAGAAAATCTGACATTCAAACACAAAAAGCATGAGAAGGTAAACACGAAAAAGAAATCATAAGGAACTTATCAAAGTTGAACTATTTACATGCCAACATGAAAAAATGATAATTGTAACTTATGAGACTTTTCTCAGTTTGATAGGTGAAAAGAATATAAATATATATATACACATATATATACACACACTCATACATATGTGTATGTATACATACACATAAATCTATATAGGAGTATATATGCATATGAATACATATGTGAGTGTATATATGTGTACAGGTATGCATAGACAGAGGGCACAGGATTAATTGAATAGGAAGGGATGATATTTTAAAAGGTCAAATTGAGAGGTGGGAGAGGAATAGAATGAGAGGAGACAGGGTGAGACAGAATGGGGTTAAGCATCTCATATAGAAGAGGCAAGGGATAACTGTTACAATAGAGGGGAAGAACAGGAAGACTAAAGGGAATGGGTCAACCTTACTCTCATTGAATTTGGCTTAGGGAGGGAATGACATACACTCTAAATTGGGTATCTTGCCCTACAGGAGAGTAGGGGGGGGAAGGAGATGATGGAAGGGAGGGGAGGTTGGGGGGGAGGGTTGTTAGAAGCACACATTTCTGTAAAGGGACAGAG
>CM053598.1:195939530-195957828 GCA_028646575.1 Pseudocheirus occidentalis
ACAATACATGCTATCATTCTTTTCTATGTTTGGTTTTGTTTCTTTTTTCCCATTGTTCACTGCATTGGTTACGATGCTTCTATACAACCAGACTACTGTACAATGTGAAAGAGTTTGCAGATCCTATACATGATTGTATGCCACCATGGGAGAGTAGGGGGGAGGAAGGGGAGAAAATCTGAAACTCAAGTGATTCTGGAACTGAATCTTGTAAACTAAAAGTAAACAAACAAGTCAATTAAAAAAAACAAACAAAAAAAGAAAGGTACCATAGACAATGGAGCAATATCAATACTAGACATATATGCACCAAATGGTATAGCATCTAAATTTTTGAAGAATAAGTTGAATGCATTACAGGAGGAAATAGATAATAAAACTATACTAGTGGGGGACCTTGACTTTTCCCTCTCAGAACTAGATAAATCTAACAAAAAATAAACAACAAAGAAGTTAAGGAGGTGAACAAAATTCTGGAAAAGTTAGACATGATAGATTTCTGGAGAAAATTGAAAGAGAATAGAAAGGAATATTTTCTCAGTAGTGCATTTTCATAAAACTTACCCAAATCTAAACTTTTGGAACCAAAAATTCATTATTTCACAAAAAAATGGCTGGGAAAGTTGGAAAACAGTATAGAAGAAGATTTAGACCAACATCTCACACTGTATATCAAGATCAGGTCAAAGCGTGTATATGATTTACACATAAAGAGTGACACCATAACCAAATCAGGACATTATGGAAGATTTTATCTGTCAGATCTAAGGATATGTCAAGAATTTATGAACAAACAAGAGATAGAGAGCATTACAAAATGGAAAACAAATAGGGGCGGCCAAGTGGTGCAGTGAATAGAGCACTGGCCCTGGAATCAGGAAGACCTGAGTTCAGATCCGATCTCAGACACTTAACACAAAAACTAACCGTGTGACCTTGGGCAGGTCACTTAACCCCAACTGCCCTCCAAAAAGCAAAAAGTAAAAAAAAAGTAAAACAAATAATTTTGATTATGTAAAATTAAAAAGTTTTTGCAGAAACAAAACAAATGCAACCAAAAATTATTAGGAAAGCACAAAACTGGGGGAGACATTTTTGTAACAAGTATCTCTGATAAAGGCCTCATTTCTTAGAGGTATAAAGAACTGAGTCAAATTTATACAAATACAAGCCATTCCCCAATTGATAAATGGTCAAAGGCTATGAACAGGCAATTTTCAGACAAAAAAAAATCAAAGTTATAGTCATATGAAAAAATTCTCTAAATCATTGTTGATCAGAGAAAAGCAAATTAAAACAACTCTGAGGTACCACCTCATACCTATCAGATTAGCTAACATACAAAAAATAGATGTTGGAGGGGATGTGGGGAAACTAGGACACTAATGTCCTGTTAGTGGACTTATGAACTGATACAACCATTTTGGAGAGCCGTCTGGAACTATGCCCAAAGGGCTATGAAATTGTGCATACCCTTTGATCCAGTAATACTACTGCTAGGTCTATATGCCAAACACATCCAAAAAAGGTGGGGAAAGGACTTATCTGTACAAAACTATTTACAGCAGCTCTGTACAAAAATATTTATTTATAGCAACTATGTTTGTAGTGTCTAAGAATTGGAAATGGAAGGGATGCCCATTAATTGGGGAATGGCTAAACAAGCTATGGTGTATGATTGTAATGAAATATTATTCCAGGATGATTTCAGGAAAACCTGGAAAGACTTAAATAAAATGATGAAAAGCAAAGTGAGCAGAGCCAGGAGAACACCGTACAGAAAAACATTAGTAAGGTTCTATGAATGGTGAATGACTTAGCTATTCTCAACAATACAATGGTCTAAGATAAAGCCCGGGTATCATAAAACCTTTTCTGATAGGGCTTTAGGCAGCTAGGTTTTGCAGAGGGTACTGGGAATGGAGTCAGGAAGACTTGAATTCAAATGGCTTTAGACCCCTCATCTATAAAATAGGGAGAATAATAGTATCTACTTTATGGTTACTGTGAAGATCAAATGAGATAATATTTGTAAAGTTCTCTGCAAATCCTTAAAGGATTGTCCTTTATTGCAAACTACCTTATTCTTAGCTACTTTTTATATATTTGCATTAACGTTATGTTTATGCTATAAATATTTTTTGTAAACACTTGTCTCCCTAATTAGAAAGTAACTTAATTTCAAGTACAGATAGTGGCAGCGTGTCTGGCAAATAGTAGGTGCTTAATAAATGATTGTTGTTTGATACAATGCTGACTGTGATTCAATAATAGATATTTGTCATAAAATATGGAGGAAGAAAAGGATAAGGATGAAGGTTTCATTTATTTTACTACATGTAAATAAATTTGTAAATATTTTTGGACCAGTATATTGTAAATAATTTTTAATCTAAATAATTGTAGTAAAAAAAACCTCACAGACAATTGATAGAACCAAAGTTATGTTAACAAATAGATACTAAGCACCTACTATGTGCCAGGCACTGTGCCAAGTGCTAGAAATACAAAGAAAGACAAAGAACTGCTCTTCCTCTTCAGGAGATCACAGTGTAATAGGGAAACAATACTTAAATAACTATGTAGAGATAAGATATATATGGGACACACTGGACATAACTTCAGAGGGAAGAATTATGGAAGATCAGGAAAGGCTTTTTGCAGAAGACAGGATCTAAGCTGAAACTTGAAGGAAGCAAGCCAGGAGATAGAAATGAGGAGGGAGAGAGTTCCAGACATGGGGGAAAGCAAATGAAAACACGCAGAGTCAGGAGATGGAGTAATGTGTTCCAGAAACAGCACAAAGGCCAGAGTAAGATGTGAGAAAAGACTGGATAGGAAGGAGCCAGGTTATAAAGGTCTTTAAAAGCCAGATAGCTGATCTCAGAGGTAATAGGGAACCACTGCAATTTACTGAATGGAGGGATAGGGAACTGACCTCACAGTTAGAATAGTCTTTAGACATATTGACTATGTGTCTCTTAAGCCATCAACGTTCCCAGATAGCTTTCTTAGACCACAAGTTTCAGTGGATTTGCCCGTCTGGATTGGTAGAAGGATGTAATTAGAAGTCTGGACCAAAAAGCCCCAACCAGTTTGGTCTGTTGACTCTAGAAGGCAGATTATAAAACAACACTCTCCCTTACTTAGAGGAGGAGGTAATGGAGTAAACACACAAGTATAGTAGAGTTGCTATATTAGTTGGTTTTGCCAAATAATTTTCCTGTATTACAACACAAGGTTCATGAGGGAAAAGATTGTGATGTAAAAGCACGAAAGCTTCCATAAAACTTTAGAAGAAAAATCAGAGAAATTCTAAGGAGATGAGAGCCTGTACTCTGGCCACCTCTCCCAGGAAAGAGTTTTGCTCCTTTTTTCTGAGGGGCTGAGAGTGGAGTCACTAAAGTTTCCCAGCAGGGTGCCAGCGTCTTCATCCATGAAGTACATGAGCACTTCCTTAGTCACCTTTTTTGCTCCTAGGCCCAAATTGGCTCCTTCTCAGCTGAGATTAGGTAGACCATTCTTATCTGGAAAAAAACAAAAAGGCAATGAAGCCAGTTCAGTAACCCTGTTAAACACCTGCTGTATACAGAGCACTAAGAAAGATATAAAATGTAAATAATAATTACAATAGTATAAGACTCCATTCCATTCTCCTCCAACCCCCCTGAAGCTTGCTTAGTTGCTATTCCAGGAAAGCTGTGGAACTTTGGGGTGGGTTTGCTTTGGATATGCATGATGGAAAGGGGAGGGGCCTGCCTTTCTTGCTGTCCACTGCCCACATCAGAGCAAGCAAGATATAACTCTGACTGATTCCGCTAGGCCATGATGACTAAGGGATTCATAGTGTGTGGTGACAAAATGTCTTTTAGTTGGCAGCTGAGTTGGAACTCCATGGCTTTACTAAAGGAATGATACCTCTCTCTTTTGAGAGAGAGAGAGAGAGAGAGAGAGAGAGAGGGAGAGAGTACAGTGGAAAAAGTCTACTTGGTATGAATTGGGCTGAACCTGCTAGAGGGAAAATGTAAAATGGTTAATTAGTAACCCTAATTTTATAACCTCTTAATTGAATGTAATCATTGTACGATTCTATATTGCTTAGAATTCTTTTCCCTGTGTGGGAATAAAACTATCTGTTCCATACTTGATACATGTTTGTACTCTAGGTACCTTTTTTTCTTTTAAACTGACCTCTTATCTCCACCCCACCTTGCTGGGAAGGATTCCTTAGTCTTGAGCCAAAAATAGAATTGTTACCCAGGAATTTGAGGTGGGCATGAAATGAAAGAACTGTGGGGCCCAGTTCTCCAACTGAGAAGGCAGTAACCCTAGAGCGGCGAACCCATAGTAAACCACAAGAGCATCCAGAGGAGAGGGATTGGTTAAGGCCTGTTAGCCCATGTGGTCTCAGCTAGTTGAACTGTGATAATCATAACTTTGAGTTTTGCAAAATACTTACCTCCTAGATAGTCCTGTGAAGTAGGTCATGCAAGTATTATCTGCAGATGAGAAAACCAAGGTTTGACGAGATGAAATGACTTGCCCAGGATCACATAGCTAGTATCTAGGTGAGATTTGAATTCAGGTTCTCTGACTCTTAGAGTAGTACCTTCCTCCAATAAACAGCTATTACTCTCAGATAAGACATGGTCCTTACTTTTGTGGAGTTTAGTATCTAGTAGGAGGATACTGCATATGCACAAATAACTCCTCTACAAAATGATACAGAATGAGTGTATAAGAAAGCTACAAAGTTATGCCAGGGTCTAATCATTATCAACTTGGAGAATCAAGGAATTCTTCCTGAAGGAAGGTGGCACATGAATTGAGTTATAAAGGATGGGTAAGAATTCAACAGAGAAGCAGAATGTCATCATGAATAGAGAATCAGAAACTCTATCATAGTGGATAGAGAATTGGGGTCAGAATAACCTACGGTCAGACCTCCCCCCTCCAATAACTCCCGTTCTCCCAACAAAAAGAGGAATCCAGCAGTTGGAAAGGGGAGACGTTTCAGGCACAGGGAATCACATGAGCAAAGGTATTACAGGGGAGAACATACAGGATGATTGCAAGAGGACTAAAATGAGATAAAGCCAGAAGGGTAGAATGGTGTCACATTTTGCAGAGAACCTTGAGAGTCAGGCAAAGCAGTTTGCATTTAGTAGGTAACAGGGATCCGAGGGATGCAGTGGTTCTCAACCTGTGGGTTGCAACTCCTTTGGGGTGTCGAACGACCCTTTCACAGGGGTCACCTAAAACAATCAGAAAACACATATTTCTGATGGTCTTAGGAATCCCACTCCTCTCTCTGTCTCCAGGCGGGTCGGCCCACATGCAGAAACACCCACATATGAGTATTAAAAGTTCTCGGCATTAGGAAGGTTGAGAACCACTGGATTAGAGTTAGAGAAGCATGTTGGCCAGATCTATGCAGAGCAGCCATGTGAATGATTGTTTAAAATTACTGGGATTAAAGAGATCATACAAGTGGGAAAAGGACCCGTATGTATAAAAATTTTTATAGCAGCTCTTTTTGTTGTGGTAAAGAATTGGAAATCAAGGGTATGCTCCTCAATTGGGGAATGGCTAAACAGGTTGTGGTATATGGATGTAATAGAATACTACTGTGCTATAAGAAATGAGGAGCAGACAGACTTCATAATAACCTGAAGGACTTATATAAACTGATGCGGAGTGAGGGGAGCAGAACCAGGAGGACTTTGTACACAATTACAGACATATTTTATCTGTGATGACTTTGATAGACTGGCTCCTCTCAGCAACACAAGGCTATAAGACAATTCCAAAAGACTCACGATGGAAAAGGCCATCCACATCCAGAGAAAGAATTATGGAGTCCGAATGCAGATTGAAGCAAACGACTTCCTCTCTCTCTTTTTTGTTTTGTTTCTTCTTTCTCGTCATTCATTCAATTGGTTATAATTCTTCTTTACAACTTGACTACTATTTAATGTGAAAGCATTTGTAGAATCTGTATTGGGTTGCATGCTGCCAAGGGGGCAATGAGGGAGGAGAGGCGGGGGGAGAAAATTCAGAACTCAAAAACTTGTGGATCTGAATGTTGTAAACTAAGAGTAAATAAATTTTTTAAAAATCAAAAATCACTTGGTTGAAGTTAGAAAATCTGTTCCAAGGTTACAGAGGGTTAAGGTCCAGGTGGCTCTATAGCAGTATGATGGTTATGAGAATATAGAAGGAAAAGATAGAAGGGATGTTTCAGAATTGGAATCAAAAGAACTTGGTAACCAATTACTTATGTGAAGTAGGGAAGAGGGATGTGTAAAAGTTAACAGCAAGATTTTGAACATGAGAGGATTGGTTAACCTCTAGAGTAGCTACTGGCAGAAAGTGAAGACAAAAGAAAAGTAGGTTTGGGGGTAATAGCAAAATGCTCAGTTTTGGATGAGTTGGATGAGTTGAAATTTTTAGGTGATGGTGGGATATCCAAATAGAGATATACTGTAGGTAGCTAAAGATGAAGAAAAGCCTGCATAGCAGGTTCCAAGATAAGGAAATAATCCAGAGGATAAAGTTCCACCTAGTTTGCATATATAACCTGTGGCCAATCAGATGCCAATTATTTTTTTTAAGTAGTGAACTTGGCTGAATTAATTGGATTCAATTGATTGGCTTAGTGATTATCAGAGAAGCAAATCTATTGGTCAATAGAATCCTTTTTATAAAAATTCTAACATGTAACTGAGAAAAAATATCAATGGGGATAAATTGTTTGTTGGGGTAGGGAGGACTGTCTATTTAAGATAAATTAGACAGTATAGACTTGTCTTCTCCTAAAACCTCTACTTGTGCCCTTGAACCGTTCTGTTTCTTCTGAGTTTGAACCGTTAAATAACCTCAATTGCCCTGCCTTCCCCCCTCCAAAAAAAAGCAAAAAAAATATGAATATACACACATACACTGTCTCAGTAAACTTCAAAGGCTCCCTCTTTCCTTTGGAATCAAATATTATGTCCTCTGTTGTTAAAAGTCCTTCATAACTTGTACCTTCCTATTCCCCTGCCCCTACCTTTCTGGTCTGCTTACATTTTTCTCCCAAAATGTCATGTACTCTTTTATCCAGTGACACTGGCCTCCTGGCTTTTACTCAAACAAGATGCTCCATATTCTGACTCTTTCATTTGGAGTCCCCCATGCCTGGAATGTTCTCCCTCTTCATCTCTGCACCTAGCTTCCTTTAAGTCCCAGATTCAATTCCACTTTTTACAGGAAGCCTTTTCTGCTGCCCCCCTCTTAATTCTAGTGCTTCCTCTCTCTTGATTATTTCCAATGTAACCTGGACATAGCTTATTTGTACATAATTATTTGCATGTTGTCTGCCTCATTTCATCATTAACTCCTTGAAAGCAGCAACTGTCTTTTAACCTCTCTCTGTATCCCAGCATTTAACACAGTTCCTGGCACACAATAGGTCCTCAATAAATGTGGATTTTTAAAAACTGACTGAGCATCAGAAGCAGGGTTTGAACCTATGTCCTCAGACTCTAGTGCCAGAGTTCTTTCCACTATATTAATTTTTTGTTGTTCAATCATTTCAGTCACGTCCGACTCTTTATGACCCCTTTTGGGGTTTGCTTGGCTAAGATACTAGAGTAGTTTGCCATCTCCTTCTTCGGCTCATTTTACAGACGAGGAAACTGAGGCAAACAGGATTAAATGACTTGCCCAGGGTCACACAGCCAGTGTCTGAGGCTGGATTTGAACTCATGAAGATTGAGTCTTCCGGATTCCGAGCCCGGCACCCTACCTTCTGTGCCAACTTGCTGCCTTATTTGTCCCTTTCTTACCACTCAAATCACAACCAAGCTATTTCACACCTTCCTCCCTTATCACCTTTACTAAACAAACAGCCTCCTAACTCACTTCCCTGTGGCCACTATCCCCTCTCTTCATTTCTCGTTCTGCACATCTGCCAAATTAATATTTCTAAAGCACAGGTGTGACCAGGCACACCCTTGCTCAAGAAACTCCTTTTGTTCTTTATTGCTTGTAGGATAAAATATAAACTTGGTTTGGCATTTAAAATCCTGCACAATCTGCCCCTGACCTATCTTTACAGATTGATGTCACATTACTCCTCCACACACGTGCTACATTCCAGCCAAACTAGCCTACTCAACTCTTCCCAGTATGCAATATTTCATCTCCTGTTTCCAAGGTTTTACCTAGGTTGGAATGCATCACCTCTTCTTGGCCTCTTGAACTTCCTAGTTCACTTCAAACGTCACCTTCTCTGATGAGTTTTCTCTGATTCCCTAGTTCTTAGTGTCCCACCTCCATCATTTCATATTTGCTTTGAATATATGCTGTATTTGTGCTGTTCAATCATTTTCAGTTGTGTCTGACTCTTTGAGATTCCATTTGGGTTTTCTTGGCAGAGGTACTGGAGCAGTTTGCCATTTCCTTCTCTAGCTCATTTTACAGATGAGGAAACTGAGGCAAACAGGGTTAAGTGACTTCCCCAGGGTCACAAAGTTAGTAAGTATCTGAAGTCAGATTTGAACTCAGGATGATGAGTCTTTCTGACTCCAGGCCTGTCACTCTATCCACTCTCCCACCTAAGCTGCCCTATGTACAGTATTTACTGCTGTATACATATGCTATAGCTCTTCCCCTCCTCCTTTCCCCATAGAAGTAAACTCCTTGAGGGCAGGGACTGTCTTGATTTTTTTATTTGTATCCTTGGACAGGGTATGGAGTACTGTGGCATAGAATAGACACTTAATAAAGTTTGTCCATTGACTGATTCAATTAATATTTCTAGGGGGGGGTCTTCACTCACTGGGCATCAATGGAGATATTCAGGAATCACTACCTATCTTTCCTGTTCAATAAATTAGACTTATAAAATTAGCAATATACATTTCAATTAATGAGACGTTAAAAGCTTTTGGATCACAACTGATTGTATGATACATTGACCATTAAAGCAGATAAAATAATCCAACAAAAATTTGCTACAAATGCTAAAATGTACCTTCCAATGCTTGGAAGAGGACAGAAAACAATTTAACACAAGAACCAGCTTCAGCCTTCAAAATTTGCATGCCAATCAGTATCGTCCAACATTCCTACTTCTGATTTTCCCTTAGCTCTGTGCAAAATAGGTTACTTCTCTGGGCCAATATCTGATTTCACTGCCCCATTGTTTCCAGGATAGGCTCAACACTTAGCAATAAAATCCTTAATCAGTTAGCCAGAGTTGGCTGCTAATAAGATAGCCTATTGCCATCCACTTGTCTTTCTGGTATTACTTATTACATATCCCCGCAAAGCACCCACTATATCATTATGACTTACCCTTCACTTCTCTCCCCTTTTTCCTACTCCTCCACCCAGGTGGCAAGAGCCACCATTATTTGAAAAAAAAATCCCTTTAAAAAATCCATTAAATCTGTACTGAGTGGAATGTTAGCCAATACCATTTATTAAGAGTATGCTGTGCCAGGTACTAGGATATATAAATACAAAAATCAAATAGTCCCTGTCCTGGGGGAGCATATATTACACATCCCTTTATATTAGTTTCTTCATATGTAAGATGGGGATGACAATACATTTTTGTATTACCTGAATAACCTCAGGAAAATGATTTGTAAACTTTAAAAGGTGTATTAACACAAATGTGCAAAGCTTTATACATAATTAAGAAGACTTCTATCCTTGATAACCCATAATCTAACCAAGGATAAGTGAGCCAGCATATCTCTTGGGTGAAACTTGAAGTTTATATACATATCTAATCACAAAACAAAGGATGGGCTTTGTTGGTCATTAGATAAGGACAATAAATAGATGTGTGAAGTATAGTTTGGATTATTGGTCCCTTTTTGTATTATGTTGAACTAGCATTAATGGAATGGGATTCAGCGAAATGTTAGACCCTGCTGACAAAATCACTGGACAAAACAAAACCTTGGACTATTCTCAGTAGGGCCTGGGAAACATAAGAGAAGGAAAGTTAATTAAGTCTTGGTGGGCTCTGCTGGTAAGAGCCTTGAGGCCTATGACTAAATTTAAAGTTTAATCTTAAACTTTAAGAGTGATTAAGGACCTGAAACAACATTGGAGAAGATCTGGCCAGATAGGTGGTGGAAGATCTTCTGTTCTTAGTAGTAGCAGTAGTAGTAGTTAAGTCAAAGGATTTTGACATTTTTTAATTGAACATTTTCCTTCCAATAATTCAAAATGTGTTTACTTCTATAGAGTATGTGTTATTATTTCCCAATTCATAGATAGGACACTAAAGATTTAAGAGATTAAGTGACTTATCTAAAACCACACAGTTATCTGGAAATGGTTTCAATTCCAACCCATACTCTTCCTATCAGACTGTGTAACAGGAATAGCAGCACAGATTTATTTAGCAAAGATTGATTCAAATGCTCTAGGTATTGATTAACTTTGTTTGGCCTCCCAAACAGTCAAAGTGGAAGAAGGTGCTCTGATAAGCGAAGTGAGACCTTTGTCTTGCTTTTGATAGAGCTACTCAAAGTTTTTTCTCCTGAAACATTACATCGCAATATGAGTCTTTAACCAGTGTGGGAAAGACTGCAATCATTTAGTTGACCTGTGATGAATAAACCTTGAGAGGGAAGGCATAGTGATAGAATGTTAAAAGTAATGTCCCTGAATAAAATTGAGGGAAGGAAACCTTGCCTGCTGACTGGGCTCCCTTCCCCCCAGGGAATCTTGAAAACCATGGAATATTATTAGAGTAATAGAGGGAGGTGCCCAGGGGCAAGAAGTAGAGCAATCAGTATATAGAGGTTGAAATCTGCATAGGTGGAGGAAGCACCTACATCAACAAAATTATAGGTCATTAAAAATCTATATTTAAATCCCAAAGTGTTGAAAGAACTTGTAGAAGTGATAGCAGAGACACTAATATAGTAATTGCCAGAAATTGTGGAAACTAGTAGAGGTATCAGAACACTGGAAATGGGACAATGTCCTAATTTTCAAAACAGGGATTTTAGAAATGATAGACACACCATTCTGGAACATATTACAGAATCAAGATGTTGTCTGATACAGAAACTGAAGTTTAAAAAATGAAGTAATTTTCCCATGTTCAAAGCTAGAATTTAATTTGCATTCTTTTGACTCTAAGTACTGGGCTTTTTTTCACTATATCTTGATTTCAGCAAGGCATTTGAAGAAAATTCTGAGCATCTATCCTTGTGGATAGATGTTGCTACAATTAAGTGAATTTATAGCTGGGTTAACAACCATACCTAAGGAATATTGATTAATTAATCTTTTAAAAAATCATTCAGAAAATGATTATCAGAACAGGATCAAGCATATTAAAAACATACACAAATACAAATGTCCCAGCCTTCTTGTGTGCCATGTTTCTTCCACAGAAATAGCATTTTAGGGAGTGCTCAAAGAAAATCAGAAATTAGAAGGGGATGAAAGAAGCTTCTAGGAATGATTATATTATAGCACATAAGAGGCAATAAAATTATTGCTTAAATTTCCTGTTTCTCAAGGCAGGGGGAGGGAATCTTTTGTGGACTTTTAAAAGGGGTTATTCAGGGTTTTTTTTAAGTGTTCAAGTACAAAAGCTTTTATTTCTCCTAGTAACTCATCTTTTCTCTAGGAAAGGTGTTAGCAAGTTGGATTAACAACTTGAATATTGACAGAAATGGCATGCTTATCAAATCTGCAGGTCAATCAATAAGAATTTATTAAGTGCCTACTATTTATTAAATGCAGGGCACTGTGTTAGAAACTAGGAATGCAAAGACAAATGAAACATAGTAAGAAGAGGAAAAACTCTGGATGACAGAATTAGGTTTTATAAGATAAGTTCAAATCAACAAATGGAATTCAGCTGGGATAAATGTAAATTATTGCATTTAGGTTAAAACAAATCCAACCAATATGATGGCAGAGTAGGTACCCACTCCAATACCCCCTAACTCTCAAAAATTCTCCAAAAGAGGAATTATATGACCGATTTAGGGCAGGCAATTATGGTTGAATCAGAAGTACAAAAAAGAAAGAACTCCAACAAACTAAGAGTCTTACAAATTCATACTAGAGGACATTCATTTTTAAAGAACTCTCTCAGCACTTCTTTCCCACCAGCCTCTACATTTGTAATAGTCATGAAATAAGTTACCTGTTAGTTTAGCAATACAAAGTAATCTTCAAGTTTCATTACTATTACAACATTCCAGCAGAGACCTCAATCGATGAAAACTGACCCAGAGGCTCACGTCCAGGACTCAGAATTAGATCTTCTGCTGCAAAAATTGCTGCTACACCTTGCTTCTTGTTCAATTCCACATTGACAATAATCTGCAGACAATGATTCTACTAAAACATATTTCTCATATGTTTTAGAAACAGTTGAAGAAATTAGAAATAATTAGCCTGGAGAAGAAAAGAATATGAAACTTTCTCTAAATGTTTAAAAGGTTGCCATGTAGAAGAGATGGATGGTGATGAGACAATGATGATGACTGGTGATGATGCCAGTTGAGAGATAGGGTGGCATGGAGGATTAGAGAGATGACCTCAGAGTCAAGGAAGACCAGAATTCAAGTTTTACCTCTGATACATATTATCTGTGTGACCCTATGCATGTCACTTAAACCTTCAGGGTTCTAGGCAGGGGTCCTAGAATATAAATTACAAAGAAGCCACCTATCTACATAGGCAGAGAAAGTTCCTCCCAAGGACCTCTGGACACCCATAAAGTTTCCTCTTTCTCCTCTTCCTCTTCTTCCTCCTTATTTTCTTCCTGCCACAAAAACAAAACACATATTATATTTATCTTCTAGATAAGGAGATTGAGGCTCAGAGAAATTTAAACAACTTGTTTATAGATCCTAAGTATCAGAATCAACATTGACTCTGCTTTGTTTCAGAGGCTAGAACTGGAATCAATGGGTAAAAGTTCCAGGGAGGCAGATTTTGGTTTAATAATGAGAAAAAAATTTCTAATAATTACAGCTGTCCAACAATGGATTGGGCTGCTCTGTGAGGAAATTGTTTTCTGTCATAAGAAGGGTTCAAGTAGAGATTGGCTAAATTGTAAGATCATTTCCAATAATAAGATCTATATGATTCTATATTTGTATTTTTACATTTTTGAGAGAATATTTTATATAGTAAAATATTTTATTAGCTGAAAAAAATCTTATAATAATTTTGTCCTTTTAATTTAACAGAGGGCGTATTCCCAACTGATTTTCAAAGTATAAAAACATTTGTGCTGTTTGATACAGGAAATAAAAATTTAATGATGGGTGGTAATATTTTGTTTTTAGGTACTATTTATTAAAAGTCACCTACTTAATATCTTTTCTTCTTCTTATCCTCTTCCTCTTCCTCCTCCTCCTTCTCCTCTTCTTCCTTTCCCTTCTCCTCTTCCTCCTCTTCCTCCCTCTCTCTAATGAAAAAAAATTCAATTTTAAAAAATAAAGTTGAGTTGGAAGAGGCTACTCATCAGTGGAAGTGTCCATAGAGAATTTGGTTGAGCATCTGTCAGGGATGTTGGCACTCAGAACCTTTCACTAGGACTACTGCAATAGTTCCCTAATTTATCTCCCTATCTGCAGTCTCTATACCTCCTGTCCAACCTCCACATACCTATCAAACTTATATTTATTTATAAAGTACAGCTGGGGCCATGCCATTATTCATTATCAAGAAGCTCTAGTGGCTTTTTCTTGCTTTTAGTATTATATATATACATTTTGGTTTTTTAACATTTATAATTTTAAAAATTTTGCTTTAATTAATTAATCATTCATTTTCCCTTTCTACCGAATGCCCTCCACACACACACAAAAGAAAATAAATGCAGAAACCATGTATTACATAATTACAATCAAGCAAAACTTAAACTTAAGCTTCTGGTCACACCCCCTGACTCAATATTCCTAAATGTCTCTGTCCAAGGACTGGAACATTTCTTTATCCCATTCTTAAGTATTGAATGCAACACGAGAGTTTAAAAAAAAAAAAAAGAAAGAAGAAAAAGCTTATCCCTAAAGGTTGCTGGTGGCTACTTGTTCCACATCAACAGTCACAGAGGCTCAACAGACCTTTACTTCCTTCCTCCACCCCTCCCATAGCATAATTGAGGTACCCTATTCTCTTAATTCTGTTAGCATAACCCTATATTGTATTCCTATCTTAAGGGATCATCTGAAAATTCTTACCGTGTCAGAATGCCTCCCTCCAACTTAGCTTGAGAAGAGTAAACCTTCCCACTACAAGTGATCCTATCTGAGGATTTGCTTTGATTTGTAAAAAATAGCCACAGGGGAGCCTTAGGACACAGACACAACCCCCCTCTCCCCTCACTTAGTTACTTTACTTACCATGTCACCTCAACCCAGGTCATTCTGACCTGTAACCACCAGGAGGTCCATATTGAAGACTGAACTTCTTAAAGGCCAGTAAACTTGGCATGCACTAGACAAAAGGAAAAACAAATTCCAGAGGTGAGTGGTCCTTAACATGAACTCCCTTCAGCACAGCTGCCAATCGTAAGAGTAAACGATAAAACAGTTGGTACTTCTAGCTCCTTCCTTCACCCATGCTTGTACCCTTCATTTGATTGCCCATGTTGGTTCAATGTCATAATTTTAATGGATTCATAACTAGATGGTCATAGAATTTTAGAAATGAAGGGACTTGTCCCACCCTCTGCCATCTCTACCACCACCTACACTGACCTAGGATCATACACCTTCTATCAGTCATTTTATGTCAATAAGTGGGAAAATAGTGGCAACTGAATAGCAAAGAAACTACGGCCTTAAAACAGATTTCCAGCAACAAGTGCTTTGAGGGGTTTCAGAAGGTTTATGAGCATGACAGCGTGGAACTGAACTGCAAAATGAAATTTGGAATCTACTTACCACCAAAGGCAGAAATTGGGAAATGTCCTGTACTTTACTGGCTATCTGGTTTAACTTGCACAGAACAAAATTTTATCACAAAAACTGGCTATCACCAAGCTGCAGCAGGACATGGCCTCCTTGTCATTGCACCAGATACCAGTCCTCATGGCTGTAATATTAAAGAAGATGACAGCTAGGACTATGGTACTGGTGCTGGTTTTTACGTGAATGCCACTGAAGAACCTTGGAAAATCAACTATAGGATGTACTCTTATGTAACAGATGAGCTGCCCAAATTGATAAATGCCAATTTTCCAGCTGACCCAGAGAAGATATCTATTTTTGGCCCTTCTATGGGAGGCCATAGAGCTCTGATTTGTGCTCTGAAGAATCCCAGAAAATACAAATCTGTGTCAGCATTGTCTCCAATCTGCAATCCAATGCTCTGTCCTTGGCAGAAAAAGGCCTTCAGTGGATATTTAGGATCAGATCAAAGTAAATGGGAGGCATATGATGCTACTCATCTTGTGAGATCTTATCCAGATTCTCAGTTGGACATATTAATCCATCAAGACAAAGATGACTAGTTCCTTAAAGATGGGCAATTACTTCCTGACAACTTTATAGCTGCCTGTGTGGAACGGAAAATTCCAGTTGTTTTTTGATTGTAAGAGGGATATGATCATTACTACTACTTCATTGCAACTTTTGTTAATGATTACATCAGACATCATGCAAAATACTTGAATGCATAAAGCTCCATATATAAGTAATCTCACAATTATCAAAGCTACCATATAGACTAAACTTTTGAAAAGATAGAATTATACATGAAAAATTACTGCCTGTGAACATTCATTTTTAATTTTTATCAAAGGTTTGTCACCTTCTGAATAAGTATATATAAAATCAAGCAGTAAGATTCTTTTTTGTTCCCCATAGGTACCCTGATAGAAGACATGTCATAACCTGTGGACAGTTTGAAATCCTTGTAAAATTAAGTTTAAAAGATTACAGAATATGTAAATGATTACAGTTGACTGTGTTTGGGTTGACAAATACTCTTCATCCTTAATTTAGTAAGAAAAGTAAACACAGAGATGCCTTAGGATAAGAACAGGAGTTTATTCTTTTCCCCGGGAGAAGAGGGCAATCTGCTCCCATGCCTGGGCATGGGAGAGAGGCCGTGTTTCAAAGGGTAGAACCAGAATTTACAATTAACTTAGTCAAGCCCCCTTTCCCGACTGTATCCTCTCTCATTGGTGGAGAGGCTCACCTCACCAAATTCTTCCCTACTGGGACAGCAAGAGAAGAGAGGTGGGGAGGGTCCCACCAAGGCAGGAAAACAGACAAAGGAAGGTAAAAGTGATTGACAGCAGCCATGGAAGGAGGGGGGAAGGGAAGGGAAGGTTAACAATCCCAGATTGAGAAGTTTTCACTCATTCCACACAACTGTAAAGAATACAATGATTCAGATATATTTGGGAACTTAACAGTAAGTTGTTGGTCATTGGGAGTATCAATTCTCAGAGAACTAAATTATGGAATTGTTTCAAAGTAACTGAATAAAGAGACTTAATGCATTGAAAACAACAAGAAATGAAGAGACCCTAGAGATCATCTAGTTCTTTTCTCAAAGTGTGGTCCAGGAACCCCTGGGGGTCTCCTAAGACCCTTTCAGGGAGTCAGTGAGGTTAAAACTATTTTCATAATAATGTTAATCCAATTTCATTTCTAATGTGGCAAATATAAATAGATATAACCCTTATAAATAAAAACTCTTCGGGAAGGAGTTCTTAATAAAATTTTAAGAATGTAAAGGATACCTGAGACCAAAAAGTTTGAGAACCAGTGAGTCAGTCTAATCTTGTTATTTTATAATAATTGGTCTAATTTTTCCCACTATGTTATGCTGCATATATGGGTTCCTTAATAGACAAATTATTTATGTTAGAATACATGTGTATTATTATATAAATTATGTGTTTTATATGAACACACATGCACAATGTATATATATGTATGTTGTTTATGTGCACATATAACAATCCACATGTATGCTATGCAATGCACATATATACATTTATGTATGTGCATGTGCATGTATATAGGTATTGCGTGTGTATGCAGAGACCCCTGGACCACAGTGGTGTATCTCTCTCTTTCTGAATATAAATACATACACATACATATACACATATATCTATCTATGTTTATCTATCATTATTGATATCAGTATATCTCCTACCTCTGTCATTGTGACCTCTAGACAAGTCACTAAAATTCTCAGTGTTCCAGACAACTCTGTGAGGTTATTAATTGTAGAATAATTCTTATTTGCCTTGGTAGATCCTACCTGGCACACAGAGGGAAAAGAAATGGAAGCAGTGTCTGATTTTATCTTCTTGGTCTCAAAGATCACGGTAGATGGTGACTGTAGACATGAAATTAAAAGACACTTGCTCCTTGGAAGGAAAGTTGTGGCAAATCAGAACTGCATGCTAAAAAGCAGAGACATCACTTACTGACAAAGGTCCATATAGTCAAAGCTATGCATGGTTTTTCAGTAGCCATGTATGGCTGTGAGAGGTGGACTACAAGCAAAGAGAAATGCCACAGAATTGATACTTTTGAATTGTGGTGCTGGAAAAGATTTTTGAGAGTTCCTTGGACATACTTAAGGAAATTAATTCAGGCTATTCACTGGAAAGTCAAATACTGAAGCTGAAGCTGAAATACAAAACTCACTGGAGAAGACTCTGATGTTGAGAAAAATTGAAGGCAGAAGGAAAAGGGGAAGGCCAAGTATGAGATTAATAGATACTATCATGGAAACAATGATCATGAACTTGGACAGACTTTGAGAGGTTGGTTGGTTATTGTCCTTTGTTTTTTAAGAGGACCAAAATGACATCACTATGCTGGAGTCAAGGTACAGTGTGTCCGACTGTGGGTGATCAGACCAATGTAAGCTCAAAAGACTCTACTACAGGTTGGGCACAAATAGTCCATATGAACATTTGGTGGAGAGACCTCTAAATGTGCACATCTCATGTTTCTTTTGAACCACTTCGACTCTGCTTTGCTCATACAGCACTGCACCTTCTTGATGAAGGAATGCCATGCTGGGCAGTCCTTTGCCAGCGTCTCCCACGTTACAAAATCAATTTCAAAGTTCTTCAAAGACATCTTGAGAGTGTCCTTGTATCGTTTCTTGTAGCACTTGCCTTGTTCGAGTTCTGCATAAAATAGTCTTTTAGACAGATGTACATTTGGCATTCAAACAATGTGGAGAGCTCATTGTGGACAGTGCTTTCTGATCCTAGAGGTAATAGGAAACTGCTGGAGTTTTTTGAATTGGAGTGTGTGTGTAGGGGTAGAGTAAT
>CM053598.1:195958328-196003540 GCA_028646575.1 Pseudocheirus occidentalis
AAGGATGAAGACTGAAAAAAATATCATTAACTTTGACTCTTAAGAGATCATTGGCTACTTCTTCAAATAGGTGATATCTCAATGGCCTTAAACTTCATCTTCTCAGAAAACGTTTCCCATTGGTTTTCAGGGGTTACTTTAGACCGGAGATTCTTAATTTTGTTGTTTCATGGACTCCTTTGGCATTTTGGTAAAGTCTATGGACCCTTCCTCAGAATAATGTTATTTAAAAAAATTCATAATAGGAGAAAATGCAAACTTTCAGTTAGAAAGAAGTGAAAATAAAGGAGCTATTTTTCCCCAAGTTCATGGATTCCCTGAATTGTTGTTGAGTTGTTTAAGTCATGTCTGACTCTTCACGTTCACATTTTGGTGATTTTCTTGCTCAAGATACTGCAGTGGTTTTCCATTTCCTTCTCCATCTCATTTTACAGATAAGGAAACTGAAGCAAATAGGGTTAAGTGACTGGCCCAGGGTCACACAGCTAGGAAGTATCTGAGACTGAATTTGAATTTGTGATAATGAACCATCCTGATTCAGTGCTCTAACCACTGGGAAACCCTAAAAGCTATGCACAAATCCCTTCTGGGTCCATGGACCTCAGTTTAAGAACCCTTGCTGTAGATAAAGAAAGCTCACTATATGATATTCTATTTTTAACACTCACTGTAAACAGGTCTTTCCACTTGTTTAGTGGTCATCCTCCCTGCTTGGAATACTCTCCCTCCTCCTTTCTACTTTTTAGAATGTAGATCTCTTTGAAGTTAAGTTTAAGAGGCACCTCCAATATTAGACTTTTCCTGATTCCCTCAGTTGTTAGGGTTTTCCTCCCCATCCTCCTGCAAATTGCTTTGCCTTCACTGGGCATATATATATATATATATATATATATATATATATATATATATATATTTTTTTTTTTTTTTTTGCTTTTTGGAGGGCAGGTTGGGGTTAAGCGACTTGCCCAAGGTCACACGGCTAGTTTTTCGTGTTAAGTGTCTGAGGCCGGATTTGAACTCAGGTACTCCTGACTCCAGGGCCGGTGCTCTATTCACTGCGCCACCTAGCCGCCCCACTGGGCATATATTTTTATACTGCTTCTCTGTATGTATGTTTACAGGTTGCTTCTTTCCAGTATAATATAAGCTCCTTGAGGACAAGAATTATTTTCATTTTTGTCTTTGCGTCCCCAGCACCTAGCATGGTATGTAGGACATAAGAGATTTTTTTAAAATGCCTATTAAATTGAATTGAATACATCATGTTTTTTTCCTTAAAAATAACCTGTGAAAGGGGTTGAGTGTTTTTCTAGGTAGGAAGAATTAAAGTGTGTAGGGTTGGGAATTTGGGGACAGGATTTGCTAAGGGTAGTGGCAGAGCTAATATTCAACCTCTAATAATCAACCTCTAAACCGCTAAAACTGGTCTTGAATCCTACAATCAGTGATGGTTCCTATAACTGAGGTAAAGGTTTCATCTCAGAAAATGAAACTATATATTGTGGCTAATGTGTTCCCGTCTCTAAAGGCTTTCCTGATTCTGACTTGTGGCAAGGGTTACCTTAGACAGACAATTGGAAAAAGCAAAAAGAACACTGCCCACAATTCCCTTTAACATAATTGAACAAGAAGGTCTCTGGGGTCCTTTGCAATGCTGTGATTCTGATACTAAATCAACTGAGTAGGCAGGCTGACAGGATACCTAGCAATTACCAAGACCTACACAGCCCAGGTAAGAATGAGTCATCTATGTCTGAGGGAGGAATGCTACTGAAAGGACCTCTCAGCTTCCAGTAATTGCTTTGCAAGCATCACAGGCTTAGGTAAATATGTACTTCTCTCTTTAGGCCTTTCTAAAGTGCTCCACACTCAAACAAGGCCCATTGTAGCTGATTGAAAGCCTGGATTCCCTCTAAGAGGACACCTGTGTTATAGGACCAGTGATTAGGATTCCTGCATCAAATGGTTAAAGGGTCAACAAAGCTTAAGCAAGAAGTCATTCCAGGACTGGGGAGATTATGGAGGCAGGAAACTGAGAGAGGAATGGAGACTTCTATTCATAATCCTTTCCTTTTCCCTCAGTACCCTCACAGCTCCCCTTTTCCAATCAGTTGCAAAGTCCTGCTGATTCTATTTCAATGATTATCATTTACTTCTGTTCCCTCTTTTCCATTCCCTTTGCAAGGACCCTAGCTCAGGATCTCATCATCTTGCTTAGATGACTAAAACAGTTTCCTAATTGTTTTTTGTTTTGTTTTGCTTCTAGTCCCATCATTCTTTAGCCCTTCCTTCACCGCATTACTCTTCTATTCAAAAACCTTTGGAAGCTCAAATTCCCTGCTCAAGTAAGTATACATTCTTATTCCTGGCAAAAACCAGCTGTTGTCAAGGTGGTTTGAGACAAAGGTGCAAGGTGGACGGCGGGGAGAGAGGTTCAGTGCTCTGCCTTGTTCCCCACTGTCTATCATGGAAGCCTTGTTCTCCACTGTCTCACTTTAGAATAGCCAGAGGTCAGAGGTGAGTCTCATGTTGGAGGAGAATTCTCTAAACTTTCCAGGTAGTAAGATAATGGGGGCCTATAATCTAAGAAAAGCCAGGATGGTGACAAAGAAATGGTTGACAGAGTAAGAAGAGACTTAGGTAGCTATCTCTTATCACTAGCATTCTATATGGGAGCAGTACCTTTCTCCTAAAATCAGAGAAGCTGGGCTCAGCTCCTATCTTTGTCATAACCTGTATGACCTCAGGCAAACCATTAACCTTCTTATGCTTCAGTTTCCTCATCTTCAACATGAGGGGTCAGACCAAATGGGCCTCTGAGCTCCAGCTCTAAGTTCTAGGTCTGTGACCTTGGCCATTCCCTCCCCTTCCCCCCTTCAGTACTAAATTCTTTGTGCAAATCATTCAGTGATTCCTTCCAACTTCCTCATACAGCAGGGAGGGTGCAGGGATTATTAGAGATGAGGAAACAGTCACAGTAAGGTTTACTGATATGCCTAAAGTGGCACACACAGAGGCAGGCTGCCCAACTTTTAGCTTATTAGAATATCCTAGTTGCTCAGTGACGTCAGCACCCTGGGCTCTGGGAGTGTGGTAAGAGACATCCACCTATAAAAGCGGTTGCACAGCCATGGGATTCAGGAAGGGTATTGAGGGAGCGCTAATGATTTGTAATTCATTCCCCTTCAAGACAGCTTGAATTGTTAGGAAAGTTTTTCCTGATGTCAATCCTAAATTGCTCTCTTTGAACTTCTACTTAATGTTCTTGGGTTACTCTCTGCCTCTTGGGAATCAAATAGAACAAGTCCAATCCCTCTTCCATGTGGTAGTCCTTGACCACTGCTAATCACATATGTAACCCAGACTCTTCTCTTCCCCAATCTAACCACCCCCATCTCCTTCAAATGACCCTCATATGGCAAGGATTCAAGGCTCTTTACCATTCTGACTGTTCTCTTCTAGAAGCTCCCCCAATTACCAATCCCCTCATTTTTTACAGTTGAGAAAACTGGGGCTGAGAAAGGTGAATTGCCAAGGTTTCACCATTGATATTCAAACCTAGTCCTCTAACACTTCTCACTCTCTCTTGAATCATAATTATTTGTGTTTTTGTCATTCATTTCCTCTTATGGAGTATCCGCTGTATCTTTGTATTCCCAACGCTGCACACTTAACAATACTGGATGAGATGAATTTCACTTTTGCATGTTGTTGTCTTCCTACAGAATCATTATTTTCTATTCCTAAATCCTCCTCCTTATATCCTCGTATTGAATTTCAGCCTCTCCAGTTCTACCAGAATCAGTTGTCTGCCACCACTGTTTTGACACTAAGGCAGCTCTTTGATCACCTCAGAATCCCCCTGAATAGACAGATGCTGGCTAGCTAGCTAGCTAGTCAGAAAGATAGAGCATTTACTAAGTGCCTGTCACTGTGCTAAGTGAGGAATATAAGGAATCAAGAAAGTCCCTGCCTTCAAGTAGCTTATATCCTAAAGAGAGGAAGATAACACATAAAATGGAGTTGGAAAGGTGGCGGGGGGAGGTCCGGATGATGACCAGAGAGCAAGCAATGTAGTGTGGAGATAGCCAGGAAATGGTTTGGAGGATCACCTATTGGAAGCTGGGATTCAGGGTAAAGTCCAAGATTCACGTAGCAGGGAAATAGGTAGATAGATGATGACCAGAAAGATGGCCACATGCTGTTGTTTGTCCTTTGTTTTCAAAGAGAAACAATGACATCATGGGGTAATGTCTTGACTTGCACATGAATTGGATTTAGGTGAGGCAGAATTGCACAAAGTTGTTAGCTTCACTCTCTGTTCCAGAGTTATCAAAGTCCAGTAGCAAGGCAAAAATCATGACTACTCTGGGATCCAGTGGATGACTTTGGCCTCTTTGATGTCTGACCAAGCTCTAAGCGCTCCATAGCAACCTGCTTCAGCTACCTTCATGGCTGTAAGAACAAATCATTCTCATCCACATGTTCTGCCAGGGAGAAGTCTTCACTTGCTTGGAATAGACACCCCCACTTCACCAATTGGTTTGAGGTCTGATGGTTACCCTCAACCTGGTGTATCCCATCTGATGAAAGGGTTTCCCAGGGTGTGTTTGCTGCACATGCTACAGCCTCTTGGAGCCCCAGGTGAGTCGAGTGCCAGGTGGACACCAAAGGTGGATAAGCAGCCCTGAAAAGGGCTGATTGAGCAAGGCACGTAGTATAGAGATGGAGATCTTGTCATAAAGAGTACATTAAACACATCTCACATGATGAAACCCCAAAAACTTTAGAGCTAGAAGAAATCTTAAAGAGCACTTTCCTTTGATGGGTGAAGAAAGTTGGGCTTAGTGGGGGTTGAAATCCCAGCATACAAAACCAGTGTCAACTTGTTATTTTCCAAGACCCCCAGAAAAGACAGAACTCCTGTAAGCACTAGCTTTACAGATTCTGGCCTGGATTTTGATTATAACCCAGCAAAAAGTTTTGTGCCCAGGGTTCAATCTGACTCCCCTTTGGTAGGAGGAAACATGTAGGATCTGTGGTCAGAAGACCTGGGTTGATAGCTAGTTAACCTTAACCATTCTAGACCTATCTCTGTCTTTATATCCAACATTGCCTTGCAAGTCTGTGATTTCATTCGTTTAAAGATCTTTTGGTATAGATCTCCTTCTAACTATGCAGATCAGCATCCTATCTGCTACTGAAAATCTCAGAGTCACCTGAAGAATTGAGAGGTTAAGTGAATTGCAATGGAAACATAGCTGGCATACATATATTAGAGGCAATACTTGCACCCAAATCTTCCTGACTCCAATGCCAGCCAGGCTACCTTTTACCTTATACAAATTGGCCCTTAGTAAATGCTTATTATATTGAATCTGTGGTCCCTCTATCACCCTGTGCTTCCCTACTTATCTACCCTAAATTTTCAGTGTGAACATTTATACATCAGAAATTGGCAAAGTTATAAATCAGGGCTTGATCTATATTTTGTATGATCTTAGGAGAGTGTCAGTAATGCAGATTAAAGGTAAAAGTTCATCTTGTATGCTTCTTCCACCTCCCCTCTCCCCACAGCCAGTTGTTAAACATTTAACACTACACTGCTGGAGTCAGAGAATTTACCATGGAGAAGTACCAGTTACTGGAAAACTTGGAATGAGAATACAATTGAATTTGTGGCATTTTAAACATGAAGGTAGGTTTGATTCTTTTATTATTCTTTTCTTAAGTACAAAGTAATCTAGGATGAATTTTGTCTTAGGTACCTACTACCTATTTAGTTTATCACCACCTTACAATTATCAAGCAATTTTCTTCCAGGATGCTGCAGGTATTTTGTGGATATTTATCTTACTTATCCTTATAATGACATCCCTGTAGGTAAGAAAAAGACATAATTATCCCCATTTTATAGGTAAACTGAGGCACAGAGAGGAGACATTGAGCGGAACTAAGACTAGACTATCAGCCCAGTTCTCTGCCCTGTGCAGTCATTGCTCATCCTTCATTTTCAGAGGACCAATGAAATCCCAGGGTAATGTCTTGACTTAAGCATGAATTGGATTTAAATGAGGCAGAGTTGTACAAAGTAGGCAGCCTTACTTTCTCTTCCTCAGTCATTGAAGTCCAGTGACAAGACAAAAGTCAGGACAATTGGCAGTGGCCCGGAATGTAGATAACCTTCAGTCTTCAGTGTCTGACCTCTAAATATTCCACAGCACCTGCTTCAGCTGTCTTCATGGCTGTCCGAACAAATTATTCTCAACCACCCATTCTGTAGAGGTAAGTCTTCACATGCCTAGGATAGACACGCCTCTAATTCCCTGGCAGTTCTGAGGTCTGTCGGTTGCCCTTAACCTGGGTCAGCCCATTGGCCAAGACAGTTTTACCAGGTGTGGCCTTTGCACATGCTACAGCTTTGGGGAGCCACAGGTGAGAGTTAGGTGCCAAGTAGACACCAGAGACGGATAAGCAACCCTGGAAGTGGTTCAGCAAGCCCTCACACCAGAGGTGCTAGTCCTCTCTGAACACCCCATATGCCCCACTGTACGGTAAGCTGGAGTCCATGTTATCACCCAAATAAACAGCAAAGAATTATTTTTAACAGTTCTTTCCAAGACATCAAGGCATTGCCTAGGCTTGATCTAGGGAAGAAACGAGATCGATCTAGAAGCAATCAAGGGTGAAACTGACCAAAAGAAATCCTTCAGTGGAAGTGGCTTAGAAGGGATCTGGGAAATAAAGTGGATGGACCCGGTCTGTAGGGCAGCTAGTTGGCTTGGTGGAGAGAGCGCTGGGTTTGGAAGCAGGCAGACTCATATTTCTGAGTTCAAATCCAGTCTCAGACATCTACGAGTTGTGTGATCCACTTAACTCTGCCTCAGCTCTTCATCTGTAAAATGAACTGGAGAAGGAAATAGCAAACCACTCTAGTATCTTTGCCAAGAAAACCTCAAATGGGATTACAAAGAGTCACACATGATTAAAATGACTGAACAACAACAACAAACCACTTCCTAGATCCTGAAAGTATCCCTTTGCTTTCTCTAACTGCACAAACTGGAGAAGTAACAGGGTTAGACCCAGTAGGAACTGGGGTGGGGGGTGGGGCCTGGGAAGGATGGGAGAGACCTACAAATATCTTTTTGTCCAGTCTCTCATTCACCACCCTGGGTGTGTCCATATTCTTTACATTATACTCTAATGAAGGGTTGGGCTATTGGTGGTATTTTTTTTATGAGCTACTGATTTGCATAGATAAATACCATGATTGTAATGTGGGAACCAAATGGTAGTGCATTATGCAAAAAAGCATCAGGAGAGATGAGATTATGAAACGGATCCTTGCTTCAGGCCTGCTGCATCAGCATGGGAACTAGACTGCCTCTGAATGTCAAGGATCACTAACTTGGGCCAGGAGGCTCATGACTGTACCTACTTGTTCATCTAATGACAGTACATGTTAATACAGGAAATGCTGGTTGGACCCTTTTTTTGTTTTTCTATCCAGAATCTTCACAGGAAGTCAGATTTACCGTGGGATTCCACTATGTGCTGCTTGCCCCAACCCTTCCATTTTTCATGGGGATGCAACTGTATGAAATTTGTTTAGTGTGGTCACTCACAAGGTACTAAATAATGCTGCTGCTTTTGCTTTAGGAAATAATCGTGCAACTGAGTTTAGTGAATCTACTACAAATTTATGTTATCTAATCTTGACTAGCAAAGAAGTAAGTATATGGTAAATGAGCTCTCCTTTGCCACACATTGGTGTGACCAGGCAAGTCACTTATTACTAATATTATTATTCTCCCACTAATAATAATAGCTAGTGTTTCTCATTTATATTATTTATAATATTTATAAACTATGTGTCAGGACTGTGCTAAGTCTTTTACAGTTATTTAATTAAAATTATTTAATTTATATACACAGCAAAAGATGAGATGGATAGTGTCATGGAAACATTGAACATGAATTTGGATAGACTTTGAGAGATAGTGGAGGACAGAAGGGCCGAGAGTGTCACAGCCCATGGGGTTGCAAAGACATGACCAAGCAACTGAACAACAACAATTTATAATTATTATTTCAGAGGATCTTGCTTCATACTTTCCTGAGAAAGAGATCATCTACTCTCTTTTTCCTTCCATCACATCTCAAAACCTCTTAAAATCAGTGCCCATTCTCTCCTCCTTTACTCTGGTCTCTGATAAAGGAGTGTTTCTCCTCACCCAGGCCAACCCTTCTACATCTCTCTCTAATCTTCTCCCTGTCTATTAATGCTTTCCCTGCTGCCTACATTACACTCAGGTTTCTCTCTTCCTTAAAAAAACAACCCCCCCCCAAAAAAAAACAACTTTGCTTGATCTTACTAAGCTTTCAAGCTATCTACCTATGAGACATTTTCTCCCTTTTATACCCAAATTCCTTAAAAAGGTTATCTATATTTGTTTTGCTCATTTTCTCTCTTCTCACTCACTTTTCAATCTCTTACAATTTGGTTGCTGATTTCATCACTGAATTGAAATTGCTTCAAAGCTACTGATGGTTACTCATTTATCAAATTCAAATACTTTCTTAGTCCTCGTCCTTCTTGACTTGAATGAAGCATTTGACACCACTGACCACTCTCTCCCCCTACATATACTTTCTTCTTTGTGTTTTCATGATACAATTTTGCTATAATATTACATGTATATATATACACATATACATGTATATATACATTACACATATACATGCATACATATATACATATATATGTGTATTTGTTCCTACAAAGCAGTGAGTTAGGCAAAATCAAGAAATAAAACCACATAGTCTATGAAGAAAATGGAATTACGGGCATAATGCTCAAAAAATTTTTCAGTGACACATAAAAGACAGAAACTTAATAAAAACAGTAGCATAATTTTATACATGTTAAATGATTAAGAAATAAATAGATGCCACAATAAATAGTGGCTGCGTACAGTGGACAGAATTCTGAGCCTGCACTCAGAAAGACTCAACTTCCTGAGTTCAAATTTGGTCTTAGACACTTATTAGCTGTATGACGCTAAGCAAGTCATTTAATGCTGTTTGCCTCAGTTTCCTCATCTGTAAAATGAGCTGGAAAAGGAAATGGCAAAGCACTCCAGTGTCTTTGCCAAGAAGATCCCCCCAAAGGGGTAATAAAGAGTCTAAAACAACTGAGCAACAAAAATAGTGGCTGAGTACAAGGCCTTAGACTCATGCTTCACCCACACCCAGGTTTCCACAAAGTCTATGACTAGGAGTGAAAGGGTAGCTTTGGTAAGGCCCAACTCTGTTATGAGAGGGTAGAGATGGAGTGTGTCTGATGTGGACCAGCCACAATCTGCCCTTAGTTCCTAATGTGCCAGAAGATATACAATAAATAGCACCTTACCTTGAAAAAGACATAAAGGTTTCTTGAGGAAGTGGATATCAGAAGTGTTGCAGCTTGTGGGTTTTTGGGAAGTGGGGAAGTTTTCTGAATTCTCACTGTTTCTCTAGGATGAAATAAAAAAAATCCATAAACAAACTCAAAATTCCAGTTGTGCTCAAGTTGTCCCCCAGTATATTAATCAGACTGGAACAAATTAATGTTTTAAAAAACAAGCATTGTAACAGAACTAGTAACCCTTCTCTTTCCTGGCTCTTATCTTGTATGGCCTCCAATCTCTTTTATGGGATTGTCAGCCATGTCCTATCACCCATGTATACACAGATGTACCTCAAGACTTTGTCCTGGTTCCTTTTCTCTCTTTATACTCTGTCTTGGGGAATCTTATCAATTTCCATTGATTCAGTTTTTATCTCTATGATGATAATTCCCAGAGAGGAACCTAATAATCCTTCTCTTTCCTGCACTCCACTGCTTCATCACCAGCTTTCTATTAGACATTTTAAACTGGATGTTCCATATATATTTCAGCCTCAATATGTCCAGAAGAGAAGTTAAACTCTTTCTTCCCAAACTTACCTCATTTCCAAAATATCCTATTTCTTTTGAGGGTACTCCCATTTTTTCTGTCATTCATGTAGTTGCTAAAGTGACATTGCTAAAGCAGGGATCCAACCACACCTCTCTCCTGTTCAAGAAGGTCTAGTGGCTCCTATTGACTCTTGCATAAAATGCAAACTCTTCTGGAATTTAAGCCCTTCACAATATGGTTTCACTCTACTTTGTTCCCAGCCTTATTATACATTATTGCTTTTTATGCATTCTTTAGTGTAGCCAAATTGACCTATTTGCTGTTTCTCATACATGATATTCTATCTCCAGTTATTCCTATGGCTCTCAGGAACTATTCTTCCAACTCAAACTTGCAGTGGAGATTGGGGTCTGTCAAGGATCTTAGACTAACCCTAAGAGGCTAGTTCTCTAGTACTGTCATGCATAAACCCCCACCCAGGTGCTTCCTACTAACAATTAGGCAGTAGATGATTTATTTTTAGCAAAGGTATTTACTTAGATGGCATTGTGAAGACAATTTGTATAAAAATTTTCTCAGATCCTGGGGCACATTCTTCTACAAATATAAGGCATAGGCATGTGGGAAAAAGGGCTCAAACTCAGAGTACAATAATAGAGAGGTACACATATAGGATATGTCTATGGCAAAGGGGTAATTCATAGCTCCTGGTGTTTTATGGCTTGGAAATCCTAACTTGAGCCTATAGACAGCACTCTATGGTGCAAGCAGCCATTGATACTTGTGAATGAAAGAAAGACTCTCTCTAGATGGTCTGTGTCACTATGCTCCCAAATGAATACATCATCTCCTACTGATTCAGTCTTTTTGAATCCTGCTGGACTCCATGTCTACTACTAGTCCTCTCTCTCTCATAAGATGGTCAATGATGTGGGGAGGGGTGTGGATGAGAGAGAAAGGAAGAAGAAGAAGAAGAAGAAGAAGAAGAAGGAGAAAGAGAGAAAGAGAGAGAGAGAGAGAAAAAGAGAGAGAGAGAGAGAGAAAGAAATAAATATTCTTTTCTTCTCCGAGCACCAAGTTTCCTTTCCCCCTCTTCACCTGTTTCTGCACAACAAGGATTAATTCTTCCTCAAAGAAAACAAAACTATCCCCAAGATCTGACTGACCCCTGTCTCCCTTGACTCAGCTTTTTGGTTACCTAAGGACATAACAAGTCCCACCCATGTGATGTGTCTGGGCACCTCCCAAGTTGATGGATATCTGAAGACCACACAAGTTTCCTATCCTCCTCACCAGATTAATTTCTATATATAAATGAGTGGGGAGGTTCATCTACTGTAGCTAAATGGTGGTGTATTCTTTTTGTATATCCTTGTTATATTAGGGTAAAGCAAACTCCCTTTTGTTCACTATGCAGTGACTTTAGAGTAATCAGACCTGTAATGGTTGCTAACATCAGGTCTGACCCTAACCCAGGTCTTCCACCAAGACCAATAATTACCTTTCAGGGGTCTGGCTCTAACCATAGAATCCTCAACTCCCAAATTTGGGAGTCTTCTCTTGTTGGACGGAACCATTGCTTGACTGACTGGCTGCCAAAGTTCATCCAGCCACTTAAAGCCCTCAGAGACATGATGAGTCAATCAGCTAGTCTCTTCTTGACTTGACTGAAGAAATCCATACCTCATAAAGACGATATAAAACATCTTTTAAAAAACATTTAGAAGTGATTATATTATCTGATAGGGCAGATAGATGGCTAGTGCCAGGTCTGGTCAGGAAGACCTGAGGTCAAATCTGGCCTCAGAAACTTAATCTGTTTGCCTCAGTTTCCTCATCTATAAAATGAGCTGGAGAAGGAAATGACAAATCACTCCAATATCTTTGCCAAGAAAATCCCAAATGTGGTCATAAAGAGTCAGATATGACTGAAACAACTGAACAACACATTATCTGAACTGCGGTGGGGATCCATAGGTCCTGACAAAAATGAATAATTACTATTATCTTTGCCTGGAAGTAAGGGCAGGCTGGAACTAGAAACTAAAGACTTCTTAGGGAGTCAGAGAAGAGGTATCCAACTGAAGGATCACTAAGATTCATTTTCTAAGCTGGACTCTGTGTCTATTCTAGCAATCAGTCAAATAATTTATTAATTATTCATTAATTGCTACATTAATTTATGTGTACTGATAATTGCTTCTATATATACATACACATATAATATACATTATTTATATGTATATATATAATTTCCATTCAACAGATATTTACTAAAATTAAGAGTCCTTGTCCTCAAGAGCTTACATTCTGGATTTTTGTCCTTTTCCTCAAACTGCATTAGTTTTTATTATACTTAAGAAAACTGGCCTGACTGTGTACAACTGTTGATGACCTATGGTTATATCAGTCCCGCAACTGTTATCTTATAGAGTTAGCAGGGACATTGAAAAGTTAAGTATCTTACAGAGGGTCACATGTGCCCAGCATGTGTCAGAGACAAGACTTGAACCCAGGGTCATTCTGACTTCTAGGTGTGCCCTCTACCCACTGTACAAAATAGCTTGGAAGCTGATGACTTGGACATAAGCAGATGATAATTTCCTAAGCTCTGGCCACAAGGAAGAGCCAACCCTAAGCCCTTGGGTGGTGGCAGTCAAGGTGGGGAGCCTGTTGGGTCTCTTTACAGTGAATTTAAATCCAGCAGAGAGAGATGATTACTTCTTCCTTTCCGGAATGACCATTCTATCCACCACCTGCTGCATTTGTTTTGCATCTCCATACTGATAAGCAGTTGGCTAGTACCATCCCATGACACACTGAACCAGATTTTTTGCTTTTTTTGGCAAGAGTACCTGGTCCTGAATATTAACACCTCTGTTTTTTCCTCTTTTTTTTTTTTTACCCCCTTCCTCTTTTAAAGAATCAGCATGGTGAAAGGGATACAGAGCTGGTCTCAGAATCAGGAAGACCTTGTTGTACAAGTATTGCTTATGCACATACTGGCTGTGTGGCTCTGGACAAGTCCCTTAACCTCTTCATGCCTTAGGCAAGTCTCTAAGACCAGAAGTGCCAAACACTTCACCCACAATACTCCACAGTGCCCTAGCAGGAGCAAGGTTAAAATGTAATTCCTATTTGGTTTTAATGTGTTAATATATTAATAAAAAGGAAAAATATGAATGGGTGGCTTTCTAAGTGAATAGAGGACCTGCAAGGCTCCTTATGTACAAGTTAGCCTCCCTTCTGTTTCTGTTTGAGCCTGACACTATTGTCTAAGAGTACAAATTACGGAGAAGGTGCCAGCGTCCATCAGTAGAGGGAATTTCCATATTTGGGAGTTCTCTGTACTAACAGGTCCAGTCACTATCTCTGATCTCTTTATAGAATATGTCATTTTTTTTATCTGAGCCCCTCAAGGAGTCTCCATCTCCCTAATTCTTAAAGGCACAGCTATACTGTAGTGGGCACCCCAGGGACAGGCCGCTTGGTTTCTGGCAGTCTGAGTTAGCTGCCCTCTCTGACAACAAGTCAAGGCCACACACAGAACTGTGATTTGTACTTTATCCACATCCTCTAACTCACCAGCTCCCCCCTGCTTAGTCAATGTCTAGTCACAAGACTAAATGAGATACAGAACTTAGTTAACTGTACTCAGTGCCTCCAGGCATCCTCCCCTTCCACTGGGGTGAGGGTGAGAGCCGGCTGATTCCTTTTCATGACCTTGTTTTCTCAAGGGCCTGGCAGGGACGCCAATTTGGTCATTACACACAAACCTTAAGGAGTATGGCAAATTGGTCCAGTGATGTAACTCAATAATGCCAAGTCGTTAAAGAGGCAAAGTCCTGTCTCTCTTGATAATGCAGTGTAGAGAGATAGCTTCGTAGCAAAATGAATGGAGCTCTGGATCTGAAGTCAGGAAGACCCGAGTTCAAAATTCAGCCTTAGACACTAACTAGCTATGGATCCAGGGCAAGTCAATTTACCATTGTCTGCCTCAGTTTCCCCATCTGTAAAATGGAGATAATACTTCCTGGGGCTGCTCTGAGCCTCAAATGAGATAATATGTATAAAGCACTCTATGAATGCTAACTGTGATGATGGACCATGTATGGAAGATCCAATGTCCAGAGCTTCTTTAACATTCAACTATATACATGATGTCTACATATAAGAAGCACATAAATCCTATTTGCCTAACTCTTTTAAAATGACTTGACTTCAAACTTATTCATTAAAAATGGGCCAAAATTCCACCCCCTTTCCTAAGGACTTGTGATGATGATCCCCAGCAAGGATTGTGATATTTATGTTCTATGACTTGGCAGAAAAGAAAAGATATCAATATTCTGTGTTCTGACAGGTGAGAACTCAAAAGCAACCAAATTCCTATCCTCAGAGCACATCTCATCAGCTCCCCATGACTATCTGTAGTGTCTACTGGTCTAAATGCTCATTTCTTGTACCAAATTATAAAAAAACCATAAACAAGAAGAATGAAAATTTCTCTCCCCTCAAGAGAACCACATTTTCCTCCCATGATGTATCAGCAAGCACCCCAGCATACCAAGGGCAGCTGCTAGCACAGGTTCTTAGATCTGCTTTTCTAAAGGAAAGCAACTCAGAATGGGTTAACAGTCTTACTTTAATCAATCAAACATATCATTTACCTAGTTCAGGGGCAAAAGTCAGCACCCTGAACTTCAGAGAATGTAAACAGAATACAAACAGAAGTTACAAGCAGACAAAGAAACAGATCAGCAGAGATGGGCTTCCAATCATCTGACCATACCTAGTCAGTTACCAGAGAGGGAAGCATCAACATTAGGGTTTTTCAAAGCCGGGGGGCTCAACAGCTTCCCAGAGTCTCATCTGGCCAAATCACACAACTCTTTTCAAAGTGAACCCCAAAGCAAAACCTCACATCAGCAGTATATATAGCCTTCTCCTGGATCGGAGACTGTCACATCCCTCTTGACCCACTGCCCAATCACGAAGTAATAAGGGGTGGGCATTCCTGAAGAACAAGCCTCCTGCCACAGGTGCCATTCAGCCTATTAGGGGGCAGAGTATACTTTCAAATCAGGGAAGGTTCTCAGAGCCACTTAAGTCTATCAAAGGGCCTAGGGGGCAGGGAAGATCTTCAGATTCCCATAACACTTGTTAGTAAGGAGTCAGGATGCCATGAAACCTTCTTCTAGTTTTCCTATGGGTTTAAAGATCACCTCTATGCTGAAGATTCATGCGTCTCTACATTCAGCATCCATTCTCTCTCCCATGTCACCAACTACCTCTTGGACATTTCCAACTGGATGATCCATAGAAAGACATCTCAAGCTCAACATGTTCAAAACAGAATTTATTGTCTACCTTCCAAACCTCCCTCTTCTCCAAACTTTCTTATTTTTCTTAAGAATGCTGCCATCCTGCCAGTTCCCCAGGTTTGTGATGCAACACTCTCCTTCCCTCTGTAAGTTCAATCAGTTGTCAAGTCTTGCCATCTCTCTCTTCATAGCTGTCAAATCAGTTCCCTTCAAACTACCCCCACAGCCACCACCTCAGGTCAGGTCTCAGCCGGACTATTGGAAAAGGCCTTCTCATTGATCTCCTTCCCTTACATCTCTCTCCACTCCAGTCCATCCTCCATATAATGCCAAAGTGATTTTTCCTCCTTTGAATATAGGTCTGTTGACTGTGTTATTCTCCTCAATAAGTCCTAGGTGCTCATTATTGCTTCTAGGATAAAATATAAACTCCTTTATTTGGCTTTGAAGCCGTCTACAACCTGGGCCCAACCTACCTTTCTAACCTTCTTATATATAACCCTCCTTTTGTACTCTGTTGTTGTTTAGTTGTTTCAGTCATGTCTGAGTCTTTCTCACTCCATTTAGAGTTTTCTTGGCAAAGACACTGGAGTGGTTTGCCATTTCCTTCTCCAGCTCATTTTACAGATGAGAAAACTGGGGCAAACAGGGTTAAGTGATTTGCCCAGGGTCACATAGTTAAGCATCTGAGGAGAGATTTGAACTCAAGAAGATTAGTGTTCCTGACTCAATACCCAACACTCTATCCACTGTGCCACCCAGCTGCCTGCTTAGTACATAGTAGGCATTTAAATACTTTGTAGAAGAAGATGGATTTGGTCTCTATCTCTCCCTCTTTTTCTCTTCTCTCTCTCTCTCTTTCTCTCTCTCTCTTTCCTCCCCCCTTTTCCCTTTCCTCCCCCTCTCCTCCTATCTCCCTCCTTCCTTTCTCTCTTCTCCCTCTCCCTTTCTCTTCCTTTTCTCCTCTCTCCCCTCTTTTTTCTTCCTCTCTTTCTCTCCCTTTTTTGTTTCTCTGAGTGAATTCTCCCACTTCTCCCCCACCCCATGAATGCCTTAATGTCAATGTTAAGTGCCCTAAGGACATATAGGGTAGACTTTTCCTTTAATATTTGTCTAGTTATACTTAGGACCTATCAGCTGGTTTTTTGCAAGTCAGTTGGAGATTATCTGTAGGATGGCAGTTGTCAGAGGAGTCTTTTAATTATGTGGAAAGAAGGGAAATTTATATCTTTTGACATGTGATCCCACAGCAAGGCATGTAACCCAAGGAGATTAAAGACAAATCCCATATATACTAAAATATTTATAGTAGTGCTTTTTGTGGTAGTAAAGAAGAAAAAAACTGAACTGGAAACAAAATAGGTTCCCTTCAGCTGAGGAATGGATAAACAAATTGTGGTATATGAATGTAATGGAATACTCTTACTCCCTAAGAAAGGACAAGAATGGAGGAGCAGAACCAAGATGGTGGAGTAAAAGCATGAACTTACTTGAGCTCCTGCTCCAACCACCTCCAATACGTGTAAAATATGACTGTAAACAAATTTTAGAGCTACAGAACCCACAAAGTGACAGAAAGAAACAAATCTCCCTCCGAAGGCAGTCTGGCAGGCCAACAGGGAGGGTGTATTGCACCAAGCTGGGAATGGAGAGCAGTCCTGCATGAGCCGGGCTGGTACAGACACAGGGCAGCCCAGACTCATGGCCCAGATCAGCCAGAGAAGACTTCAGGGGAGTGAATCACTGCCAGCTGTGGTGGTTTCCAGACTTCTTAACCCATAAATATCAAAGAGAATATAAAAGGTCAGTAGGGAACTCTGTTGGAACTTGGTGTGAGAACAGTGTGATCTGGTTCCTGCCCCCAGGGTGGCAGAAGTGGCAGCAGTAAAGTGGCTACAGCTGCTGCCATGTGGCTGTCTCTGGAGCTCCTGGCCTGCATATAATAGGGAGACCAAGCAACCATTCAGAGGGTAATTGCTCTTGCAACCTGCTTGGATCTGATTTGCAGTCTTGGGTAGAGGTCCTGGGGTGAGGAACACTAGCGTGCCAGAGTTTTTGGTAGCTATAGAAAGGTCATCCTCCTCATACCTCTGGCAACAGCTTCAAAAACCCCAGAAATTTGGGACATAGCATTCTCCAATCTGGAAGCAGAGTTCTACTGTGGCAAAGAGCTCAAAAGTCAAGTGATTGGCTGGCAAGATGAGCTAAAAGAGGAAGTGCACACAGATCATAGAATCTGTTTTTGGGGACAAAGAGGATCAAAACATAGAAGTAGAAGAAGACAACAAAGTTAAAACTCCTGCATCAAAAGCCTCCAAGAACAATATGAATTGGTCACAGGCAATGGAGGGCCTCAAGAAGGATTTTGAAAATCAAGTAAGAGAAATAGAGGAAAAATTGGGAAGAGAAATGAGAATGGTGAAAGAAAATCATGAAAAAAGAGTCAACAGTTTGACTGGAGAACTTAACACCTTAAAAAACAGACTAACTCAAATGGCAAAAGAGGCCCAAAAAGTCAATGAGGAGAAGAATGCCTTAAAAAGTAGAATTGGCCTGATGGAAAAAGAATTTCAAAAACTCACTGAAGAGAATAACTCCTTCAAAATTAGATTGGAACAAATGGAAGCAAATGACTTTATGAGAAATCAAGATACTATAAAACAGATCCAAAGAAATAAAACATAGACGGCAATGTGAAATATCTCATTGGAAAAACCACTGACTTGGAAAATAGATCCAGGAGAGATAATTTAAAAATTATTGGACTACTGAAAGCCATGATCAAAAAAAGAGCCTAGAAATCATCCTTTAAGAAATTCTCAAGGAAAATTGCCCTGATATTCTAGAACCAGAGGGCAAAATAGAAGTTGAAAGAATTCACTGATTACCTCTTGAAAAAGATCCCAAAAAGAAAACTCCTAGGGATATTATAGCCAAATTCCTGAGTTCCCAGGTCAAGGAGAAGATATTACAAGTAGTCAAGACAAAACAGTTCAAGTATTGTGGAAACACGATCAGGATAACACAAGATCTAGCAGCTTCTACATTAAGGAATTGGAGGGCTTGGAATATGATATTCTGGAGGTCAAAGGAGCCAGGATTAAAAACAAGAATCACTTACCCAGCAAAACCGAGTATAATACTTCAGGGGAAATTTCATTCAATGAAATAGAGGACTTTCAAGCATTCTTGGTGAAAAAACCAGAGTTGAACAGAAAATTTGACTTTTAAATACAAGAAGAAAGAGAAGCATGAGAAGGTAAACCGGAAGAAGAAATCATAAGGAACTTACTAAAGTTGAACTATTTACATTTCTACATGGAAAAATGATAATTGTAACTCATGAGACTTTTCTTAGTATGAGGATAAAAGAAGGGAAAAGAACCATCATTTTCAGAGAAAGTTTACATTTGGAAATAGACATGGTGGCCCTTGAGGCTAGATAGTAGATTGGAAGTAAGAAAGAGCTGGAATGAAAGTTAAGAGGCATGAGTTTAAATCTCTTAGAAGTGGGGCCATTTGTCCTGTTAACTGCTCTGCTTAAAAAAAGGGGGAAAATCTTGAGTTAATTGATCACATTTAAGTATTTTTTCTGAGATTGGGTTATTTATTAAATTCTCTATTTCTTTATAATTTTTATTTTGTGCAAGTCTTCATATATTTATTGTTCTTTAATTTGGAGATTTCCTTTTTTGTCTTCATCTACTGTCAATTTTCTTTTTAGTGGTTGTTTTTCTTTCTTTTTTCTTGATCAAATAAGCTAATGTTTTTCTATTTTATTAGGGTTTTCTTTTTAAGTTCTAGTTTTGTTTATCAGTTCAAATTTTTATTCACATGCAATTGGGATATTTTAAAAAAATGCTTAAAATAATGTTTTAAAATTTATCATACTTTCAATTTTGAGAATTTCTATTTGGGGCTTTAGTTTTTATAATTTGTTGCTTTTTTCATTTATTAAATTTAAATTTTTTAAATTTTAGTTTTTAAATTGCATGCTTAGTTTCCTGATACATTCTTTCTTTTGTTAATGAAAGTGTTTATAGATTCAAATCTTCTCTTAGGAATTACTCTGACTACATCCCAAAAGTTCTACTATGTTCTCCAATTGTTGCCATTTTATTTGATTAAATATTATCTCTCATTTCTATAATTTGTTCTTTGACTCACACATTTTTTAGGATTGTATTATTTAGTTTCCATTTCAGTTTGAATCCTTTCTTCAAATGCTTCTTACTGATTAAAATTTTAATTATGTTGTTCTCAGTAAAGTACATGTTTAATGGCCCTACTTTTCTGCATTTATTTATGAGTTTTTTATGTCTTAGCACGAGATCAATTTGATTGTAAAGATGCCAGGCAAAACTGATATATATATTCCATTATCATACTCTATTGTATCTGAAATAAAAGGATTTTAACTTCTTTCTTGTATAAGAAAATACAGTTCCATCCCCTCTCCTTTCTCCACCTTTAATGAACAAGATGTTCCATGTCCTGATACCTTTATCAGGTGAGAATACCTCTTTGAGATAAGAAAACAATCAATCAATTAATTCACATGGTATATAAACAAGATTATCTACACTTTGAGATGTGATTCCCTTTGAATGGGTTAAGAATGGAAAAAGCAGAGTTGGTAGTAAAAGAAGTAAACTACAACTCTGGGAACTTTAAATAGCAGAAGAATTTCAGCAGTTTTCTAGTCCAAAGTGGTTTGGCCTAATGGTGGAAGATTTCAATTCACTAATTGAAGATTACCATCTGAGCTCAGCCTCCAGAAGGACACTTTCTTGGTGGGAGAAAACAGTTTATCTTTCTCTTTTCCCTGTCTCTCATTTCTATTCATCCCTTTTCTTTGCCCCCAATCCCCACTGAACCATTTGCTCTAGTTTCTTAAAGATGTGTTTTGTTCCCTTTCAAGATTATACCCAGTTTTGCTGGATAAGTTATTTTTGGTTGGAAGCTCTTTTCTTTTTTTTAATTTTGATATAGTGTACACTAAGATTTCCTTTCCTTTTTTGGAAAAAATTTTCTTTCCTTTATCATAGCTCTACAGTAGTTTTACATGATCCTGACTGTGGCTCCTTGGTTCTTGAACTCTTTCTTTCTGATTGTAATATTTTTCTTTTGAGCTAGAAGCTCTAAATTTTGTCTATGGCATGTCTGAGTATTTCAATTAAAGGTGTCTTTTAGGTGGTGAACAGTGAATTCTATTTTCAATTTGCTCTGTAGTTATAGTAGACCCTAGCGATTTTCTTTAATGATTTCTTGACATATGCCATTCAAGGTGGTTTTGGTTTTCTTTCTTTCTTTCTTTCTTTCTTTCTTTCTTTCTTTCTTTCTTTCTTTCTTTCTTTCTTTCTTTCTTTCTTTCTTTCTTTCTTTCTTTCTTTCTTTCGTGGTGGAGGTGGGGTTGTTCTTTGGTCATGGTTTTCAGGGCAGTGAGCTTGGTTATAACCTTATATGTTTGCTGGAAGTCTAGTACACTGTATCTAACTGGCTCTAGATCTGATCATCCTTCACATTCCATATAGCCTTCTACCTGGGTTATTAACTTACATATATGCTTTACTGAGGCATGTATGCTCTCCACTCTCTGTCTTTCTTCTCTTGCTTTGGGCGCATTAACAAAATCATTACTAACATTGCTTCTGGAAAGGTTTGAATCAAATCACCATCTCTGTGACTGCCTAGACCAGTGGTTCTTAACCTGTGGGTCGCGATCCCTTTGGCGATCAAATGACTGTTTCACAGGGGTGGCCTAAGACCATGGGAAAACACATATTTCCAGTGGTCTTAGGAATGGAGACACCTCTCCTCTATCCATCTCCAGGAGGCTCCACCCACATGCAGATACAGCTACATACGCATATTAAAGGATTGCAGCATTAGGAAGGTTGAGAACCACTGGCCTACACTAAAACTTTCTTCCCTGGCTATCACTTTCTTATATGTTGTTGTCTTCCTCTATTAGAATGTAAGCTCTTTGAGGGGAGGAACTCTTTCGACTGTAGATTTATGTTCCCAGAACTTTGCAGTTATTAATTCACCCATTTGTTATTATTATTTCTATATTATATATAATTATATAATTTATTATTATTATGAACTTAGATAACAGCCTCAGCTCTCACTGAAAATGAAGCAGACTGTTCTGAGTGGGACTGGTTCCCCACAGAAAGAGAACATGATTCCATAAGAAAAAATGAATATGAAGAATTTTAGAAATGCATGGTAAATTTTATCTGCACTGATGCAGAATAAAGAAAGAAAAATCAGGAAAACAATATATACCATGACTTCAACAGGGAAATGGAAAGAAAAAAAATACCTGGAACTGAATACTTTGCAATTATAATGACCAAGGTTGGCCCTGAAAAAGAGTGGGGGAAGTGTACATCCTTCCCTTCTTTACAGAGGTCAAGGACTATGAATGCAGAACATTGCATATGCTGTTATTGATGTCTTGGTTAGTTTTACTGTATTGCTTTCCCCACTTTTTTTTTTACTTCTTTGCTCCTAAGTGATAGCTCTCTGGATTAGGGGAAGGGGAAAACATATTAAAGAACAGTAATGTAAAAATAGCAACTATTTTTTAAAAAGAGAGAACACACGTCTTGCTCTTCCAGCAGCTAAACCAAAAACTATCTGTGAAGTCCTTTGAGAACCTTAAAGAAAAAAAAAGTGAAGCAGAGGAGGTTCTCTCTCTTGACTTTGACCCATCTCAACTTTTTTCCTGGCTTCAAAACCCACTCCTGAAAAGCGTGTTCCCTTGCTCAGTTGTCATAGGCTTTCCTGCCATGGAAGTCCCAGAGAACTCTTCCACTTATTTCCTGGAGTCAGGAGGGAGGGAGATTAGATCCTTCCACAGAGAATGAGACACATGGAGCTTTGTTTTGCCTTGTCTATGCCTTGCTATACAGGTATTAAGGGATGTAAAGTCCCCTGTGCTATTAAAACCTTTGCATAAATCTGCTCAAGATTCCTTCATAGGAGGTTATGGGTTGCCTTCAAAGATATTCCAGAAGGATCAGACCTGATGGAAAGAAGGGCTGTCATGTTGTCCTCTAGAAAGAAACTAAAGATGGGATAGCTTAAAGCTATAGGTGTGGGGTGGCCAGGTGGCAGTGAATAGAACACCAGCCCTGGAATCAGGAGGTTCAAATCTGGCATCAGACACTTAACACTTACCTTAGGCAAATCACTTAACCCCACTTGCCCTACCTCTCCAAAAAGCAAAAACAAAAAACAAACAAAAAAACCTATAGGTGTGAAGACTGGGTGCTTCTCTAAGAGTTGATAGACTGAGGAAAGGCAAACATTTTTCTATAGCTAGTGGCATCGCTAACTTCCAGACCCCCACCTGAATTATGTGCAGAGCAACTGAGCCTTAATTTCTCCATCTGATTAATGGTGAACCTGAACTTGTTATTGAGACTCTTACTGGAACAGTGTGATAATCAGCTAATACTAGGACAAGTTGACACTGCCATCAAGAGAACCTGGAGCAGTGGAGTGTACAGCACTACACCCCAATAAAATTGTTTCAGCAGACATACTAAACCAGGTTGAGGGGAACTAACAAGCTTCGAACCTGTGATGAGGTAAGGGAATGTCTACCCCAAGCATGGGATGACTTCTTCTGGCAGAATGGGTGGATGAAAACAATTTGCTCCAAAGGCCACGAAGGCCCCTGAAGCAGGTGCTATGGAGTGCTTAGGGCTTGGTCAGACATTGAAGACACCAAGGTCATTCACAGCATCCTGGGCCATCACCAGCTATCTTGACTTTGTCTTGCTACTGGACTCTGATGACTCTTGAAGAGAGATTGGGGCTGACAATTGTGCAACTCTGCCTCAATTAAATCCAATTCATGCCAAGTCAAGACATCACCCTCCTGGTGTTATTGGTTCTCTTTAAAAATAAAGGATGAACTACAACAGAGAATTGTGATCAAGGCCTGGTAGTGCATGAACTGTGCCGGAGTGGATCAGATTCTCAAGGGGATATATAAAAAATATACATTTTGTTGTTAATGTAATTATGGCTACACGCATAGCTACACAAAAGGAACAGTCATTACCACCTCAAAACACCCCTCCCTCAAACTGGTAAGATTGATCAGGAAGAGAAAGGAATCTATGAGCATGGAGAACTTGCTAAGAAAACAAAAAGCTGCCTTATAAGAGTCCAAGACCTATTGCCAGATAGGGACCACTAATGCCAAGTGAGGGGTTGCTCCTCCATGCTTCTTATATTGTGGGTCATGACCCCGTGTGGCTGGAAAAAGTTTAAGCAGCCCAGTTTAAATCACCTAGTCCAAGTGATTGGATTGGAAAGGTTTATCCACTCTATCCCTGTAGGAGCTGGAGACTGAGATAGTTTTACTAGGAGAAAATCTAATGGGCAAAGCTATCCTTCCTGGAAGGAGAAAAGGAGTTGGGAGTAGAGGTCAAAGAAGCCTCCCTCCCAGAAATCAGTGACAGGGTCAGACAGCAAAGTCAGGTTACAACTGTTACAACGATGGCAGGCATGGATGCATGAGTAATGTATGTAGCTGAGAAAGGAATTAGTGTTGGTGTGAGAAAGTTTCAATTCAAAGGAACTAGCATTGGGAAATGGAGGTGGGGCCTAGTATGGAGGTCAGCCAAGCCCCTGAAAATGGCAAACCTGACCTTACCATCATTAGTTGATTATGAGCTCATCCAGCAATGTGCTAGTAAATGTTTAACTACCAGCTTTCTGGGGAAAAATTTTATGTATGACACACTTTTAAGTTTAATCTACATTTACTATACGCTTCCTACAACACTTTCTTAAGTCTAGACAACCAACAAATAATAGATAAAACTTTCATCTGTAGTGTTTATCCATTTCTGAGGTATAAATGCTCATACTAAAAATTTAATGATTAGCTCTCAAGAGCCAGTTTGAACTGGCTCTATAATACCCCGAGTCCATCCCATCTGAACGTGCAGCACCCCTCACAGAAGTGAGATGTGAGATATGAGAGACAACTGATAATATGAGATTCACTGCAACACTGGACAGTGGATCCCTGGTGAACATTTCATTCCAAGAATTTTAAGAAAAATATTTGAGGGTTAATTCTACTGACGCCTATGACAAGGCTAGGACTCAGTGGACTAAGTGACATTTGAGTCTAGAGGGGGCTGGGGAACCTGTGGCCTTGAGGACACATAAGGTTTTCTAGGTCATTGGGTGCAGCCTTTTGACCGAGTCCAAGTTTTACAGATCAAATCCTTTTATTAAGAGGATTTGTTTTGTGAAGTTTGGATTTGGTCAAAGGACTGCAGTTGAGAACTGTCCTAGAGGGCTACATGTGGCCTTGAGGTCAAAGGTTCCCCACCCCTGCTCTAAGTTTTCTAAGGGGGTTGGTTGTCTGCAATAGCAGGAAAGTGGAAACTTTGGTTCTACTACAAACAGAATTGGAGTACGCTTTTTGTCATTTCAGCATTGATTGGGACAAGTGCCAGCTTACCCAAGACACTAGCAGCATACTCTAAGCAGCAGACTGGGACTCAGTATAAGGATGTTTTATTTTGTTTTGTTTTTAGATTTATTTTATTGTCCTGAGAATTTCAGAGAGGAAGCATTTTACTGGTCCAAGGAGTCCCAAGTCACTAAGGATGGAGGGGGCTTCAATTATCCAAGCACTAATCAGAAACTATGCCGGCTACTAGGATGGCTGACAAACCCTCTGCCGGGGCCGCTAGGGCCATGGAAGGTCACCAGAAGAACTTCCAGGGCAAGAGGATGGAGTTTAAGGGCCTCTGCCACAATGTCTCTGAATGCAGCTTTGATAATGTCAGATCCCTGAAGGCGAAATGTGGCGCATGGATTGGTTATGAATATATAAGCTTCTGTGGACAGCAGTCTGTCCTGAAGAGAGGAGAATGCCCACGTTTGGAAGCCTGGAGTGGGACCAATGTCTACCATGTGGAACGTTTCATGTCCTTTCGTCCAATCTGTTCTGTGAACCATAAGGAATCCAAGATTGTGATCTTTACAAAAGAAAACTTCATTGGCTGCTAGTGGGAGATCTGTGATGACTACCCCTCCTTACAGGCCATGGGCTGGTGCAACGATGAAATTGGTTCCATGAAGATACAGTGTGGAGCATGGGTCTGCTACCAATATCCTGGATACCGTGGGTACCAGTACGTTATAGAGTGTGATCACCATGGAGGAGACTATAAGCACTAGAGAGAATGGGGCTCTCATATCCAGGCTTTCCAGATTCAATCAATCTGCCACATCCTGAGACTAAGGGAAGTCACCAGCAATCTAAAACCATTCTATTACTTGCTTTGAAAAGAATAATGAGTCCATTATACTACTGCTCATAAGCCATCACCTCTGCTTTATGAACTGCTGAAAATTCTCAATAAATGTCATTAAAAGAAAAAAATTTATTTTCAATTCATGGAACAAAACAAGCATTTCCATAACATAGCACAACAAAAAGATGATTGCACATGAAACCACAAATCTACCATAAACAATTTAGCTGTTCTCTCCAAATTTAAAACAAAATTTTCATGTAAATTTCTTTCTTTTCATTATCCCCCCTCCCTGCTCCAGCCCTCCAGAGATGGCTATCCATGCAGGATTATAAGAAAAAAAAGTCAGTGGTAGCCTAGAACACCCTCAGAGCACCAACTTCTCCAATTTAGTAATAGAATTGTAAATATTTGACTCCACTAACTCTCTAGTGCAGCGGTTCTCAATCTGTGGATTATGTTCAATTTGTAACAATGAAAATACATCCTGCATATCAGATATTTACATTACGATTCATAACAGCAGCAAAATTACACTTATGAAGTAGCAACAAAAATAATTTTATGGTTGGAGGTCACCACAGCATGAGAACTGTATTAAAGGGTCGAGGCATTAGGAAGGTTGAGAACTGCTGCTCTAGTGCCTGAAGAATGGAAGAACTGGTTGAAAAAGAAGCTCAAAATGTGGACAAAGGTGTTATTGCTGCAAGAGGATGATGTGGAAAGTGCCTGAAGATCAACTTACCTTACTGAGACCTAACCTTTTCAAGAGTTATTCATAGGAAGATTCCTTTTCATGTAAAGGAAGATCTCAGAAACAACTTGACTGAACTGCTGATCAGTATAGAGTCTAGCAGTCGACATATATAATTTATAATTGAGACACAGAAAGAGACTAGGAAGTTAGAGGTGTGTAGACTATCAGACTTGGAACAAGAGAACAAAACTGAGCCAGCGCATCATGCTGTATACATGCACAATATGCCCTGGATGGCTTAGGAGGCAGCCCTAAGCCTTAGGAGGCAGATGTAGTAGATACCTCCAGATGCAGGAGTAAGATGAAGAAGTTAGTTTTCTATTGCCTAAGGGGATTTTTCCACTTTGAAGTATGCCCCCAAGGCATCTCAGGAGCTCCTGACCAGATTATGGGAAAGTTCAGACATATGAACTACATGGAAGTACAGGGGATCCTAGGTTACCTTACTGTCTTCAGAAAGACACCGGAAAAGCATGAGGAAAGAAAGCTGTTGGATCAGTTCCTTCTCTAGCACATTTTACAGATGATAAAACTGAGGTAGACTGAGGATTAAGTAACTTGTTCAGGGCCATGCAGCCAGTGTCTGAGGCTGTATTTGAACGTAGGTCTTCCTGACTCCAGGCCTGGTGTTCTATCCAGTGGACCATCTAACTCAGTGCTAGCTTACTGTGCTCAGCGCCAGAAAGATCTCTGGCAAATCACTTAACCCTATTTACCTTATTTTCCTCATCTGTAAAATGAGCTGGAGGAGGAAAAGGAAAACCACTTCAGTATCTTTGCCAAGAAAATCCCAAATGAAGTCAACAAAGAGTCGGTCACCACTGAAAAAATAACTGAACAACAATGAAATTCTATTATGTGTAACTGTGTAGTTGGTGGCAAGTAATAGTCCATTGGCTATCGCAGACAAGGCTATCATGGAAGACTGTTCATTTCCCATTTTCTTAAGAACTGTGCCACATGGACTTTGCTGAAACTCTCTGTTACTCTGGGGCAGGCAGAGTATAAATATATACTTGAAAAGTATAATGCTTGAGCCTTCCCAAGTCATTAGAGAGTTGGACAGAATTAGGAATATGGACAGATGTGTCAAAAGTATCCCTGTTCACTTGTTTCAGTTAACAAATATTTAACTAGGTGAAAAGTGTGTTGAGGTTGATATCTCTGATCAATTGATTTCCACTCTCCCACATCAGCACAGCTGAGAAAGTCACTGGGATGGGGGGAAAGAGGGAGGGGTGAGGAGGTAGGTAACTGTAACAGCAAGGTATGAATGTTTTAAACCAGCACAAAGAAAAATTGTCACTTTTTTACCCCTTTATAAAGGATGAAGAAATTCTCTTCAATGTAAATAGAGAAATAGCTAGTTTTGGGCTCCCCTCCTTAGGGAATGATGGTGTAGGCAGTGAGGAGGGGTACAGCCTCCCTCCCCCCTACAGTGAAGAGGGTCAGCTGTGGAGTCAGGAGAGAATTAGCAATAGTTATGAGGGCTAAAAATGCTTAGAGGAGTAGGCTCAGGTAGTTCAGCTCAGCTGAACAACCTGCTAGCAGTGACACTGTGCCCAGTATAAAGACACTGAGATAAGAATGTTGGAGCCCTGTGGTGATGAAAGCAGAGTAGTCTTGGCCACATGTATTCCCTCTGTGTGTACCTCCCTGCCAGTGTCATCTATTATGTGCTTGTGTTTCCCCTTAATGCTGTTTTTGTTTCTGTGTGTGCCTTAGTGTTCTTGGGCATTTTAGCAAATGTCTTTAAAAAAAAAACTAATTATATCTAATGGCTGACTATTAAAGGTAAGCACACTAGTAGGGGTTTGTCAGCTACAGTTTTAGGAGCCAGGATCCACAACCTACCTTCGTGATTGTCACTATCATTAAGTGCAAGCATTTATTTGCTCCAAATCACTTATGATTAGAGAAACAGATTAAAGCAACTTGGAGAGTCTGCTTCACATCCATCAGATCAGCAAAGATGACCACAGAGGAAAACAACAACAGATATATACAGTGGGAAGTATTTTCAAAGGGGAAGTACTAGCAGGGGGGACGACTGGAAAAGGCTTTTTGCAAAAGGTAGGACTTGGAGCTGTGTTGAAGGAAGCTAGAAGCCTAGAGAAAAAGAGGGGAGAAGGGAGAGAATTCCTGGGATGGGGTAAAGTTGGTGAAAACATGAGGACCCAAGAGACAAAACATCATTTGAGGGGAAGAAGGCCAGTGTTGCTAAATGCTGGAGGGGACACAGGAAAACAGGCACAATCAAGTACTGTTGGTGGAGCTGTGTGTTCAGTCGTTTTGTGAGATTTTTGTATTTATTCCCCGGAAGTTACTAAGCTGTGCATACCCTTCCAACTAACCATACCTTACTAGGCCTAAACCCTAGCGAGATCAAAGACAGAGGGAAAAGAACTATGTGTAAAAAATAAATACACAGCAGATAAAAAAAATATATAAGCCGCAAGCTAAGTAGTATTTTCCTGAGTTCAAATCTGGCCTCAAACACTGACTAGCTGTGTTACCCTGGGCAAGTCACTTAACTCTACCTCAATTTGAAACTCAGGGTATTGTGGAAATGAATCTTGTCAACTAAAAGTAAGCAAACAAATTAATAAAGACAAAAAAAAAAGAAAAGAAAAATACCTCCCACTGTATGTATCTGTTGTTGTTTGTCCTTCCTTTTTGAAGAGAGCGCGTGACATCACAAGGGTGATTTCTTGACTTGCTTGTGAACTGGATTTAAGTGAGGCAGAGCTTCACAAAGTCATCAGCCACACTCTCTTCTCCAGAATCATCCAAGTCTAGTGGCAAGGCAAGAGTCAAGACTACTGTCAATGGCCTATGTAACTTATATGTACATGACTGTGTGTTAGAACATGAGGTTCTGGAGGGCAAGGACAATGTTTTTGGTTTTCTTTGTATTCCTGACTTAACCAGATCTCAATTTCCTCATTGGTAAAATGAGCTGGAAAAGGAAATGGAAAACCTCTTTAGTATCTTTGCCAAGAAGACTCGGATATAACGAAACAACAACAAAAAATGGAAACTGAGGGGAAGTGCCCTCCTATTGGGGAATGGCTAAATGAATTATGGAATATGAATAGAATAGAACATTATTAGGTTGTAAGATGTGATGAAAGATAGTTTCAGAGAAAACCTGGAAGGCCTCTATGAACTGATACAGAGTGAAGTAAGCAGAGTTAAAAGAATGATTTATACAATGACAAAAGCAACATAGAGAAAAACAACTTCGAAAGACTTTAGAACAGCGGTTCTCAATCTGTGGGTTGTGACCTGTTGGGGGGTCAAACAACTCTTTCACAGGGGTCATCTAAGACTATCAGAAAACATATTTCCAATGGTCTTAAGAACTGAGACACTGCTCCTCTAACTGTGTCCAGGTGGGTCCACCCACATGCAGATATACATTAAAGGGGAAGGTTGAGAACCACTGCTTTAGAACTTTGGTTAGTGCAATGATAAGCCAGGATTCCAGAGGATGGAAGATGAAGCGTGTTATCTACCGCCTGACATGAGACTTGATAGACTCAATATGCAGAATAAGAGTAGAAAACGTACTTAGAACTTTTTGGATATGATCAATATGGGGATTTTTTCCCCCTAGACCTAAGCTATGAATATAATGGGTTTAAAAAAGCTTCATTTAAGAGAGGGAGAGATAATAAATTTATATAAAATGACTTTTTTGAGAGGCCCAGTTTATGAAGGGCTTTAAAAGCCAGAGAAATTTATATTTGATGCTAGAGGTGATAGGGAACCAATGGAGTTTACTGAGTAGACAGGCTGAAGGGTCAGATGGGCACTTTGGAAAGATCCTTTTGGTAGCTGAGTGAAAGATGGACCGGAGTGGGGAGAGACACGTTTTACTGTCCCTCTTCTCCACCCAGCTAGCAGCCTGAGTGAGAAAGGAAGCCCAGAAAGTGAGGCTCAGAGAGATTAAATGATTTGTCCAAGGTTTCACAGGAAGTAAGTGGCAAAGAAGGATTTGACTTCAAGTCCCATGACTCCTAGCTCAGTCTCAAACCTTTATTTACACTGAATTATGCTCTAGTAAAAATAGGTATAACCTAAAAGCCAAAAGAGATTCCATCTCACCATTTAGGAGAATGGTTGCCTCCTGAGCCCCATTTGCTTTTTGGAGAGCCCTAATTTCATGACCACCTTGAATTTTCAGATGCACCTAATCCTTTCACCTCCACATCACAGCTTGAGATCAGTGTAAGCTCCAATGCACATAAAGCCTGGGGTGTTCGTTTCCCCTGAGCTTTTCCTGTTGGATCTATCCTGGGCTCCTAGCACACACTGTCCATGAGGCAATGCTTACCTGGAGTATAAACTCCAGGGGTGTTATAACCAACCAGGGATGAAGTTTCCCATCTTCAGTATCCACATACCACCACCTGGTGGCCTTAGGAGGCTCTCCTGGGTGGCTAGGAGAGCAATGATTTTGAGAGGTTTAAGTGCCTTCTTTTCAATCAGTGGGTACTTCTCTTTCTCCTGTTTCTAGGGCAAACCCTTTACCCCCAGAAGCCTCGCACTCCTTCCACTTTTCTTGCTGAGTCAGTCAGATGACTCTAATTGTCACCAGCTGTGTTACCCGAAGTCTTGCCCTCTAAGGAAAAAAAAATGCTGCCTGGTGTGGGATGCATCAGAACCCACGTGTGTCTGTAGGTTTGCGTGGGAATCTGCGCTACCTAAGGGCAGCTGAACATAGCAAAGACTGTGGAGCACTTTTAATATCTCAGGAGCAGGTAGGAGAGATAAATCATGAGATCAGAATGCTCATTTTGATCCTTGGTCCAGTCAGACAAAGGAAAGCCCTGGACATCCTGAGATTCACAGTAAATTCAGGAAGGCTGTCTTAAAGAGTTTAACTTTAGTTGAGGATAGGGATATTCTGGTAAATATTTAACTGGCTCTCTGGGAAAAAAATGGCTCTCACAACACACTGCATTATTACCTAAGGCTAGACCATCAACAAAACAAACCTAACTTTGCTTTGTAGTGCTCACCAATTTCTGAAGTGTAAGCTCTCAGACTGAAAATTTAACAATGGGCTTTTCTCAACGAGTTCGAACCAGCTCCAGCAGAGGCCTGGTTGAGAGCAAATTTACTAGACAACTCATTTTCTTCTGGGGATTCTTTGGGATTGTCCTGGGCTGGAATAACAGTAGCTCACGTTAATATGAGGCTCTGGTGACACGTTTTGTTCTTACAAACCCCGTTTCCTCCCCCCTCCCAAGGTGCTAACATTCTCATTTCACAAAGAAAAACAATCTCAGGGAAGTTAAGGGACTTGCCCCGGGTCAGACAATTAGTAAGTATCCAAGGCAGGATTTGAACCTTGGTCTTCCTGCCTTCAAGCCCCGCACCGGACTGTTAGATACCCCAACTCCCTGCTATTTCACAATAGTCCCACTGCATCCTTCACCCTCCCCTCCCTTTACCCTTAGGAGTGCCCTTCGTGGCCCACGTGGGTGCCGGGACAAGTTTATAAGGCACACACCCATCCTTTTTTCTTATCTCGGAGCTATCAGCATAGTCGGCTGAGGCTACACGTTCTCCCTCCCCCCACCCCCCCAAACTTTGCAGGGTTTGGCTTAGATTCAACGTGGTCGGAGGGCCAGATAGCCGGTGAACCAGACTTTCTCGTCCAATGTCAGCCCCTAGTTTCAGACAGCACTGGGAGCCGTAACCTGGCCGCCATCTTGCCCTCATACTCTTCTCATTTCACCGTCAACACAGGGTTTGAAGCTGAGCAGAAGCCTGAAATAAAATATGCCAGAAGGGGAGCAAAAACTTGGAAGTTCACTCTTACGAACTGCGAAAGGAAAAAAAAAAAGATCTGAGTTCATTCTCTCTTCCTCTTGCTTGTCGGGAGAAGGGGTAGAAAGGGTGACAGTGTGAGACTGGAGATGCTTAAGTATTCTGGGCTCTTTGGAGAAAGGCTACTAGAGGGCACTTGCTGTTTCTTGTAAGGACGGTGACTAATGCTCATTATTATGATTCAGCCTCAGCCTGGAAAACACGAAGGCTGGGGAGAGGGGGGAGAGAGGAGAGGGAGGGAGACGACAAATGTTCTTACACTCACAGGGACACCCATCCAATATTCCTTAAGCCCTGGAATTGATTAAGGCGCTGGGAAGGCTTACGGGGACCCTTCCCCCTTCCTTCCAGGGAGCTGCATTCTCTTTTTTCAAGTCTTTAAGACCCCGGCAGGAAGAGAGAAAGTGAAAAGTGCATATCCCCTAGTTAAAAGAGCTTCGGCCGGGGGTTTGGTTGCTTGCTGAACTAGAGTTTCGGGAGGCAGGCAGTAAACAGGAAATGGTTAAGTAAGAGCAGGTGGAGGGGCTCGCTGGGCTTTGGAGCACAGCAGGAAATAGCTGAGTGTCTGAATGGATTCAAAAGAATGTTTTGACCCCTCCTCCCCCAGCCTCTGGACAGGACTGCTTAGCCGCCCACACTCCTCAGGAGCTCCCCCTCCCTGCGCTAGCCAGACACCCCACCCCACGCCCCTACAACTCCACCCGCACGCCCCCAACTCCCCCCAACGGAGCAAACGAGGATCTCAGGCCATCGCCTGCCTGCTGGCTTCCGGGACCTTCCCCCCACTGTTCCACAGCTTGTTAAGGAGGAGACCATGAAAGAGAAGGGGGAAGAAGTGACTCAAAGGGGAAGTAGCATATAAGATTCCTGACCTTCTAGGCTCAGGAGTCAAGACTGTCTATACCATGAGTGGCCCTAGGGTGCAGTTGCCTTGGGGATTGTAACCGATTTGTCAAGGAATTCTTGTTCCCCTTTTCACCATTGCCTGTGGTTGGGATGAGCTGCTAACCATTCTCTGGAGTTTACTCCAGGGTTCCAGTCTCCAGAATCGTTGATCTAGAGCTGGAAGGATCTTCAGAGGTCATCTAGTACAATTTTACAAGCCCAAGAAAATTCAGAGACACGTCCAAGGTCACCAAGGTGGTTAAATATCACTGGAAGAATTCAAGCCTGGATCCCTCGACTCCTGGCACTTAAGTGCTCTTTCTGCATTTCACAAGCCCAAAGAACTTAGACTAAGGAAATTATTTTTAAAAACCCATGTATGCGGGTGCATGTGCACACACACACCTTTGTTGGAATAAAAGCAGCCGTGATGTCCTTGCATCTTTGTCAGTAGGAGCTAACCATAGGTTTCCCAATTTCTCAGCAGCCAATTATAAAATGTACTTTCTTTTTGCTAGCTGATTTCCGTTGGCTCACAGTGCTCTCTGAGGTGTCTCCTGAAATGTAGCAGCTCATTGATCCTTGGGAGGCAACCAGGTGTGAACTCCCCCTGCTGAGGGCCCTTAGGCTGGAGCAGCTTGGACCCTGTGTTGTGTATGCACAGCATGTGTCTCTCCCTAGCAAATCTGGAGCACGTAGTAAGAATGCTTCAGCTGATAATGCTGGACTAGGGCTCCCAGCATGCACTGGTGACCATAGAGTGGTGCCAAGATGATAATAACATTACAGCTACTTTCGCTAGTGATCCTGCATGCAAGCTTGACAAAGATCTCCCAGGCTTGGTCAGAATGGTCTCCAACCCTGGTGGGAGTGTTTATTGGCTTTTAGACTCTCATATGTTTCCATCACAACAAAGGGGTCTAGGAGTATTCCTGATGCCATTTATGATGGCTTAAACCACAGCTGGGATCCAACTGCTGCTACCCTGGAGAACAGAATTCTCTGAGATCCTTAGGGAATTATTACAGTTCAACCATGTCCAACTTTTTGTGACCCCATTTGGGGTTTTCTTGGCGAAGATATTGGAATGGTTTTCATTTCCTTTTGTGGCTCATTTTACAGATGTGGAAACTGAGGCAAACAGAGTTGAGTGACTTGCCCAGGGTCCCATGGCTAGTAAGTGTCCAAGGGCAGATTTGAACTCAGGAAGAGTCTTCTTGACTCCAGGCCAAGCATTCTATCTACTGTATCACCAAGCTGCCCTATACAAATATAAATTACTGTTATTCTTAGTTTTGTTTTTGAGTTTGAGATGATGACTGGAATAACCAGATAAAGATGACCAGTAGGAGGTTGGAAATATTGAGGAAAAGACTGAAGATTCAAAGACATAAATGGAGAGGCAAGTATTTTTAAGGAAAGTGAGTGGGACAAGTGAAAATATTCTCATAAAGTAAAGGAGACAGTCACCAAAATTGAGCTGGGCTTTAGTCTTGATAGGCCCAAATTTTATTTTTCTATAATGTGTCTGCCAGGTGCCTGTCTTTGGTAAACAAGAAAAGCAACAAGTGATCTATAAATTACCTGCTTTTTACAACAAATAATATGTCTGCCTGGTGTATCTGTAAATTGTCTGCTTTTTGGCAAAACTTCTGATAAATAATTTTGTATTGGGTAAAAGGATTTTAAGGACACACCTTCCTACCAATGGAAATAAAGGTCGAGTTACTGGGGAGGGGATTTGGGTTTCTTTTTGGTGGTCCTAGAATTGTTTGTACAAGAGTATAAAACTGCTTGTTTGATTTTGTACTTTGCCTCCCTACACTGATAAATGTTCTGGGTGGGTGATGCCCAACTTTCATGAGACTTGTATAGGAATAAATAGCTTCTGTTTCTACCTGGAGAGAAACCTCTGTGTTTTATTTGGGTGAGGGTCTTTGGGATCTTTATCCCACACAGTTTTGGGGGGCTGGTCCAGGACTCTCTTTAATAGAGGTGGGGAGGCTTCCCTCCCAGGAACTGAGGCCTAGTGTGCACCTGGGATTTCCCAGGGTCTTGGGTTCTGGAGGGGAGCCACCTCCCAATATTGAGATAAACCCATAGAGAGGGACTCAGGAGAAACAGAATCTTTGTTAGAGCTCCAATGCTAGAAAAGGTAAATTGAGACGTGGATGAGAGCAGTCACGAAAATTGTTCACATGCAACCTGAAGGTAAGCACTTAGGGGTGTGGAGGTAATTGGCATTAGGGTGGATTTTAGTGAAATCTGTAGACTAAAAAGTGTGATACCTCAAGGAAAGGACGCCACTGAGTAAGCTTCTCAGGTGACTGGGGAAATAGGGTGACCTTCCTCCAATAATTCAGCTGAGTCTATAGCTGACTTGGGGAGTTCAGCAACGACTCCCAGGAACCCCTTAGAGATGGGAGGGGTACAATTTAAGTCTGAGTGGTTGGAGTGCAAGTGTGAGGTACCTGTAGATAGTTCTTAAGGTAATCGATTGCAAAATTGGAACAAACACCAAATTGTATAGAGAAAGATAGGAAAAAGATGATCAAATATTGTTGTTTTGTTTGGGGTAGGAAGGATATAGGAGACAGCACTGTCTGGTTGAAATTTGGCTCCTCTGAATATTGGATGTGTCAAAAGCTAAACTTACGTGTAGATAATAAGCAACCTTTCAATCTGGAGGAAAGCACCTATGTGGCATTCTGGGTGTGGGGACATGACAGATGATGGTAAAGAAGAAGGAGAAGGAGGTTAAGTCTCATCCTTGGGACCCTCTTCTCTCTTTGCCCCCACCTCATTATGCTCCTTCTTCTCCACTGGCCACAGGGGCAGCCTCCCCAGAGGTTCCAGACCCTGATCCTATGCCAATCCCCTCTGGAGACAACCCACAATTCCCTTAATTGTGGGAATTAAGAGATGGCTCTTAAAGGATCAGCAAAACCTCCCTTTGGAGCCAAAACTATCCACTGTACCCCCTCCCTTGGCTCCAAGCTCCCACATTATAACCCAGGATATTTCCCCTGCCACACCTACTTGTGCCCCAGGACCCACCATGTTTCCCCTAAGGGAAGTCCCTTTGGCTCAGGGAGTCCTGGAATTTGTGGATGCTTCTTTGAGCACTTCTGAGGTTAGAAATTTTTAAAAGGAAGTGAAAATTTTGGTGGAAGACCCAAGTGGTCCCTCAGAGCAGTTAGATCAATTCTTGATTTATGCTTGGAATGAACTGATGTCCATGTTGAATGTTTTGTTCTCTCATGAAGAGAGGGGGATGACAAGAAAGGCTGCCAGGGTAGAGTGGGAGCAGAGACACCCACCTGTGGCCAGGGGGGGTGCCCGCAGACCAAAAATACCCCACTTTTGACCCTAGATGGGACCATAATGATGCAGCTCATATGCAAGACCTTAGAGCGCTTATAGTTACAGGAATTAACACTTCAGTTCCAAAGCTTCAAAATATTAAAAGGGCCTGTGAAGTGGTCCAGGAGAAGGAAGAGTCACCAACAACCTTTTTAGAGAGAATATGGGAACACACTCAGGCTTAGATATGAATGATCCTGCCACAGAAACCATGCTAAAACTAAAATTTGTGACTAATGCATGGCCAGATATCAGTAGAAAAATTCAGAAAATAGATAGGTGAACACCAGAACCAGAGAAAGTTTATTACAGGAGGCTACCAGGGTTTTATGTGAGGAGAGATGAGGAAAGGCAGAGGCAGAAGGCTAAGCTTAATACTAGGCTCATGGTCCAGACAGACCAGACCAGAATGTTGTCCAGACTATAGACTGCAAGAAAGGTTGTGAGGAGTGGAAAAGGTCCCTGAGTAGGAGGGAGGTGGGGAACAAAGGAGAAGCACCCTGACAGAGGGAGAGGAAGGAAAAAAGGAGGAGTTCCCTTTTGTGTTGAGAGTGTAGAAAAGAGAGTCATATGGCTAGAAATTGCCCACAATGGCTGATTAATCAGAAGATCTATTCCATGATAGAGTCAGAAGACTAAGTGTGTCAGGGGTTCAAAGATATTGCACACCTAGAGCCCTTGATAAATTTAAGAATGGGACCTAATGGGGAAGAAATGGTGTTTTTAATTGATACCAGAGCTTCCAGGTGATCCATAACTCATTTACCAAATGGAATTAAATTATCCCAAGACCTCCTTAATATCATGGGATTAAAGGGTGAGAATTTTATTGTTCTCCTCTCCAAGTTCTTGAAAGTGGAATATCAAGGGGTAATTGCCCTAATCCAATTACTTCTGGTCACAGAAGGAGGTATAAACCTATCAGGAAGAGATTTGATCAAAATTTGGCTATTCAGTTGATGACCAGGGGAACCCAGATAATTCGGGTTAAAATGTCAAATCTGAGGGAAGAGGAGGAATGTCACATTTGTTCTGGGGTATGGGCGGGCCCCTTTAACAGAGAAAGAATTAATATAGAACCTCTTAAGATTAAATTAAAGGACCCTACAGTGGTATCAAGGTTAAAGCAGTACCCTGTATCACTGGAAGGAAGGCAGGGACTCCAGCCAGTCATCCAGGATTTGATGGAGGGAGGACTCCCTGAACCTTGCATTTCCCCCTTCAATACTCCATTCTGCTGGTTCAGAAGGTAGATGGGGCATACTGACTAGTCCAGGACTTAAGGGAAATTAATAAGATAGTCCTTCCCTCCCATCTAGTGGTCCCTGACCCACATACCATCTTGGGGAGGGTAAAAGAAGACAGCGCTTTAGTGTAACTGATTTGAAAAATGCCTTTTGAGCCTGCTCCTTAGACCCTGGCAGCAGAGACCTTTTTGCATTTGAGTGGGAGGATCCAGAGACTGGAAGAAAACAGCAGTATAGGTGGTGCATTCTTCCTCAGGGTATACTGAGTCTCCAAATTTGTTTGGACAAATTTTGGAAAGAATATTGGAAAAATTTGAACCCCTTCCTAGAACTCAAGTTTTACAATATGTGGATGACTTACTGGTAACAGGGAAAGAAAGAAAGGAGGTTAGTGTAGCTTCTGTTAAACTACTGAATAATTTGGGATTGAGAGTATCAAAGAGTAAGCTCCAATTTGTAGAGAAAGAGGTGAAATATTTGGGACATTTGATTAGTGAAGGACAAAAAAGTTGGACCTAGCATGAGTCCCAGGAATTCTTGGGGCTCCCCTCCCAAGGACAAAAAGGGAGCTTCAAAAGTTCCTGGGATTGGTGTGGTATTGTAGGAATTAGATAGATTCTTATGCCACCCTGACTAAACCTATGTACAAGTATTTATTGGAAAAGGAACCTGACAAAATTAGGTGAGATTCAGAAGGTGAAGAGGAGTTTAAGAAACTGAAAGCAGATATTAGCTTCCCCTCCTCTTCTTGCCTTTCCCTCCCTATAAAGACCTTTTCACTTATTTGTAAATGGGGGTAGCTCTAGGGGTTTTAGCACAGAAAAGAGGAGGGCAAAGGAAACCAGAGGCTTTCCTTTCAAAGCTCCTGGACACCAGGGCCAACATGTCTCCAGGCAGTAGTGGCTACCGCCAGATTGGTAGAAAAAAGTAGAAAGCTGACTTTTGGGGGAAGTTTGGTTGTGGGGGTTCCATATCAAATAAGGTCCATCCTAAATCAGAGAGCAGGGTGGCAGCTTGTGGATTCTAGGATCCTGAAATATCAGGCCATTTTACTAGAAAAGGATGATTTGGTCTTATCTCAGGATAATAATCTGAATTCTGTCCCTTCCTGCCATCTGGAGGCAAGGGCCACCTTGAGCTAGAGCATCACTGTGTAGATTTCATAGACCTCCAAACAGGGTTTGAGGAGATTTGCAGGAATCTTTTATTCCTAAAGGAATAAATCTATTCATTGACGGTTCCTCTAGGGTAATAGGAAGAAAAAGAAGCCATAATTGATGGGGACTGAGAATTCTTGGTTGAAGCAGGGCAATTGCCTAAGAATTGGTTAGCTCAAACCTGTGAGCTTTATATCCTAAACCAGGCTCTAAAACTATTAAAGGGAATTGAGGGTAATATCTATACTGACATACTTGAAGTATGCTTGGAGAATAGCACATGTGTTTGGGAAGATTTGGGAAGAAAGAGGGATGGTTAATAGCAAAGGTAAAGAGCTGATACCCTGATCACCCTCATCTTAGAGAATACATTGTTACCTAAGACTATAGCCATAGTGCATGTAGGTGGCCATTAGGCTGGGCAGTCCTTTGAGGCTAGGGGTAATGCCTTTGTGGATGAGGAGGCAAAGAGGGCAGCATTGGCAGAATCTCAGTCAAACCATTTGTTCGTTTTAATCCCCTCCTTTCTTCCTCCCTTACTGAAACAGAAAAGCAAAAGGCACTGGCTCTGGGAGCACAGGAGTGGGACAGAGGATGGCTCCTCCCAGAAAGAAGAGAGGTACTGACTGAGGCAAGTCCTTCAATATCTACACAGAGGCAGTCACTGGGATGTCCAGAACCTGTGTGATGCCACCTTAACTTGGTATGTAACACCTGGCCTCTATACCTTAGCACGGAAATTGGGGAGCGGGTGTCTTTTATGTTGAAGGACAAACAAGACAGCATTGTGCCGAGCTCCGACTGAAGTTGGCCTCTGGGCCTTAGGCCTTTTCAGAGCATATAGGTGGACTTTATGGAACTGCCCCCCTGTAGGACACTTCAAATACTTGTTGGTCATAGTGGACCACTTGACCTCCTGGGTAGAAGCCTTTCCTTTGCCCCATGTAACTGCCCTAGCTGTCAGTAAAATTTTGCTAGAACAAATTTTTCCAAGGTATGGGATGGTGGAACAGCATGGATTCTGCAGTCCCTAGTCGAGGCCTTGGATATTACCTGGGAGCTTCATACTCCCTGGCACCCTCCCTGATTAGGCAAAGTAGAAAGGATAAATCAGGAAATTTAAAAACAGCTCACTAGATTGGCTTTAGAAACTCAATTGCCCTGGACTAAATGTCTACCCTTGGCTCTCCTCAGAATTCGGACCAAGACTTGAAGGGAAATAGGACTTTCCCCTTAGGAGCTCCTTTTTGGGCACCCCTACCCTTATGGAGGTGGAGGGAATTTGGACCCACTATTTGATCAGAAAGATAAGTTTTTAAGAGACTATATAACTTTCCTAACAAAACATTTGCATTCTCTACAAGCTAAGGGGATAATCGCTTAAACCCCACCTTTGGGATTCGCTGTCCATAAATACCAATCAGGGGACTGGGTTCTAATCAGGGTTTGGAGGGAAGAAAAGCTAACCCCAATTTGAGAAGGTCCTTTTCAAATTCTGTTGGTCTCAGATTCTGTGGTCCAGACAAAGGAGAGGGATTGGACTCATCACACTCGTGTAAATGGATCTGTTGAACCTCCTGTCACATGGACCATGGAATCCACTGAGCCTGAGAATTTGAAACTATGCCTTCGACGTGGTCCTGATCCAGATGTTTGAGATGCTGAGACTCTGGATGCCTCCTGCGTGAGAACCTCAGTCACCTCAAAGCACACTGTTCCCTTCTTCATTTCTGTAATCACAATCCTTATTGTGTACTGATGAGAGGAGGCAAACTCATATGTGCCTTTCTCCTTCTACGGATTAGCCTTACTGGAGCTGTTTTCCATTTCCTTTTGAGTAATTGATTTCTCCCTCCTGCCTGGAATCATTTTCATTGTACTAATCGTGCTACCCCTGACCCTTCTCCTAATAGTGTTCCTGGTACATCCCGTCCCAGTCCCTTGGTTACCTCAGGATAATAGTTTTCAAATCTTAATTCAAACTATAGCTAATGCCTGGCCTTGGGTCCTCATTCCTCTTAGACCTGAATGGCTTCTTAGTAACAGATACTCTGTCCATGATGGGACTGGGTTTTGGGATAAGTCAGAAGAACATGCCTGGCTCCTTACTAAGACTAGGACCAGGGAATATTCTCTTAGCCAGGATGATAAAGGGAAGGAATTAGGTTGGAGTCAATGCAAGTGGACTGTTAAAAGGAGAAGAGAAGTAATAACCTATAACTTTTGCTGGAAAGCAGTGCCGGAATTCCACACATATCCAGCTTAGCACTGGTGTTTGGGGGAATTGCATTTTTTCATTCTTTGCTGTACTCCCCTCCAGGTAACCACCAAAAGTAAATCTGAATCTCGTATTCTAACCACTATATTTAAGTGTCAAGACCTTAGTCAGAATCTGGGAGTCATTACTATTCCCCATCAGCATTGGGAATGGGATAATATTTCCCACTTTGGATCCTTTCAAGAGTTTTGGAGTCAGGATGATAAAACAGATCCTAGAGCCCCTGCGTCCTTTAGAAGCAAGGTTGAATGGAGTCAGTGGAGAGTAGATTTTCAGTTATGGAAGTGCTGATATAACAAAACTGATACAACCTTTTGGGGAGGGCCTCTAGGATTTGAGGACCTACAGTATTAGCCCATTGTCCATGGCAATATATCTGCAGTCTTCCCACAGAGTAAGGTACCTCAGCCAGCTCTAAAACGACACTATTGGGTATGTGGCCTCACCACCTATGCACATCTTCCCCCTGATTGGATTGGAAGTTGCTGTATTGGACTAGTAAGACCCAAATTTTTCTTTCTCCCAGGATAGGAAGGTAAACACTTAGGAATAAAAATATATGATGACTTAGAAAGGGAAAAACGAACCATTGATGCTTCTATTGCTAGTATAGGCAATGCAAATGGGTGGGGAGATGTTTGGCCAACTGAAAGAATTGTGAAGGAAGGAGTATGGGCCTGCAACAAGGGCACAAGATGGAAGATGGGGCTACCAGACCCCAGTTTATATGCTAAATTGAATCATTAGACTCCAAGCAGTTGTTGAAATCATTGCTAATCAAACCACTCAAACTACTGACTTACTATCCAGATTTGCAGACCAAAGTTGAGAGGCTATTTTACAACATAGGCTGGTATTAGATTATCTCCTGGCAGAGGAGGGAGGGGTCTGTGGTAAACTCAACTGTGCTTCATGAAGATAAGTGATGTGGGACAAACTGTTAGAGATATTAACCAAGAAATTAGAAAACTTATCCATGTTCCAGTACAAACTTCGTCTCTCTACTTAATCCACCATGGTGGTCCTGGTTCAAAGGAACCTGGTGAAAGTAAGCATTATGGTTCTTGCTAATAGTAGCAAGTGGAATTCTCTTGCTCCCCTGTATGCCTCCCTTGTATAATGCAATTAATTACAAACACTATACAGAAGACCCTCCCCAAACTGGTTAGATTTGGGGGTTCCACCAATGGTTCTGTCTGCCTAATGATTTTAAAAGGACAAAAATGGGAATTGGTTGATCAAAAAGAAAAGTTGGGTCCTGATGGAGGGATAGAAGAAATTGATAGGAGAGCCAAAGAAATTTACCAATCTTGGTGTGAGAAATTTTCAGGTATCAAAGAACGAGGAGTGACTGAGTAGGAAAAATGAAGGTATTCTCATAAAGAAATGGCAAACACTCCAGTATCTTCATCAAGAAAACTACAAATGGTGTCACAAAAAGTCAGACATGACTGAAACAATTGAACAAGAAAAAAAGTATGTGTGTGTGTATATGTATATTTATATATATGTGTGCATGTACATAACATATGTGTATATATATATGTACATAAGCATATTGTATAGATATAGATCTGCCTTTCATTTCAGTAAGAATGACATGTCAGGAACTATGAGAATGGATAAGAATCAAAGGCAGGAACAGGACAGCAAACTGGGTACAGAGAGATGTAGTTGATTTTCCATCACAGCCCAGCATAGCACAGACAGGATATGTCAGAAGTAGGGCTTGAGCAGGTGCTCTTGGCTTCACCTCTCTATCTACTACACCATGCTGCTGCCTCTCTGGGTGAATATATAGACTTTTTGAAGTAGAAAAGAGGAATTGAACTCACAATGGATGACCTCCTCAGTCAGAGGCAAGTTTATCTGCCAAAACTAAGAATGAGAGGAAGGGTAAAGTTTCAGGCTAGTTGAGGGATAAGGCTCTCTTGGACAAGTGCCTAGATAAGGCCATCTAATGACCCAAGAAAGAGGAGAGAATGGATGAAATATGGGTCAGATAGCTCCTCTAACTACTTCATTGGTGAAAGATATGAATCAACATCCTCCCCCCCCCCCAACCCTAGGATATTCACTGGACCTGAAGAGAAGGTCTGTCATTACCTCTCTGTCCAGAAGACTAAATAAAAAGATGAATTCCTGCTAGGAGATTGCTTTATATAAAGTAGCTAGGGCAGGGGGCTGGGAATGAGAGAAAATCAACTTCATCTCTCTGTACCCAGCTTGCTATCCTGTTCCTGCCTTTGGTTCTTGTTCATTCTCATAGTTCCTGAAATGTTATTTGCCTGTTTTTACTGAAATGAAAGACAGATCTATATCTACACAATATGCTTATGTACATATATGTATATATACACATATGTTATATATGTATGTGCATACACATTCACATACTTTTCATTGTTCAGTTGTTTCAGTCATGTCTGACTTTTTGTGATCCCATTTGCTGTTTTTTGATGAAGATACTGAAGTAGTTTACCATTTCCTTCTCCAGCTATAATGCCAATGTAATATTCACATCACCAGCTATGACCATGAATATGCCAGCATAGTTCTGAATCACAAAATATGACAGATTTTCCATATAGAAGACAGAAACAAAACATTTATTCAGACACCAGAAAGCCAAATCCCAACACCAGGAAGTCGAATCCATTGTAGCAACAAAGAAATTAATAAACCATAAAACAGCAGGAAGTCACACCATCCCACAAACAAACATTCGCAAGCCTAGCTGTCTCCTTGGGTGCATCTTCTCCTCTATCTCTAATTGCTCTGACTCCCAGCTTCCTGTGGACTCTGCTCCATCCTTCAGCAAACTCCTCCCACCACAGGCTTTATGTGATTACATTCAACTCATTAGGGGGCAGGAAAGATCTTCAAATTCCCCCAGGTCCACCAAGATCTTCAAGTTCCCATCACCATTATACCAGTTCATTTTACAGATAAGGAGACTGAAGAGAACAGTTCCTTACCTAGAGTCACAAAGCTAATAAGTGTCTTAGGCTATATTGGAACTCACAAAAATTAGTCTTTCTGCTTCCAAGCCCAATGCTCTATCCACTGTGCCACCTAGCTGATATCTATCTATCTATCTATCTATCTATCTATCTATCTATCTATCTATCTATCTATCTATAGATATATCCGAAATATGTCCATTTGTGTATATATATATATTTGTATATTAATATTGATATTCAGTTTGGTATCTGAGCTGGATATCCAGTTCATGCAGGACTTGGCAGCTTATCCACCACTCCTGCTGTTGGCAAGTTTAGTAAGATTAGGTTGGACTGTGCAGCCAATCGATCCTCTCTAGGTGACCATTCTTTAGGAGGTAGCAAACAGGAAGCAGGTGATCATGCATATCTGCACACACACACAGGTCAGGGAAACTTGTCAATCTGAAGACTTTGAAGCAGAGAGAGTGACTATTGTACTTAGAAACCCTCCTAATGGTTAGGCAAGTGTAATGTGAGAGACATTAGAAGGTCCTTCCTCTAAAAGTCTCTCCCTTTGCTATTCTATAATGATTAAGTTGCCATCAGTAAAGACCAATTCCTTTGGGTACTCAATTGGATTTTGTGATCTCATTAATTTGGGAGTTCCCTCCAATGATGTAGACCCATTCATAACCACCATCCTGTATGACTTTGTTCATGTTCTCCCAAAAGTTTGCTCTAGGGGAGTTTACCCAACATTCCTGAGGCTTTCTTTACTTTCTCCTGATGTTTTGATAGAGAAACACTAGGCTATCTTTCTGTCATTCCTTGCCCTGGCCCATCTTCTACTCCTGTCATTTGATTTCTTTTTTTTAATATACATTTTTATTTGTTTTCTTGTTTACATAATTAATTTCCATGAGATCTTTTGAGTTACAAATGTTCTCCCCGTCTTTCCCCTACCCCAACCCCAAAACAGCTATCCCACTGTAAAGCCCCTCCCCTGATCTGCTCTCTTTTGTGCCCTCCTCCAACACCCCTCTAACTTTCTGGTAGGGCAGGGAGGGTCTCCCTACCCCAGCCCCTGTATATCTTAATTCCTACTTGCATGTATTGCAGAGCTTTAAATTCTAGGTTCTTTCGGTTCCTCCCTTGTCACCCACC
>CM053598.1:196004040-196028664 GCA_028646575.1 Pseudocheirus occidentalis
CTCTGGGTCTTCCAAACTCACAACATTGCTTCCTAGACACATTAACTTTGAAGTACTCATTTCATCTAATATTAGAACAGAATAAATACAAAGAAAAAGGGAGAGCGATGCGCTCACAGCGGCCACTGGCGGCTGAGGTGATGCCAGGCAGACACCTACTCCCCAAACAGCTCTTAGACCACTTCAGAGCAATCCTGCCTCTTTGAAACCGAAAAGAAAAGATGGAGAGAGGTCAAGTTGTACCTTTTATATGCATGCTCAGTTGTAGCTCCATAATTCTTGAATCAATCAGTTCCTCCAACTCTACAGCCAATTAGAAGACTTTTCATCATCGTTTTCTAGGAATTCCTGAGTTGCCCATTGTGGAAAAGTGGCTGCCTAAAGTTTTCATGGGGTTGGACTGGAAGCAGGTAGGGAGTATCTTGTGGGGGTTTCCCCACACCTCCACTGGCCAGTTCCTCCAGAATTTGCCAGATTCTAGAAAATATAAATGAATACCTGAATTTCAGGGCCCAAGGCTGGGTGTTTTACAAAATATAATATCTAGAACCTGAAGTTCTGGAAGCTTACAAGTCAAGATTATATGTGAACATATTATACTCAGTATGTACCAAGAGATCTGGACAGGCTCTCATACTAGCTTTAAGACTTTGTTGATTGCATTCATTAAATTATTCATTGTATTTAATTAGTTCTTCATTTCTGCATCTGTAAAATGAAGGAAATGGAGTAGAATATTTCCAAAATCCTTTTCCAGCTCTAAGCTGTGATTTTTACCTCCTGTTTGCTGCATTTGGGTTACCATGAAAGCAGTCTCAGTGGGGCCCTACCTCTCCAGGTGGGGCTACATTTCTTAGTTCTCCATCCCCTCCAGGAATGGGGTATACCAGGTTCTGTTTCTTCTATTCTCTCAGCATCCATGGGGGTATTATGAATGTCAACTAATCATTGATTTCTAGGTTTGTCATAGGCAAATAAACTCGTGGTGAGTTTGAACCCTGATTAAACAAATATATGTAATAATGTTTTCTTAGACATTATAACGGGATATTTCTTTATTTTGAGCTTATTGATTTTTAGCAGAATGGTATAGGGAATAGTAAATATATTGGACTAGAAGGTAGATGTCAGCCCCCTGGTGTCTCCTTGACCAGGGCATGACATAGGCCTGAAATTTTATCTTTCTGTGCCAAAGGGTGAGAATACTTCAGACAAAACAGGATAATATAGGAATGACAGGTGAGGAAGACCTGTTCTATCCTAGAAGAGCTTAGGATCTTAGTTAAAGTTAGTTAAAGACTCTCTGAGGTCCTTATATTATTGATCAGAGTATAAAGTTAGCTTTTGAGATGAATGAAATAAGGTACTAAGTTAAGATGGGGAAAGGAACCCAATTCTTTAAAAAAACAAACTAAAAGACAACATTTTCAAGTCAATTGAATTCAAGACTCTGGAAAACTCCTTTCAGGCCACACCCCCAGATGATATGGTGAATGCTCATTAAAGAGAAAACAAAGAGTTGGCCGGCTTTATTTATGAATTTAAAAATAAATAAATGAACTATGACAACAAAATCTGAAACCAGCCCCTGAGACCTGGACTTTAATTTCTTTGATGGAAAGCAAAACAGAGAAGCATCCCCCTTCAAATAAAAGTGAAGTTAATAATCAGACTACTTTAGCTGCTGGCCACATCCTGTGTACTGGCCTCCACACTCTGTTTATAGCTGGTGAGATTCCCTCCAGAGCCTTCACCAGCAGCCAGCTTAACCCTTTCCTTACTATCATGGGGAAGCTCCAAACTGCTATGAGCCTGGGGTGGAAGAGAGGCGCTCTGATTGGACTCTATCCCTTTATACTCTTCCCATTCCTTCGGAGTATACTTTCCATGTCCAACCATATACCAAATGGCTAGATCTCTCATGATCTGCATTCTAACTTGATCTTCCTATCTTCTTCCTCTTCTGCTTATCCCAAAGTCATTGCAAAAGAGATATGGTATTAACCATCACAGCCCCAACTCCCTCCCCTCCACATCTACAGGGAAAATCCAATAGATTCTGAAGCCCATTGTCTACCTTATCCCTCAGTCTTTCTCCCTTAGCTTCTGATCTCTCTCTCTCAAAAGTACAAAGTGGCACGAAATTTTTTTCTCCTTAGTCCAAATCTGTCCCACTTTCCTATTCTTCAGAGCATGTCAATCATTTAACATTTGGTGCAAAGGGAGGGTCTGGGTTTAAATCCTGGGCCTTGCACAAATCACCTCTCTGGGCCACAGTTTCCTTATTTGTAAAATAAAGGGGTTGTTTTTGACATCAAGGGCATAGCAAAATTAAATATTTTACCCAAGTTATGGCTAATTAAGAGAGGGTCTTCCATTCTTGGGTGTGGGATCTTTCAGAGCAACTGACAACTCAGAAGAAATTCTTGCATATGTGTTATTTTTTCATTTTCATTTTGTTTTTATTGATGTCTTTTGTAATCACATTATCTTCTGAATACCTCTCTATCAGCAGTTCAATAAAATTAACCATGTCAATATTGTCAGTAAATATAATCATGTAACACAATCTGAATTCATGATCCTCCACTACTACAGCGAAAGGACAGACACATCTTCTCAACCCTTCTTTAAGGCCATACCTGCCTATTGTAATTATATAGCATTGTTTCTCTCATTTTTGTTCTTTCCATTTACATTCTAATAGTTATATAAGTTTTTCTCTTTCTCTTCTCTAGTAATAGTATAATTTTTTTCTCAGTTACAATCTGAATCGGTTCATATAACCCTTCCTATGCTGCTCTAAGTTTGTCCTGTCTCTCGTTACTTATTCTACATTCATATTCCATTGCATTTGTGTGCTGCAATTTGATTATTGTTGAGTTGTTTCAGCTCTGTCTGACCCTTTGTGACCTTATTTGGGGTTTTCTTGGTAGAGATACTGGAATGGTTTGCCATTTTCTTTCCTAGCCCATTTTATAGGTGAGCAAACTGAGGCAAACAGGGTTGAGTGACTTGCCCAGGGTCACCCAGCTAGTAAGTGTCTGAGGCTAGATTTTGAACTCAGGAAGACAAGTCTTTCTTACTGAAGGCCCAGCACTCTATCCACTGCACTACCTAGCTGCTTTCTGTTTCTCTGCAGCCACCAGTAAAATACCTTTTCCTGTGGCATCCTGCTACCCTTGCAAAAAGTCTCTTCTCCATTCCCTGGGGGCAGGTTGAGAGAGAATTATTACCTGATTGAGCTTGCCACTTTGTTCATTTCCTGGAGCAAGCATGGACTAGTAATAAATGATGCTGCTAAGTAAAAATGAAGTATTTTTTTATGCAACAAGTAAAGTTATCTGATCTCGCTGTTGGCAGTGTCTTCTATTGGGAAGTCCAAACATCAGTACCAAGGTTGATTTTGCCCTAGGTCATAGCTGCTTTGTCCCCTAATGCTGGGAGGTCTTCCCAGATATTTTGCTTATAGTAAAGTTCAATTGTTCATTGCTGGGCATGAGGTCTTCTGTGGACCTGTCACAAGTCATAGATAGGTTCATTGAACCACAGAATTAATAGATTTTCAGAATCAGAAGGGATCCAAAGGATTATTTAATCCTGTCTCCTCATTTTACAAGTGAGGAAACAGATCCAGAGAAGAAAGATGATTTACCTAAAGTTAAAAAATCATTTTCTCCTATCTCTGGAAATGAGCTGACTGGCCAATTAAATAGTGGCTACATAGCCACCAACACTCAGTGTTTACTTGTTTTAAAATCTATGGCACAAATCCAGTACCTGTTGTAGAGTCTAAACTTGATCACAGTAAAATTATCATCCCCCCTGTTCTGAATACTCCTAATCAAGTGGCTTTTTAAAAAGAAACTGTAAACTTGAGGATAGAGTCTATCTTACAGTGAGTGTACACACAGAGTAATTAGTTGAATGAATCAATGAATGTATTTGTCAACTCTCAGAGAAGGAATTTACTCTGTTGCCTCCACCCAACCTTAATTTCCTTTCTCACCTCTCAAGGTGATCTCTTTAGGAACTATGTAGTAAAAGATGGTAGTTATCCAGAGTTCAGCCATCTGGCCCCAAACAAAGTCAGAATCACTAGAAAAGGTGAAGTACAATGTTGTAATGATGCTGGTTGGCTGGGCAACATATTGTCCAGGGAGAAAAGTAATCCTTGACAGAGAATATTTTATCCCTATAAATACAAGGATTCCAGTCAGATGTTTACTGCTAAATTTGCATGTATTTCACAGACAAGTGGGGAATAAAGACAAGAGAATCAAATGCCAGGGCATCCAAAGTAGTCTTTCTTCATCCAGTTTTTTTTTAAAGGTAATCTTGGTATCTAGCCAGGGGAAAGGGGGAGCATAGCATAGTAAAGACACAGCCTTTATGATTAGTGGATGAGGGTGCAGGGGAAAGAACAATGTAGGAAGTGGAGTCAAGCCTACTCAAGCTATTTTGAGGTTTTGTGGGAAGCAGCTGTGATCTGGAGTTGTGCAAGTGGAATGCTGAATTTACTTGGCACCCAAAGAGAAAGTCTGTCCTACCAAAACTGGGACTACCAGTCTATAAAATGGAACACCAACAGAATTTCTTCCCTGACAGAATTCTAAGACCCCACAGAGCCTAGAAAATCTCTCTTACATAATAAATGTTCCAAAAGTATTCAAGCTGATTTTGGGTCTTGATTCCAGAAAGAGAGCTTCATTTAAAACCTATGCCATTAAAATGGGATTTCTCTGTTGCCTCCACTTACCACCAGAATTTCCTTCTGAGGTCTCTTCTGGCCCTAGATCTATGATCTCATGACCTCTCTCACCCAATTCTCAACTCCTTGTAATTTGACTTCTTTTGCTACTGCTAAGGGAGAACTGTACTGGGGGTCAGGAAGATGAGTTAAAATCTGACTTTCAGAGACTAGCTGTGATTCTGGACAAGTCAATTAATGTTTATTAGCTTCATTTTCCTTATCTGTGCAATGGGGATAATAAAAGCAGCTATCTCAGGGGCCTGTTGTGAGAATCAGCCAAGGTAATATATGTAAGTGCTCTGCAAACCTTAAAGGGCTATACAAATGTTAGTTGTTACTATTTACCACGAGAGGCAGTGTGGTTTAATGGCTAGACAGCCTTCTCAGAAACCTGGAAGACCTGAGTTTGAGTCCTCTGTCTGGCACATTATCAGCTAGGTTGACCCTGAACAAATCACCTAACTTCTTGTAACCTGCACTGAGAGAGAGCATTTCTTAAAGGAATGAAATCACAGGCCCAGTCTCTATTACTAGTATTATCACTAAACTGAGACTGCTCTTTCCAAGGTCACCAATGACCTTCCAGTTCAACATCTCCACCTGCCTACTGGACTCCTCTTCTATCCAATTATTCTTCAAACTCATCATATAAAAAATAAAGCTTTCTCTTCCCCTTTGAACTCTACTCTCCCATCATTCTTCCAGTAACCCAACTTCACAACCTGCAAGTCATTCCCATCTCTTCCCTGTCTCTTACTGCTTTCCCCCCCAATCCCCCCAAGACTTGGCTAAGTCTTGTCTATTCTGCCTCTTTCCCATCTGTCCACTTCTCCCTGCTCACCACACTACATAACAGTTCAGGCACTCATCACCTCTTACTGAACTAAGGCCTAATTGGTCTCTTCCTCCGCTCTCTTTTCTCTCTAGTTTATTCCCCCCACACGCAGACACACACAAACCCCTCCCAAACTGATATTCCTAAAGCACATTTCTGTCCTTGTCACTCCCCTCAAAGACAAATTCAAACTTATCTGGCATTTAAAGCCCTTCACAGTCTGGTTCCAGTTTGTCTTTTCATGCTTATTACACATTTCTCCTCTTTACAAATTCCACATTTTGGGTAAACTGATCTTCTTGCCATTTTCCTATGTCGTTTCTGAGCTGTCCTTTATTCTTGGAATTCTGTGCCTCCTCACCTCTACTTCTTAGAATCCCTGGCTCCCTTAGCTCAGGTCAAGTGGTACCTCCTACAGGAGGCTTTTCTCCATTCTTCCTGCTGTTAGTATTCTTCTTGAAATTACTTTTTATTTGGTAGAGAGCTTGTATTTACTTATCTGTGCATGCTCCAGTAAACCCCATGATGGCAGTACTCTTGAGTTTGTCTTTGTGTCGCTAATGCCTAGCACAGAAGTGTTCATTCAGTGTTTTATTCAAGATGGATCCATGCATATATGCATTAGAGCCAACATGGAAAAGTCAGTCATTTGCAAGCAGACCCACCCAAAACCGTAGAAAAGTTTGTTGCAGGGCTTAAACTAGAGTGAAGATAACTTGAAAAAAAAAAACCAACCACTTTTTGCTGAATCTAAAAACAGTGAATTAGAAAACCAGATAACAAAAACCAAATGTTGGAATCTGTAAACATCTTCCCTTGTCCCCAAGGAGGCAGCTTTTCTGAGGTTCATTGAGCCCTTCAAAACTTCTGCTTATGTTCAGACAGATAGAATTAAGTTTTACTCTTTACTGTGCTTTCACCAGCCCATCTAGATAGCTAGCCAGCTTTCTTCTACTAGTCATTCACCTACCACATTTCCTTTTTTAAAATTAATACTGTGTTGAAAACTCAATTTTAAAGTAAATACTACTTTTTCTAACTTTTGTTTCAACTCCATAAAGAGTAAGTTAAAAAAAATAATTCACTTAAGCTCTGAATAAAAGGTTTTTTCTGCATTTGGGCACATCCCATCTGCCAGCTTGCAAAAGGGCCAGTTTCTACAAATGGACTATAACATGTGTATGTATGCAAATGCAGCAAAGAGAAACTAATATGAGAAGATTATCACGGCCCCCTGTAGACTTCCCCCACCCACTTAGAATGCCCCCATCCACTTAAAAGCCCTCATTCTGAGTGATTGAACTTGGCTCGCCTATCTAGTTTTCCACTCGCCAGCTGCTCTGTCCCTCCACTGGGCATTCCCCCTATCTCTTGCTTGAGGATATATGACACTGCTTCAGTGACTCTGTGGAATCCTACCTCACTAGGTCTGCAACCTTACTTTGGTCCTGCTGGTACTTACCTTAAACAGAGGCTGTTTATTGGGTGTGCTTATCGAGATTCCTTTAATAATCTACTGGATAGCTATGGTCCAAGGTTAGCGGCCTCTGTGTGAAACTGCTGTCAGCCTTTGGCCAAATTCCAAAAATTTAATAGACGCTATTTTCTCAAATGGTCACATTCTCTAGTGTAGACACAACTATGACTTCTTAAACACACCCTCATTAGAGGATTAGATGGGTTGAATGGAATGAATTTTAGGTCTGTCAGTCTCCAATTTCCTTGTTTATTCTTCCTTAAAGTCAAATAATAGTCTAGTTGGCAGATTCAGACAGAGTCTGAAGGTGAAGATTGGGACAAGGAAAAGAGGATGGGCATCCTCTGTCTTATTCTGGTTCCCTGTTCAGTATTTCTTATCACATCTTTATTCCTCCTCTTTTAAATCCCAACGCCAAACCCCCATTTTAGAAAACCTAGAAGCCCTGGGTTTAGAGTACGATGATTTTTTTTTTGTCTTGTCAAATTAAATATGTAACTGTGTGATGTTCTACCAACAGCAAATCTTGGCAGAATCATTTATTAAATGGTATGTGTGTAGAATATTGGAGTACATTCATACTATTATCTAGGTATTAATCCTAAATGACACAACCTCTTCTAGTAATAGTAAAATCTTAATAAATACTTTGACTTTTTTCCTTTCTCCCTTCCTTCTTTTTTCCCTCTTCCTTTCCCTCCTTCCTTCCATTTTTCTTTCCTTTATTTTTCAACCCCTTTCAGTTTTCATTCAGACCCATTACTCCACTGAAATTGTTCTCTGAAAGGTTACCAATGATCCAAATTAAATCCAGTGTCCTTTCCTTAATCCTCATTATTCTTACCCTCTGTAGCTTTTGGTATTCCTTCCTCCTTTCCTTTGGGATCTCCTATCTTCCCCCCTTTTTTCTTTTCATTTAAAAATTTTATGAACTTGAAAATCACTCCAAAAATGAACATTTCAATTTACAAAGGATAGAAAAGGAGGATTACATATATGTATATATACACACACACACACGTATATGTATATATATTATGTATAACTTGGTTTAAAAATATGCACTATATATTCCCACCTTCTGCAAGAAATCTTTCTTGGTTTTCCTTAATGTGTTGGTGCATTTCCTCTGTTGATTATCTCAAATTAATCTTTTCCATGTTTTGTTTGGACATGGTTGTTTTCATGTTGTCTCCTCTAATTAAATTGTGCTTCTCTTTGTATCCCTTGTGCTTATCACAGTGTTTGGCAAATATTAGGTGCTTAATAATTATTCATTGATTTGACTAAGAATATGACATTCTCCATTGCAAATTATTCTAAATATAGTCAAAGTTAGGCTAATGATAATAACTTGGGTATCCTTACAGCCCTTTTGAGGTCTGGACTATGCACTCTTCAGAGCCACCTCATGAGGCAGGCCTATTGAGTATAATTTCAATTTGACAGGTGAGGAAACTGAAACTCAGAGGGATTAAGGGACCTGCTGACTGATCTCAAAGCCACTTAGCAGCAGAACTGGGGCTCACACGGAATCATCTTCTCTAGAGAAACCTTTTTTTCCCCAAAGTAAGGTTTCTAACTTCATAAAGTCCGTTTTCTGACTCCAAGACTCAAAATCTTTCATTCTGTGGTGTCTTATAAGCTGCAAATGATCATTCCCCGTTCCTGCTTAATTTTCAGTAGAGGAGATGAAGAAGGAAAGGGATGATGATGGAAAACTGAGAAGTTCAGAGGGAGGGGAAGAAGAGCTCAGGCAAGGCTCCAGGGCGTATGCCAAGATGGCAAAGTTATAATTTCCTCAGCCTTTGTACATAGGATTCATAGACTTAAAGATTAATATCTGTTTCTCATTCAAGAAGAGATGTCAGAAGGAGACATTTCATTAGGACAATCTATGAGACTTCACTGTTTCTTTATGTTGTTCCAACTAGGTGGCACAGTGGATAGAACACCAGGCCTGGAGTCAGGAAGACCTGAATCCAGCCTCAGATACTTACTGGCTGTGTGACCCTAGACAAGTCCTTTAACCATGTTTGCCTCAGTTTACACATCTGCAAAATGAGCTGGAGAAAGAAACGCTAAACCACTCCCGTATCTTTGCCAAGAAAACCCCAAATGGGGTCATGAAGAGTTGGACTGAAACATGACTGAACAACAAAACTGTTCTCTGAAGGCCATTTCAAGGACTTAGAAGTCATCTATAAGTTTTTCTTTAAAAGAAACCTTGCTCTAGTTCTTCTAGGAGGGAATCACAGGGAGTTGGAAGCGTCCTAACAATTATCTAGTTCAACCCCTTCATGTCATAGGTGAAGTAACTGAGGTGCAGGGAGGTTAACCTTTTCCTAAGGTCACACAGGTAGTAAATAGTAGACCCAGGATTTCAACTCAGGTCTCCTGACTCCAAATCCAATGCTTTTCCCATTAATAACAGACACCTCTTCTCTATCAACCTTGATTATGCTCAGAGTTTTGCACATCAGAATGATGTGTGTAGTATTTATATTCATATATTTGTATAGTATTTATAATTTATAATGTAGCACATTAGGAGATAACTCCGACAGTAACTAGCTGTGTAACTCTGGGCAAGTCACAATATTGGGGGGCCTCAGTTTCTCCATTTGTAAATTAATATCTACACTATTTTCAGATTTATCTTCTATTATTTACAGATATTGACATGCCACTCTTTTGTTAGAAAACCTCCAAAGATATTCTCTTGCTTACCAAGTCAAGTTCAGACTGCTTAGAATGGCATTTCCAAGCCTTCCACGAGCTCAAGCCACTGAGCTCATTCTGCTGTCTTCCACATAGTCTGTATTCTATGCAAACCACCAGCCATCCCTTAAGTACTCTCTTAATTTAATAAACCCATAATTTGGCTCATGTTATCCATTATATCTCAAATGCCATTCTCCCTATCCCTGCTCCTTGAATTTTTATCCACGTTTTTTTTCCTTGAAAAAAGAATGCTAACATGTAGTGCTTCAGTCTCCATTTAAACTCTGGTCTTTCTAGATCTTTCTCTGAATGTAGATGTCTCCTTCCATCCTGTGACTTGTAGAGTTGTCTTATAGCTGTGCATTACTAAGAAGAGCCCAGTTTATCAAGGTTGGTCATCACACATACGATGTATCTGTGACTGTGTACAAATTGTTCCTGGTTCTGCTCTTCTCACTTAGCATCAATTTGTATAAGCCTCTCCAGGTAATTGTGAAGTCCATCTCCTCATTTCTTATAGCACAATAGTATTCCATTACATTCATATACCACAACTTGTTCAGCCATTCCCCAATTGATGGAAATCCCATAAATTTCCAGTTTTTTGCCACCACAAAGAGAGCTGCAATAAGGATTTTTGTATATATGGGTCATTGCTTGCACCTCCTTTTTACAAACTTATGTAGATCAGCAAATAGAGTACTGGGCCTGAGTTCAAATTTGGCTTCAGACTACTTACTATTTGTGTGACTCATGGCAAATCACAACTTCTGTTGGCCTCAGTTTCCTCGTCTATAAAATGGGGATAATAAAAGTATTTACCTTTCAGGGTTGTTGTGAAGATCAAATGAAATAATAATTGTAAATTGCTTAGTACAGTGCCAATAACTATATAAATGGTAGTTATTATTATTTTGTATTGTTTTGATGTATTTGTGTATATTTTATGTTTATATATTATTTTTATGTATTTATATGTTTTGTTTTTTATGGATTTTATGTTTATTTTGTTTGTTTTCCTGTATTATATTTACATAGTTTATTTATGACATGTTTCTGTAATCTATAAACTGTGTGAGAGCATGGAGGGCATTGAGGTCCTAAATAAAGCCTGTTGGTCCATCTCCCACAGGTCTAGCACAAGAAGTATTTAACAAATATTTGAATAGTACTCAGTTGTTAAACTGAACTGTATGATCTCCCAGGTCCTCTTCTATAGGTCCTATGGTCAATACCTGCTAGTTTATATTACGTTCGGTTTCCCTACCCTTTAACACCTGCAAGGTCATATTATTAGTTTTTCCTGGCAGTGCTCCAATATCTTCATTTCGTTTTCTATGGATATAGCAGGAAAGGCAGGCTGCTACTTCAGCCTTCACTGTGGTACGTAAGACTTAAAGGAAAATTTTGACCAAGGGACAGTCAACCTCCCTTAATAACAGACTATGTTGGGAGAGGGGGGTGGTCCATAAGGGCTGGATGAAAAGAAAGTATAAGAAAGAAAGTTTGCTCTTCTAGTGCTGTTTTTGCAATGTGGAGGGCTTTCATTCATTTTCATTCTGTTCAAAGGAGGGCCATTCAACTGGGTTGTTCCTAACATTTATTATATTATTTTTAGCTTTTTTTAAGGGAGTGGTAGGGAATTGTTTTGAATTCATTTCTGGCTCCTTTGCTCTCTTGGTTCCCTTTCCTTTTTTAGCCTATTTATTTCTAAACTTTTTTTCTTTTCTCAGAATATTTATAATGTCTACCGACTGTCCCCTTCTCCCTCTCCCCAAGCTCCAACACGCATACCACATCATTTTTCTTTGTTTTTGGCCTCCTTCACTTTGCATCTGGGCTCTTGGATGGTTCCTTCTGTCTTTTGCTTTGAGTTTGCCTCCTTTCCTCTCCCACCCTGTTTCCTGTACTGGTCTTTCTTGGGCTTCAGTTCTTCCCCCCAAAGCTTTCCTTAGGCCACATGTGTTCATCTGTTAAAGCTGTGCTGGCAAGGAATGGGCAGGCAGCCGGCAAGCAGAGGCTAGGGTAGCAAATGAGTAAGTCAATTAACCAGAGGTTCACAGGGCCCTTTAGAAGGGTTATTTCCTCCTCTCATGATCTGTCTCCCCTTCTATACTGAAGTGTAATAGCACAGGCTCCTCCACAGGAGGTAGGGATGATAACCTATGTCATACCTAGAAGGGTTTGAGTCAATGCTATTGTCTCAGGAGGCAGAATTGGAACACTTAGGGAATGTGCCTTCAATCCTAGAACTCCCTTCCATTGTTGATCCCAGCTTACATGTCTTATTAGGGTCATACAAAGAAAGCCATAATTTCATCAAGTCCCACAAGGTGTTGGGCTCTGTATACTGATGAGAAGTCAACCTTTTCTAGCTTTATCCTGTCAAACAGGATAAAGGGTTTGACTTGGTTCTGAAGGTACTTCCGGGTATCATTTCACGATGGGTATGAGTCGTCTTCATCTTTAGTGTATCCCAGAGGCTTGGAAGCATTTGAAAAGCTCATCTATCGCTAGTGCAATTGACGGATTAGAAGAAATCCCTGTTTTTGTTTAGTTTTTTTTTTTACCTTGAACTTTGGCCACTATTGCCCTTGACTTTTGGCCGATCTGCAAAATGGTATGTATGTGGGGTGCTTGGCGTTGAATTAGCCATGGTAGGGCTTTGATGAGAGGCATTCCTCTTATCTTCAAGAAACTTACAGTCTAGGGTAGCATCAGACAAAAAGAACTTAAACAGCTCAGGCAGGTATTTGTGTCTAAATTTCCAAGGAAGGACCTGAGACCAGAAAAAGTGTGACGTCAAAAAGAGTGACTGTCTTGAGTCACAAGGAACTGGGTTTGAACCCCCTTTCTGATACAATCAGCTATGGGACTACTGTAGTCAATTTTCTCATCTGTAAAATAGGGATAATATTAGTTTCCTTATTTGCAAAATGGGTGCTCTTTAGTCGCTTCATCTGTTAAGTAGAGATACTACTAGTCAGTTTCCTCATCTGTAAAAATGGGATAACACCTACCTCAGAAGTTTGTTACAAATGAGATTTTTTAAAAAGTGCTTTGCAAACCTGACAACTGTTTAGTGCCTTGTTATTATTAATAATTATTAAGCAGCACAGGGGAAAGTTGTCCTTTTTCAGAAGCCTATTACTTTCCAGAGATCTACTCCTTCTGGAATATTTAATTGGGTCAGGGATCTGGTGCACCATGTCTCTTGACCAAGCTTGAATATGCCTTTTCCTTATTCTGCCCTCTCTCTTCCCATGAACCACGTTTTATAAATATTTACACCCCCAAGCTGGCAAGAATCTCTCTCCAGCTGCTTCCCCAGGTCTCTGGGAGGGCTTGTTTTCTTACCAAGCAGCTGCAGGCAGATCTGGTTGCCTCTGACTAGACAAGGGGCAGACACTGGTTAGGGGGCCCACAAAAGCCCTCTAGATTTGAAGGGTATATATGAGAGGAAAAGTCTCCTATATGAAAAAAAAACAAACACAGGGAGGTAAACAACCACCACCCAATCAAAAAAGGTTTTTCTAATAATGATAACAGTAACTGACATATTTGTAGTCACTTTACAAAGCAGTTTATAAACATCACCTTATTTTGATCTCACAACAACCCTGAAAGGTGGGTGCTATCATTACCCCCATTTTACAGCTGAGGAAATGGAGGCAGGCAGAGGTTAAGTGACTTGCCCAGGGTCACACAGCTAGTTAGTATCTAAGGCTGAATTTAAATTCAGGTCTTTCTAACTTCAGATCCACTGTGGCACCTTGTTTAATCTTGAGAACGTGGAGTCTAAGTTGGATTACGTGAGGGAACTTCCTTCTAAATGAAGAGCTGTGAAAAACCTGACCTGAGGGGCCCTGAGGTACACCTGTGATAGAGAGGTAGGCACGGTACAGTGTTTAACTGCAGTTGGAGTTTGGAGGGCTTGGGTTCAAAATCTTGTCTCAGACAGTTCCTGCCCATAAGACCCTGGGCAAATCACTTAAGTCTCTATCTTTGGGTTTCTTCATGTGTAAAATGAGGGAGTTGCACTGGAGGGTCTCCCCCTTCTAGCTCTAATTCTACAAAACTATGATTGCCGTTTTCATCCTTCGATGTCTTGACTTGCACATGAATTGGATTTAAGGGGAGGCAGAGTTATGTGTTGCCCAAGTTGGCCACCAACCAAACCAGATAGCAGATTTACCCTAACCTCCAGTTCAGTCCCCAAATCCCTCTAGACTCTTCATGAGAGACACACCCCATTTCCTCTTCTCTAGCCCTCCCCTTGTCTTGTCCTGTCTTTCCCCCAGAATTGGACCAATACCATTCACTTTCCTCTGGCAGCAAGAAGGTTGGGTGTTCCTTGTCTCCCCCACCTTCTTCCTTGCAATATTAAGGAGTGGTAGAGCATTTCCCCTTTTCCAGGAAGGAAAGTGTCAAATCTGTCAAATCTTTTATTTCTTTGAAGCATGTTCCCTTCTCTCTTTTCTCTCAATATTTCTTCTTCCCCAAACTCCATATTACATTAATACAGCCAAGTCTGCTAACTTCCAGCAATAGATTTCTTTCTCTCCCTATTCTCTGTATCTTAGAAGATAACTTTAAAGAGTCTTGGAGAAAGTAGAGATCAGAAGCAAAATGGTTGTTTTCTGTCTTCCTCACCCTTTTCTTTGGCTTAATTTGTCTCATATGATGTGTTGTTGTTTGGACTGGAGGGAGGGGTGGAAATCATAATTAATATCACTAATCTAAAGCATGTTGAGCTCTACACAAATACAGAACTTTAGACAAACAAGACAAAACGGTGTTTTTATTCCAACCATTCTTTGTAGTCAAGGGAAGTTTGTGTGAAGGAAGTGATCTGCCAGGTGTGGGGAGCACCCAAGGATGTGACTCAGCCTGTTCACAAGCTGAAGAGGAAGGAGATGGGATTAAAAAGCCCATGACTTTATACATGTTGCCCTGTAAAATACTCATTCTAAGTTTGCTGGGAGGGAATGGGAATAGAAGGGAGGATGGGGTGGAGGCTACAGGCACTAAGTCATGACAAAAGTCCAGTCCATCACACAGTGTGCAATGGGGTGAAAGGGTCTGCAGTGACTGAACAAAAAGCTTCCTTTTCCTTCCCTACACGCCCATGCCAGAAAGGAAGAAAACAGAGAAAAAAATCACCCACACTGAGCAAAAGTCCTTGGTAGAAGCAGAATCATGCAGAGCTGCCGTGGAAGGTGCTTGTGTGGGGGGAAATGGAGGCCAGGGACGGGCTGGATTTTTCACACACGGCTCTGGGGTGTGTGTATGGAAAAAGGTGGGAAGTTGCAGCTCTGAAATGCAGCTGTAGGACATTCCTGCCTGCCTTCCTATCCCCAAATGGTATAACAAAACCCAAATAAAACCCTGACCCTGCAGATATTAATACTCTGGCGTTCAAGAAGGCTTTCCTCCCCAACTTCCCCCCTCCCCATTTTCTGTTTCTATAACTGGCTGAAACAAATTTAGCTGAGCAACCCCACCCGTCTGAAGGCCTAGGATTTCAGAGCAGTGGGGCTCCCTTACGTAAAAGCCCGTGTTTTTCGGGACCTTGTAACTTTGTATATATTCCCTTGGGGGAATGGAATGCATCAGATTTAAGAGGATTATTGCTCTGCAGGGACCATCCTCCCTAAGTGAATTCTTTGGCACAGGGTGGCCTGTGGAAAAGTTCATCTGGAATAGTGAGTTGACTTTCAGTCACTTAGTCCTATATGTGTTTTAATTAAAAATAAACAAACAAAAACTTTTGTCTGTCTACCTGTCCATGCTCATCTGAACCTGTTCTATGCTATCAGTCTTACATTTTATTATTTAAAATAAAATAATAATAGCTTTAACTTATATATGCTGCTATTTTTAACACATTTTCTTCACAACCACCCTCTAAGATGAGCAGTCCAAGAATTATCCCCACTTTACAAGGATGAAACTGCGGCTTAAGGAGTCTATAAGGAACTGGTACCCAATCACAAATCTAGCAAATGAAAAACTCAAGACCTGAGCAGCTCTGATAGAAACACTAACACTTTTGATACTCACATACCTACCTTACACAGAGGTTGTGAGATGTCCGGGATGTAAGGTATGTAAAACACTCTGTGATCCTTAAACTGATGTGTATGTCTCTATGTGTATATGTGTGTCACTATTATTAAAAAAAAAGATATGAGCAGGTCTTCAAATTCCAAATACCTTACCTAAGGATCAAAGATCACTTATATCCAAATTTCTCTATAAAGCATCACACCCAGAGTCACTCTAAATTAAACTGTGATGATCAAGTCCCAGATTCACAAATGTTCAATTTATGGACTAATTCTGCCTTTGGACACTCCACTCTTTACTAACAGGGACTTATCCCTTACCCTCAACTTTCTAAGGAAAGTCCTTCTTCATAGTCTCAGAACCTTCCCCTTAGCAGAGCCCTTTTCTTTAGCCATTTCACTTTCTCTTTGTTGAACTAAAGCCTCCAAAGAGTTAGTCTACCCACAAATATGGGTGAAATAGAATTTTATAGGTTAGTTCAGAAACTTGAGTCACAAATAACATATCTTTGGGGAAAATATGATTAGGGTTTCAAATAGTGGTCTGAAAGCAAAATATTTGGAATATAGCCCCTTGGTAAAGGTAGAGTCAAAAACATAATCTTGTACAGGCCTTTCCTCTAATACACTAGTCAAGGAGTTCTGAAACATTTTTATGTGTTGTAGCCTTTCTTTTGCACTCTGGTGAAGCCTATGGATCCCCTTCTCAGAGTAATGTTTATTGTCTTCATTTATAATCAAAATTTCAGTTAGGTTAGTAAAAAATAAAGATGTAATTTTTCCCACCTAAATTTACAGACCCTCTGAAATTTTTCCACGAACCCCAGGCCACAAAACACTAGTCTAGACCTTTCCCATCTCTCCTCTTCAGTCCTCTCTTGGCTTCAATGACAATAAACTCCTGGTTCTCCACCTTGCCGGTATGACTTTTTCCCAACTGATCTCTTCCTTTGCAGGTTCGTAACTGATCACCTTTCCTATAAATGTGAATGTTTTCCTGGGCTCTCTTCTTTCTCTGAACCCTGCTCTTTGGTGATCCAAACTAGTTGTGTCAAATTTAAATGGAAACAGGAGTGAGGAAGGGCTGACTAATCTATACATAAATCAGATGCCTGTGGGCCACATATTGACTTAGTTTTAAAATGCAATGTTATTTGTGTTTTATTGTATTTTTATTCATTTTTGATAAATATGTCCCAATTACATTTTAATCTGGTTCAGCACCATTGTGCTGATCTTAATGGTTTCCATGAGTTTAATGACCATCCACATCTATATATCCAGCCCAAGTCCCTTGAATTCCAGTTTTCCATTGTCAAATGCTTTGTCAGACATCTCATCTCAAATTTAAGAAGTCCAAAATGGAACTTCTAGTCTCTTCCCCTAAACTTGTTACCCAGGTTCATAACCTTGGGGTCCTCTTTGCCTCTTCTCTCTCCTTTACCCTCCAAATTAGATCAGTTGCCAGATCTACCATACTTCAGACAAGTACTGTCCCAATATCTTTAGGATTCGTCCCTTCCTAATTACCACCCTAATTTGGGTCCTCACTATTTCTCACCCAGACTGTTCATCCTCCTCACTAGTGTCCTTGCTTCTGTTCTCTCCCCTTTTTCAGTGACCACAGCTGCCAAAATAATCTTCCTAAGGCAGAGATATGACTATTACTCCACTGCTCAACCATCTTCCCAATAGAGAATACTGCCTCCAGCATAAAAAACAAAATCTTTGGCCTAGCCTTTAAAGTCACCTACAGTCTGGCTCTACCCTGCTTCTCCAAACTTGTTTTTTGTTATTCCCCCTCTAGTCCAGATATACTTGATTATAAGCTAGTCTTTGAACTTAATATTGGGCATTTCCGGTCTATATGTATATGCATAGGCATAGGCCTGTACCTCATGCCTGGAATGCATTCTCTCCTCACCTTCATCTGTAAGACCCTTTAGCTTCCTTCAACTCAGCTAAGATGCTAATTCCTAGGTAAAGCTGTTCCCGATCCTCTCCACCTAGTGTTATGGCTCTCTTTCCTCTAAGGACCTTGTATTTATTTATATATAGGATGTATCCTTCCAAAAGACTATAAGCTTGTAAGGGCAGTGCTTTGCAGTAGCTAGCAGGCTGCTTTGTCTGTAGTAGGTATTTAATAAATGTTTGTTGAACTGCACTGCATTAAGAGCATATGATATGAGGCTCCCTGGGGGTTATAGACTCTGTATCTGGGCAGACTTTTAGGAATAAGAGAAGTGAACAATAGAGCTAGAACTAGGAGTTGTTGCACTTGAGGCAAGCAGCACAAAAGATGCTCTCACTTAGGGCCAGCAGAGGGAGACAAAGACCCCAGTATAAGACTGTAAGGTCTCTGCTAGAAGGAAATGGACATGGGGAACAAGATAGACAAGAAACTCACTCTAGAGAAAGCTACTCTCTATTTTTTAGTAGCTTTCTATTTTTATGAATTATTCTTGCCATCTAGGTGCTAAGATCTATTATTTCCAAGTTGTTGAAGAACCACAAGTGCTATCAGTATTCTCTAAATTTGATACTCTAGGGCAAAGCCCCAGTTGCCACACCCTAGTTACCGCTTTGTATAATAGAAAAGAGTGCCAAGATTGTGGGCATGTCTTTTTAACTCTGTAAGGTTCAGTTTCTCCATCTGCATTAATGAGGGGGCTGCAGTAGCTGATCTCTAAGGTATAAAATTCTATGATTTAGACATCTACTATGGATAGTTTAGGACTCCTGCCTAGATAGAAGCCTGGACAGCAGGTCTTTTTTAGGTCACTTTCAAAGTCATTTAATATCTGACACTTAACTTCTTCTAGCTCTAAAATAAGGAAAACAATATATGTACTATTTACTTCATGGGACAGTTGTTAGAAAAGTGCTTTGTAAATCATACAAATATATATTACTCTAATTTCTCTTTTCTCATTAATAAAATAATCATGGGTCATGGCCTTCTACACATTTTATAGTTCCTAAGGTACCCATTATTGTATCATACCTTGCTTAAGAGCAAGTTCTTTTTTAAAGGCCAAAATACTTTACAAATGATGATTCCTGCCTTGTGTATACACTAGAGCAGTGGTTCTCAACCTTCCTAATGCCGTGACCCTTTAATACTGGTATGTGGGCGTATCTGCATGTGTGCAGAGCCACCCTATAGAGGAGTGGTGTCTTGGTTCCTAAGACCATCAGAAATATGTGTTTTCCGAAGGTGTTATATGACCCCTGTGAAAGGGTCGTTTAGTCCCCAAAGAGTTGAGAACCCCTGCACTAGAGGAATGAAAGAAGTACAAAAACTCAGTTTTGGAAGGGACCTCAGATACTATCTGGTCCAACTTGAACCAAAACAGCAGCTCCCTTTACATCACGATTGGCAAGTGGTCACATTGTCAAAGTCTAGGGACTTTGTTTCCTTGAGGGAGAACCCACTATCTTCTGAGAGAGCCTATTACTTTTGGGTAACTATAATCATTTAGAAAGTTTTTGGATTTCTCCCCCTTACATCAAGGTAACATTCCTCTTTGCAACTTATATGTCTTTTTGCAAGTAAGTGATGCAGTGAATAGAGCATTTGGCTCAGAAGACCTGATTTCATATACTCCAGACATTTGCTGTGTGACCCTGTGCAAGTCACTTAACCTCTGTGTGCCTCATTTTCCTGTACTATAAAATGTAAATAATAATAATAATAGCACCTGTCACAGAGTTCTTTAGAAGATCAAATGAGGTAATATTTGTAAAGTATTCAGCACAGGGCCTGGCACATACAAGCGACTTAATGTTGTTCCCTTCCTTTCTTTGTAATTTTTACTGTTTGCTCCTAGTTCTACCCTCTGGGGCCAAGCAGAATAAGTTTAATCCCTTTTCTAGATGATATCCCTTCAATTACTTTTAAGACAGTTATCCCTCTTGTAAGGCTGCTTCCTCTTTCAGGTAAAAAAAAATCCTAATGTGGCATTGTCTTGAAGCCCTTCAAAATCCTAGGTGTTTTTCAGTTAAAATTCAGTCATGTCTGACTCTTCACGACCCCATTTGGACTTTGCTTGGCAAAGAAACTGGAGAGGTTTGCCATTTCCTTCTTCAGTTCATTTTACAGATGAGGAAATTAAGATAAGCAGGGTCAAGTGACTTCCAGGGTCACACAGCTAGTAAATATCTAAGGCTAGATTTGATCTCATGAAGATGAGTCTTCATGACTCCACTCTCGGCACTCTACCCACTGCACCATCCACCTGCCCATCTCTGGATGCTAAGAATTTTATCAGTGTCCTTCCTCAAATGTGACACTTAAAACTGAACGTGACATTCCAGTAGCAGTCTGACCAGGGCAGACAGACCCGTACAGTGGAACTGTCACCTTCTTAGTCTTACTGAAGTTTTTCTTTAAGAACCAGACAGATTTCAGTATGAAAAGCAGGAAACAAAAGGGAAGAATCACCACTTAACACTGAATTAAAACAAAAACAAATTTGAGGCTGTTTCAGAAAAGTTGAATGTTCTAAGAAAGGAAGAGCTGCTCACCCTTCAAGAGTAACAAGGAAACAAATGAGAAATCCGAGGAAGAAGAGACTGGTAGTGGTCGATGATTTCCTACTGAAGGGCTACCAAGTCAGCTATTTGCTGACCTGATAGAGGAACATCTGCTGTCTTCCTAGAGTCCTTATCCAAGAGGTGACAAAGAGCCTGCAAAGATTTGTTGGAAAAGATGACCACTACTCACTTCTAGTGAATTGTTTGGGAACAAAACTTGGGCAAGAAACTGAAGACCTTAGGGGTAGTGTACAGGTGGTGTTTTCATCACTGCTGTCCATCAGAGGAAAATGATTCAGAAAAGTTAACAGAAGGTTAAGAAGCTGGCATCTGAGGATGAGACTTGGATTTCTGGACCATGGCTTAAAATATAGATTCCTGGTCAGAGATGGAGCCTATCTAATGAAGAATGGTAAGAATATGTTCTCTGAGAGGCTTGAAAATCTAATCAAAAGGTTTCAAAATTGCCCTGCTAGATACTCTAGACACCAGTGGCGTCAAACTCTAATAGGAAGAAGTGGGGTCACTAAACCATACATAAAGATCTCTGTTGCCCATCTTGGCTTAGAAAAGCACACAAATAAATCTATGTTGTGTTGTATTTCTACTTAATTTGCTAAGTACTTCTCAATTATATTTTAAGTTGGTTCTGCCACACTCAGGAATGTTGGGCCTTGTATTTGATACTTCTCTAGATCCTGAGATTTTCATCTGGTAACAATGCCTCTTTGAGTTTCAGAATCAAGCAGAAATTATGAGCTGGATGTAAATTGGTCCTAGATGCATTTACTGAATCAACCAAAAGTGTAAACTAGGTGCAAATAAGTTTTTAGATAAAATTAACAGCATTAATCATCCACTATGTGTAAGGCATTATTTCTAAGCACTGGGGACTCAAAGCAAGGCAAAAAACAAAAACAAAACCCACCCCCCAAAACCCAGTGCCTGATCTCAAGGAGTTTCACATCCTAGTGGAGGAGACAACATATAGACAATTATGTGCCTAAAAGATAGCAAAATAACTCCAGTTTATACAGGATGAGTTAGAATTAAATTTAGAATTGCTTCTAGCCATGGGATGAAATCAGATGACAACACGAAGAAAATATATTGGTATTGGTGGCAAGAATTAGATACACTCATAGCCAGAGGGCAGCAAGAGTGGGAGGAGACTCCTCTTTGACCAGGCAATAACCTTGTGAATTTTGGTTTGTTTTTCCCATGGGTGTTTCTATCAATATCCTCATTGGTGGCTGATGGCAGCTCCTGCATTAGGAGCTCAGAGATACAGTAAAGGCAAATGTCATACTGAGAAAAAGGCAGTTTCAGTTGGCACCAAGTTGGAGTATATGAGAGAGCTAAACCCATGAATTACCCTTTTGCTAAACATACTTTCTAAGTTGGAGCCCACTTTCCCCTGGACTCTACATGTGGGGAGAATGTGTTTGTACCAATTATTCTTTTTGTTTTTGAGGGGGGAAAGCAGGGAAGTTGGGGTTAAGTGACTTGCCCAGGTTCACACAGCTAGTAAGTGTTAAAGTGTCTGAGGCCAGATTTGAACTGAAATCCTTCTGACTCCAGGGCCAGTGCTCTATTATTCACTGTGCTACCTTGCTGTCCCAATACCAATTATCCTTACAATACTATATTAGTAAATATCCCTTTCTAAAAGTGAAACAAAAGTTTGGCTGGGTGATGGTTTGAGATGGGCATATTGACTGGGGGCTGAGTCATAATTATCCCTATAACTTTGAGGGAAGAAGTAGTCAGACACTCTCTGAAGATCCAACCTGTTAGTGCTAGGAAAGTAGCCCAGAGGTGGGCTGTAAGCCTTCCTGAGATCCTTTTAAGAATTGTGTGTTGGAGGTATTCACCTTCCATTATGTGTCAACAATGCACTGTTTCTCTTTAAGTGGTCTATGATGATGGATTCAAAATTCAAATTCACTAAACACTTACATGATACAGACAGTCAATTCTTAGTTCGCCAGTGTATGAGACTATCAAGAATATACCAAGGTCTAGATTCAATTTTACCTTCATTTAAAATAACTGAAATAAAATAAACCTGAAATAAAATAACTTCATTTAAAATAAAAAAATTTATTTGACACAACAAGAGGAGATGCCAATTAATTCTCTGGAACCACTCCTCCTACCTTAAACTATTTCAAGTCTGTCACCCAGGGAATGGTTGGATATTAAACCTAAAAAAGTCAGGATGTTTGGATGCTATCTTCCCATTGATCACTTTCATAAGTTTTAAATCCTGGTCATTTCATGTTCCCACATTTGACCAAATAGGTGAACTCCTGTAAACTGGTACCTCCATTTGCAGAAATGTGATTTTTGCTTTCAATGCACTAAGAAAACCTGCTGATATCACAGTTCTTTTCTAGGTCTAATCACCTCATTTGACCAGTGAAGAAACTTGGTCCAAGAGAAAGGCTGAGTGAGTTGCCCACCTCACACAGCTAGTCAATGGTAAAGGCATGAACTGAAGGAAGTTTCTGATTGCAAATCCAGCAATCTTTCCATCTGCAAGATGCTACTATCACTGACTAAGCCTTAGGACCACTGGCTAGTCCTTTAACCTCACCTTTCCTAAGGTCTTTTTCCATCTTTGTCTTTCTTTGAAATTATCTGTGAATTTCTTCCCTGTGTTCCCAAAACTTTCTTTTATTGATTAATCTGGAATTTTCATAATGCCTTGACCGTTTTGCCTTTAATAAATTTATTTTTTTAGTTAGATGCATCCCTGCTGTTGCCAGACAGAGAAGATGGTTCTGTGGGAGAACACTTGAGGAGAGTTGAAAACCAATGTGCAGGAGGAAGAAGGTGCAGGTCACCATCTCTGGCTGGTACACTGACTTGCCTCACCCTTAAATACAGCCATCAGCTCAATCACGTGCTTGCAGCTTCCACTACAGACTGCACAGCCGAGGCCTGGCAGCTCTCAGCTTCTCTCTGCAGGAACAGTCGGCTTCCCCTGAGGTGCCTGACCCCATTTATGCAAGTGAGTAATTTTACTACTTTTTTTTTTTTAATGAGCCATTACTGACTTCTTTTCCTGGTAGTACCAAGGAGATCCATGTAAAAACAAACAGAACAAGCCCAAACTTAAAAATAACTTGATACTCATATCCCTAGAACAGTTTTAGGGTTCATTTTTCGAAGTTTCCTAGGTTCAGGCCCCTTCATCTGAGAGTTACTTCTTGCTGTGCATGAATCTGTTGATAGGCGGGACACCTCCCGGCCAAAAACTGCAGTGCGAGGGAAGGAGGGAGCCCAGACTGTGGGCTCAGAAAGAAAGGAAAGAGTTAAAAAGCACAAACGCACCCAATCCAAGACATTTTAAAGTGGATGGAGGATAGGGGAGAGGGAAGTGTGACCTAGACCAGTTGAACTTGGGGATCTGGACGTGGCTGCAGTTAAATGTCAGTCCTCCCTCCCATAGGGTCTTAACCCCTCTTCTCCTCCCCTCCTTACTTATGGGCGGCCCCTCCTGGGACCCTGTTGCTTCAGTGAGCTCGAAAGCAGCCGTAGGGGTTGGGACGACCAGGTTAGCAAATGGTTAACACAAGTTTGCTTCCCTCCTGGACTCTGTAACCCTTGGAAAGTCCCTGAAATGACGTTTCCAACCCAACAATTAAAGAGAGTTTAATTATAGAGAGTAGCTCCCAGAACTGGGAACAAACCCGGTCTGCCTAGCCAGTAAACAACTGCAGAGAGAGCCACATGCTGGGGGCTTTCGGCCCTGGCTGCTGGTCTGAGCCAAGGTGGGGGTGGCTGGAGGATTGGGGGAGAGGCGAATAAGGGGGATCCTTCAGTTAAAGGGAGGAGGGAGAAGAAAATGTATGTGCGTGCTACTCATATTTAGAAAAGTTTAAAGAAATTCGAAGAATAGGGTTTAGCTTAAAAAAAATTTTTTTTTTGGATTGGATATAGTCTGTGGGCGTCTTTTCATTTGGTTATTTTGGCTGGTCTTGTGAACCAGAAGAGGAAAGTGTGGCAGCAGCCAAGAGGAGAATTTTAAAGCCCAGTTCCTGAGGGTTGCAGTGCATGGAAGAGGAAGTGGGAACAGGGGCCATTTGTTTTGAATGTGATCTCTTTTCTCTTCTCCTATTTTCATCATTTTCTCTCCTCCCCAGTCCTCTTATTCCTTTCCCCTCCCCCCGCGTCTCCCGTCCTACCCCACCCCCCTGATTCTGCACTCGTCTCCCCTCTTGCC
>CM053598.1:196029164-196054425 GCA_028646575.1 Pseudocheirus occidentalis
AAACTCTCTATCTCATCTTCTGATAGTTGGAGAATTTCATATTTTTGAAGGTATTCTTCCATTTCTTTTGTGTTCTCAGTTTTGTTAGCATATAACTGCATAATATATTTTGATTATGCTTTTCATTTATTCCTGTTTTGCTGTAACTTCGTCTTGCTGGTCTGCTATGTGGTGCAGTGGATACAGTGCTGGGCTTAGAGTCAGGAAAAGTAATTTTCAGTGACTTCAAATATGACCTCAGACATTTATTGTTTGCATAACCTTAGGCAAGTCACTTAACCTTGTTTGCCTCAGTTTCCTCATCTGTAAAATGAGCTGGAGAAGGAAATGGTAAACTACTCCAATATCTTTGCCAAGAAAAATTCAAATAGGGTCAGGAAGACTCAGAAAAAACTAAAAACAATTTAACAACAACATCTCACTCATTTTTTATTTTATTGATTTGATTTTCTGATCTCTTGCCTCTATCAAATTTAATCAAATTAGTGAAGAGTTCATCACTTAGTCTTTTCAAAGAAACAATTTTTAGTCTTATTTATAATTTCTATGAATTTTTTGTTTCCTCTCTGTTTTTAATATCTCTTCTTTTGTGTTTATTTATGATTTGCATGCTTGTTGATTTTATGATTTAAAAATGCATATTCAGTTAATTAATCTCTTCTTTTTTATTTTGTTATTGTATGACATAATTTCTTCCCCAGGGACTGCTTTAGCTGCATCCCAGGAATGTTTTATGTTGTTTCACCTTTATATTTTTTCTCCATAGTTATTATTGCTTTTATGATTTGTCCTTTGACCCACTCAATTTTTAAAAAAATTATATTTTATTTTTTCAAATTATATGTAAAGTAATTTTTAACATAAGTTTTTAAAAAAACTTTGAGTTCCACATTCTCTCCCTCTCTTTCTCCCCTTTTCCCATTCCTTGACCCTCATTTAAGATTTTATTGTTAAGTCTCCATTTGGGTGGATATATTTTGTTTGTGGTCCCTGGACTAATTTCTATTCTTATTGCATTATTTGTAAAGGATATATTGACTAATTCTGCCTTTTTACATTTGTTTGCAGAACGATTGTCTTCACTGTTACCACTACCAGATTTCCTCCTTCACTTCTGTCTCCTACTGGTGTTTCTATTGTCACTCTGTTCCTGTGGCTGTCCTTGCCTTCTACATTTATTCACACTTCCTGCATTTTTGTTGCTAGAGGTGTTTAAGAAGCAAATAATCTCTTCAAAAATTTCAAAGCAAATAATCTCTTTCTAAATATATTTCAAATTCTTTATTACTAAATATTCATCTTTTGTCCTGTATGGTTAAACTCGAATTTGTAGGACAGGTCACCCTGGGCTGCATCATGTACTACACTGTTCTTTGGCACACATCATTCCATTTCCTCCTTCTTTTTCTAGGGGGTGCAAAAAATCTTGCATTATTTGAATGATTTTTTCCTTTGTATTTGAAAGTCTTTCTCCTGATGACTTGCAAATTTTGTTTTTTAATTGAATTGTTTCGTTTAATCACTTTGTGTCTTGGAGTTTGTAGCCTTGGGTTTTTTTTCTGGGGGTGATCTGTTAATTCTTCAATTGGAATTTCATTTTCTATATTTAGAAGTTCTGGGCAGTTCTCTTCTATTTTTTCTTTCATTGTAGTATTAAGGTTTTTTTTGTCTTGTCATGTTCTTCTGGGAAACCTATGATCTTTAATGTGTTTCTGTGTATCCTGTCTTCAAGATCAGTATGGTTTGCTTAAATAATGAGTCTATTTTCCTTTTATTTTATTTTTTATTTTTTTGCTTTTCTTCTAGGTTGTTCTTTACTTCTTTGTATTTGTATTTCCTCTTTTGTTTCTTTGATAAGGCTTTCCATTGAAGGTCCACTTTTTTTTTCTGTTCTGCTTATTATTTTTCCTGTGCAGGACATAAATTTTCTCATTTCTCATTCCCCTTTTAAACGACTCAGTTGTGGTTCTATATTCTCCTTAAATCTCACATTGTCCTCTGTCTTATCAAGTGTTGTGTCTTATTCCTTTATTTTGCCATATTTATTCATAGATGCCTGAGATCTAGAGACTATATTTCCTTCTCTTGTTACTGTTTTCCTGTTGATTTATCTGCTTATGTTTTAGGTCTTTAAGATTTCTTCCTGAAATCTTTGATACTTTGTCTTTTTTTTGCCCTTATTTTCCTTATCACTCCCTTTTGACTCACTGTCTTTTGGAGGACCACAGGCCAATGGGACTCTGACCCTGATGTCTGAATAAGCCCTCTCAGTTAAAGGGCCTGGATTGCTTCCCCATTCCCCAGGAAGGAGCTCAAACAGAGGTGTGAGCATTATGTCCTCGAGATAAGCATGGCAAATACACCTACGGCCTGGGAACAAAGAAGTGTGCAGTGTCTGCAGGGGAAAACAATTAGGAAGTGTCCTATAAAAACTTGTACTTGGGGTAATAAAGACGACTCTATTTTCCACCATTCCTGGAGTCCTGTCTCTTTTGTGCACTCTCTCACTGCGTCTGGGTAAGCAAATCTTTTTCAGCCCTGCTGTGGGATGGCAGGGCTCCCCACACTCCCCTACCATGGTGGTTCTGTGAGGACTTGATCTCAAAGCATCTCAGCCTCCTCCTACATTGGTCAATTTACTGTTTACCAGTCTAGGTCTTTGCCTCAACTTACTTTTGGGTGGTCAGAACTGTCACCAGTTGGGTGCTGTGATCTTTTCCTCAGACTTGGTGGAGTACTACAAACCCCATCTCTCCCCTCTTCCCCCAACTCATGGTGTTCTATCAAGTTCTCTAGCCCAGAACTGGTAATTCAGAGTCTGTTTTCTCTAGTACCAGTAGTTAAGTGCTTTTGCAGCACTGGTGCTTCCAGATTGCAAACCCAGCAGGTTTTTGCTTCTGAAAGGCTGTGGCCAAGCTGTCTTTACCAAAGCCCAAACCAGCTTCCACAACCTGTATCTCCATGGCACTGGAAAGAGGGAAGAAGCACTGGTGTATAGGAGTAGGTTGTGATGTAAGTCTGTGTTGTGTTCTTGGGTCTACTAGTGTAGGCTTGTGGCTGATAGCTTAGGATTTGGGGGAGGGGTGCTGAGTGAGTTTAGAGTCAGTCCTGGGATTAAAAAAAAACTTGAATGGCTGTCTTATACTCTCCTATCTGGATAAGAGGAAGGTGAATCTGGCTGTGACTCCAAGGCCATAGTAATTCAGAGAATTATGACCAGGCTGAGATCTTGTTCTGGTCCTTTTCATCCAGCTGAGATTCTTTGGGAGGAGGCGGCGGCAAATGGGCTCTTAAAATGTGTAGGGTAAAAATAGGTTGGGAATAACTCAAAATGTTTTCCCGTTTCCCCAGTTCCTATTATAGAGTTTCAGAGTATGTCGGGACTTCGAAGTCAGCTAGTATAATCTGACTTTCATTGAACCCAAATGTAAGATTTCATATTTATCCTGATTAAATGCTTAGATTTGGGCCAGTATTTCAGTCTATTGAAATAAAAAAAAACTTCAAACTCTGTCATCCAACATGTCTTCAAATTATACAAAGCTAGATGGGATTACTAACTTGATTAGCCCCACAGGGGTTCAAGCTTCTGTGCTGAGAGTAGAACAGAGCATACATAACTTGTTCTATCTTTATTCTCCAATATGTTTGTAATTTGAGTTCCAGAGGATGACTCTGTTTCCCATTCTTACGTACAGATTATGTCTAGGACAAGGAGTAGTAGGGATAGGACTCAAAAGTGAAAGGAAGGAGGTAGACCTTTTCCTTAAAAAAGAAAATTCAGCCCTGGCCTGTAGCTTTTCTCTACCAATGGGTGTCCAATGTCTGCCTGCCACCTGGGACAAAGGTCAGTACCAACTTCTTAGTTTTTTTTTGCAGGTCTGACTGCATTCCTTGCCAAACAGTACAGATGGTAGCCTTAATGTTGGCCAAGATAAGACCTCCTTTGTTTTCTCATAAACATAACAATCCTTCCAATTTAGTTATTCTGTCTTAATAAGCCAAGCAATCTTCATCCACAAACAACCTGCAATGGTCCCTGGATTTAGAAGGGAAGTGAGAGAGAAAGGAGAAAAGTATACATAGGCCTAGATCACATATATTTTCTGATATGAAAATGAGGCCAGTTAATAAAGAACAGGAGAGTTGGATCAGCTAGGATAGTGGCTTGTAACCCAAAGATAGGGCATATTGAGTCAGATACAGTGAAGCATTGCTTTTAGACCTTTTTCCAAACTTGGAACTCATACAAAGGATGATGGGAGGTGGTTTCAGAGAAAGATTAGAAGTCTTGTATGAACTGATGCAAAGTGAACTGAGCAAAACTAGGAGAATGATTCATATGATAACAACATTATGAAGACAAACACTTTGAAAGATTTAAGAACTCTCATTGATGCAATGACTGACCACGATTTCAGGGATTCATGATGAAACATATTAGCTACCTCTTGACAGAGAGAACTTAGTACAGATTGAGACATTTACTTTTTTGGTCATGGTAATTTAAAAATTTATTTTGCTTGAGTATACTTATTTGTGTTATATATAACACACACATAAACCATAAAGCATATAAAGATATAAAACACAAAGTGTATGGTGTGTGTGTGTGTGTGTGTGTGTGTGTGTGTGTGTGTGTGTGGTGTACTAGACCATTTGGTTTGGTTTGGTTCCAGACCATTGCAATAAAGTGAATGTGGCAATAAACTAAGTCACATGAATTTTTTGGTTTCTCAGTACATATAAAAGTTATGTTTACACTATACTGTAGTCTATGAAGTGTGCAATAGTATTATGTCTAAAAATGTATATGCCTTAATTGAAAATACTTTATTGCTACAAAATGCTAACCATCATCTGAGCCTTCAGTGAATCAATCTTTTTGCTGGTGGAGGGTTTTGCCTTGATGGTTGCTAATGGATCCGGGTGGTGGTTGCTGAAGGTTGGGGTAGCCATGGCAATTAAAAAAAATAAGACAGCAATGAAGTTTGCCACATCAATTGACTCTCCTCTTCACTTGAACACTTAGAGGACATTGTAGGGTTATTAACTGGCCTAAGTTCAATATTATTGTGTCTCAGGGAGTAGGGAGCCCCAAGGGCAGGGAGGAAAACGGGAATGGCCAGTTGGTAGAGCAGTCAGAACACACACAACATTTATCAATTAAGTTCACCATCTTAAATGGGCACAGTTTGAGGCACCCCAAAACAATTTCAATTGTAACATCAAAGATCACTGATCACAGATCATCATAACAGATATTATAATAATGGAAATGTTTGAAAAATTAGAGACATGATGTGAACACATGCAGTTGGAGAAATGATGCCTACAGACTTGCTTGACAGTATTGCTGCAAACTTCAATTTGTAAAAAATGTAATTATCTGTGAAGAGCAATAAAGCAAAGCACAATAAAACAAAGTATGCATATATATATATATATAAATTTGTATGTATATATATAGTTGTTCAGTCATTTCAATCACGTCCCACTCTTTATGACACCATTTAGCACAGATACTGGAATGTTTGCCATTTCCTTCTCTAGCTCACTTCACAGATTAGGAAACTGAGGCAATCGGGGTTAAGTGACTTGGTCTCTTCACTTTGATGGTGTGTATATTGGCAGGTGAGTCCCAAGTTCATGGTGGGATAGGGTTTTTTTTGTTATACGAATGCCTTTATTTTGAACTGGTTATTTTCTGTTGCATACTATTGGAAAAGTAAATATATAGGTATATTTAATATAATTATATATATATATATATATATATATATATATATATATATAAGCTCATGAACTATGGCTTCAGGAGTGGGAGCCCACAGAGTACCTGGGAATTGGGATAGTCATCCTTTGGGTCTCTAGATGCAATTGTATCTTAAGAACATGTTGACCTCACACTTTCCCATTGGATCTGAATCATATGTGATTATAAGATTTTATTTAATTTTTTCTACATTAATAGTGAGCATCAACTTTATCCTTTATCCCCTTACTAACATAATGATAAGCACTTGTCATAAATTATCACAAGTGTGACCTCAGGTAACCTTAGACTTGGGCCTCTTATTTGACTATCCTTCTACTACTTGAAATTGGTGAGAGGCAATATGGTAGAGTGTTAAGAGTGATGCTTCTGGTTTTGAGCTTTGGGGTCATTTATTAACATTTAAGCATTTATTAAGTACCTACTATATGCCCTGCAATGTGCTAAGCATTTTATAATTATTTCATTTGATCTTTACAATAATCTTGGGAGGTAGGTGCTATTATTATCCCCGATTTACAGTTGAAGAAACTGAGGCAGACAGAGGGCCATATTTGAATTCAGGTCCTCCTGACTCTAGGGCCTATGCCACCTACCTGCCCTGAACTCAGGTGTTTCTACTTCAGATCCAGAGCTGTATTCACTTGCCCTACCTAGCTGTCTCTATTGCCACTTACTGTCTAGGTCACTTAGCATCTCTGAGCCTTCATCTCTTCATCTGTTAAAAAAAAGGTGGGGTGGGAAACAATATTTAATTTCAAATGATATGTATGCAAAATACATCAAGTGATTGTAGAAATAATTTCCAGTGCTTTGTTCTTAATTGGGACAGTTCCCAAGTTGGCATCTTCATGTGTTAGAGTCTCTAAATTAGGAAATACTTAGAAAACCTTCATGAAACTCTCACTCAGCAAGTACTTCAGGCCTCCAAAGGCTCAGGGTCTTTGGTTATAAGATCCCTTGATGTCTGACTCAGAAGTTTGAGGGTTTTCATTTCTTCTGCTCCCAGGGAGTGGTACCAGGTAGCAGATACTTTTCCAAATCTCGGCATTTGTTCCCAAGTCATATCACCATGCTCTGCTATATCATGGTATTCAATTCTATTGTGTGTTTATAAATAACTCATGACACCTCCCCATTAGGAACCTATTCCATCTCTCCTACTACCAGATGTTATTTTGTACCTCTCCTTTATATTCCCTGTCCACCACCAAGATTGTTAAGGAGGTAAGTAGGTATGGTGGTAAAAAATGGAGAGAAAGAAGAGATTTACAGTCTAGCAGGGAGCAGAGAGTCAAATAGAGTAGCCACCTTTTTTTCTTGAGCAAGAAAGGTGGTATGAAATGGTGGACAGAGCACCACACTCAGAGTCAAGAAGACAAGCCTCCTTCAGGCATTTTTGCTCAGCCTCTCTTTCCTCATCTGTAAAAAGGGGATAAGAATATCTATAGCATACCTTACAGGATTGTTGAGAGGATCAAATGCAATCATGTAAAATACATGTCAGCCTTACAACTTTCTCTGTCTCTGTCTCTCCCTCTTTCCCCTACCCCCACTTCGTGATTCTCTGTCTCTCCTTCTGCACGTGTCTCTCATCTGTTTCTCTCTCTCTACTTTCTCACTCTTTCTTTCTCTCTGTCTCTATCTCTCTTATGATTATCATTGAATACTAGGTCAGATGGGCTTATTTAATTTAACTCAATGCCTCACACAAAGGATTTTCAGGCTGGTGTATCTGGGGTCATATGTCATTAATCTACAACTGGTGAGGAGATACAGTCTCTGGATGAAATCACTCCCTCTTTCTTAAACCACTGCCAGGGATTGTGCCATTTGGTTAACCTTTGTGCCCAGAGGGAGGCAGGTCAGACTGCTATGTCACTATTCCAGACTTTTCTGATTGTCAATGATGCCCTTTTGTCTGTTTATGTTTGTTTATGTAGTTCCTCTCTGGATATTCATTTATTCATTCATTCATGCAAGGTCTGTTGCCCATGGTAGGTCCTCAATGAACAATCACTGAATTTAACAGCTATTTACTAAGTACCTCTCTTTCTTTCTCTCTTTCCCTCTCATATGTATACAAACACACACATATACATATATAGAGACAGACAGACTAGATGCTGGGAAGGTTATAAAGGTAAATAAGATACAATCTCTACCCTTAGGGAATAATAATAGATGGCATTTATGTGACCCTTTTAGGGTTTGGAAAGCTCCTGACATACTTTATCTCATTTGACCCTCAGAAAAGAGCTGTGGTGCAGGTGCTGTTACCATTTCATATATGAAGAAACTGAGTCTCAGAAAGAATATGACCACTCAGCTTGTTGTTGTTGTTCAGTTGTTGCCACTGTATCCAACTCATTATGACCTCATTTAGGGTTTTCTTGGTGGAGATGCTGGGATGGTTTGCCATTTCCTTCTCTAGGGCATTTTACTGATGAGAAAACTGAGAAAAACAGGGTTAAGTGACTTGCCCAGGGTCATACAGCTAATAAGTGTCTGTAGTTGTATTTTAAGTCAGGTCTTCCTGAATCCAGGCCTGGCACTCTTTCCACTGTGCCACCTAGCTTTCCTGGGCCTCCCAACTAGAAAATGTCTAAGACTAGATAAAGGCCAGACTGTGTTCAGCATGTTTCCCACTATTCTAGTGGTTTTCAAACTTTGTGGTCTTAGGACCCCTTTGCATTCTTAAAAATTATTGAGGCCCCTTCAAGGAGCTTTTCTTTGTGTGGGTAATATTAAATGACTTAATATTATTATGAAAATAGTTTTGACCTCATGGGCCCCCTGAAAGAGTCTTCAGAACCCCCAGGACCACACTTCGTGAACTGCTGTTACTTCTAGTATAGGGAACTGACCAGTGTTTCTCAATTGCTAGTTAGGTTCAATAAAACGTTTTCCAGATGATCCTATTTCCCCAGACACAGAGGAAGATAAAACAATCCCCAACTCCCATGGATTTATTTATCATCTTTATCCTAATGATTCTCAGATCTTCCTATCCTTCCCAGTTGTTCTGCTGACCTCCAGCCTCACATCTCCAACTACCTTTGCGCCATCTTAAACTCATCATGCCCCAAACTTTCTACCTTTTTTATTTCTGTAGGGAGCTACGCCACCCCCAGTCTCTCAGGCCCATGAGCTAGGAGTCGTCCTAGGCTCTTCACTGTCTCTCATCCCTCATGTTCAGTCTGTTGGCAACGTTGTCGCTGTCACCTCTGCAGTATTTCTCCTGTATACCCCCTTCTCTCCTTTGACACAGTCGCCACTCTACTGCAGACACTCATTTCCTGTCAGGACTATTGTAATAGTATGCTGGTGGGTTTGCTTGCTTCAAATCTCTCCCCACTCCAGTCCATCTTCCATTCAAACATTAAATTGATTTTCCCAAAGTGTAGGTCTGACCATGTCAGCCTCCTACTTAGTAAACTTGGGTGACTCCCTTTTGCATCTAGGATTAAATACAAAATACTCTGTTTGACATTCACAGCCTTTCATAATCTAACCTTACCTTACCTTTTCAGTCTTCTTATACCTTTCTCCCCAATATATGTATTCGATTCTGTGACTCTGGGTTCCCTGAACAAGACACTCTATATCTCAGCATTTTCTCTGGCTGTTCCCCATGCCTGGAATGATCTCCATCCTCCTCCCTCAGCCTAACACCTTCCCTGGCTTCCTTAAAGTCTCAATTTAAATCCTGTCTCCTACAGGAAACCTTTCTCAACCCCTCTTAATTCTAGTGCCTTCCCTCTCAGTTATTTTTTTTTATTTATCCTGTATATAGCTTGTTTGGATGTATTTGTTTGCTTGTTGTCTCCACCATTCAATTGTGAGCTCCTTGAGGACAGGGTCTGTCTTTTGCTTCCTTTTGTACCCCTATTGTTTGACATAGTACCTGACACACAGGAGGCCATAATAAATGTTTATTGACTGATTGACATGTCATGGCCTTTGCCCTCATGGAGCTTATAGTGTATTAGTAGTGTATATGGCCTACAAACAACTTTCATATGAAGTAATATGAGAATAAAGGAAAAAGCATTGGTTAAGCACTTAATTACATTAAGTGCATTAGAGAAATGAGAACAAAGTGCTATGTGAGTTTATGAGTTTATGAGCAATCATAAAGGAGGTGGCATCTGAGCTGGGCTCTAAAGGGTGGGTGGGATTTTAGCAGGTGGGGATGGGGCATTTCAAGCATTAGGAAGAATTTGAACACAAGTAAAGGAGAAAACTCAGTCCATCTGCAGGCATTAGAATAGTTGGACAAGGAACATAGAATACGTAGGGGACTAGTATGTAGTAAGAGTAGGGAGATAAGATAAGCAGGTACCAGATTGCAATGGACCTGCACTCCAGGCTAAGGGAGAGGAACTTAGTCTTCAATAGGGATCCACTGAAAGGCTTTGAGGCGAGTGATATAACCAGATGTTGATCGAGAAACAGATGGGTGACTGCTTCCTGGAGGCCCGAGGAAGGAAGGTGCCTCCTACTAGTAGAAAATAACAGAAATAGCCTTGACTTGAGCTGTTAATACAGCTGCTGGCAGGGAGCGGTAGCTCACCAGGAGTTCAGCCACTGAGCTGGGGAGGAGACTGGAAAAGACTGTCCTAACGGCTGCCTCTCCCTAACCTCCCCCCCCTCCCCAAGTTAGCTGAGTTAAAGAAAGGAGCAAGATAAAGATAAGGTCCACTGTTTTGATCTGCCTTGTTTACTCAAGGTTGGGTTTTAGTAGGATTGACCCACTGGGGAGCGGTGTGTGTGTGTGTGTACTTGAGTAGAATGGGTGTGGGGGACCTGAACTGAAGGTTTTGCCTTTAGCTAATGACAGGCATGAGTAATTTTCAGGGATCATTAGGCTCCTTTCTCTTGCCCCCTTTGCTCTCTTCTCTTGAGAGAACCCGCATTGAAAAATTTAGGACTCTTGCATAGTTTTATCCTTGGAGCCAGGAATCAGTTTAAAACAAAACAAAAGAAAACATCTCATAGGATCATAGGTTTAGAGTTGGAGGGACTTTATGGGCCAGCTAGTCCACAATACCGTCATTATACAGATAAAGAAATGAAGAGCCAGGGAGGTTGAGTGATTCGATTAAAGTCACATAAATGATTGGTGGCAGATAAAGGGTTTTAATCTGGGCCCTCTGATTCTATTTCTAGGACTCTTTGCACTATCCTTGGAAAATGAAGTGGAGTCTTAGTGGAACAGGGACTGCCTCACAAAGTTAAGGTAATGGTTGGCATTGTCTTGATGTGAGGGCTCCAGTCTCTGGGTCTCTTAACTAGATTCCAGTCTTTAGGGAATTAGGGCAAGTCACTGGCTGACTCGGGTCATTATTTTATGTGTACAGCCTAAATCCAGTATTCCCTGATTCAGTGCCCACCGTTTTCGGTCCCATTTCCATGGTACTCACTTAGACAACCTGACAATTTTCTTTCAGGGATTTCAGGATTAGAGCTACCCAGGGTTTGGTTTAAGGATCTTGAAAATGTTGTGGGAGGGGGTCAGGGAGGGGAGGGAGAATATAGCAGTAGATATAGCAGAGATGGAAGATACTGAGGGATAGTTATTCTTCATTCCCTTTATTCTCATATTACTTCATATGAAAGTTGTTTGTAGGCCATATACACTACTAACCAAGTTATAGGAATGGAGAAAGATCAGAAGCAATAGAAGAACATTTGGAATATGAGTCCAGAGAAATAAATCCAGCAGATCTCCTCTTTAGGAGATGGGTGATAGTTTTCTTTAATAGTCTATGCAATTCAGTGAGGGCAGGAATGATTTTCTGGGGTTGTTCATTTTTGGGTTTTTGGTATCTTCAGTACTCCACACAGCCCCTAGTAGGTGCTTAATTTTGTTGAATTGAAATTGAATTACATTAAATTTAATTTTAACCCAACAAACATCATACCAGGCCAGTCCCCTTAGTTTCAGTCCCAAACCATGGAAGCTTGTTTAATTAGTCAGCTTCTGGCTTGTTTTCTTTGAGCATATGCCCAGACTTGAGATACTGAGCGGGAAGGTCAGCATCTCCCAAATCAAAACGCTGAGCCAAAGGTCTCCCTGAAGGGGGTGGAGCCCAGAAAAGGTGGTGACCTTAGGAAAGCTGAGCAAGATTCTATTCCTGCTGTCCCAGGAGGAAGAGACAGCCTTGTTTCTATGATTCAACTCAGTTTCTCATTTTTGGGTGGAAAAGTTCTCCTTAACCTGTTTCCCCTACCCTCTTCCAGTGTGACAGAAGCAACAGTTATGGGCTAGAGTTCCTGGGGCTTCCAAAAAGGTCATGAAGGCAAGTACAGAAGCCCCCAATGCATCTGTACCCATCAAGCACCAGGAGCTGCTGTTATTTGATTCCTATAGCAAGTAAATGAGACCATTAAAAAAAAAACCAAAGCACAATCTATATGTCCAACCTGGAGAGATTGTAAACTACTGTGCTTTCTTCACAATACTATCCTCCCTTTTTCTTCCAGGCTCAGCACTATACCCAGATGCAACACTACTTCAATATGGGGGTCCCAATATTGCTATTGAATAATTGCAACTTTGATTCAAACAATGTTAGGGACCTTGGAAATGATTATCAGATGCCCTCACTTTATAGATGAGGAAATTGAGATATTGGACTCCTACAAAGTCACTCAATTAGCTAGTGGTGGGCCCAGAAGATGCTGAATCCAAGCTTCTAAAGGTAACTTGACCCATTCTTCTGTCTCTAGGAAAAACAATTCCATGGTGCAGTGAGTAGGCACATCTGGCTTCAGGCAGAGGATCTAGGTTTGAATCCCTCTTCTGGCACTTCCTAAGTCAGTTTTCAGCATCTGTAAAATGTGATGGTAAGATCCAAACTTGAAGACTTTTAAAGATTCTACCCTTTGTGTGGGGAGCCAGTTTTTTTTTTAAAAGAAGGATGGTAGGATTAGGGACTTTGGAAGTCTTTTCACAGATTTAAAAACTGAGGCCCAGGGAGGTTAAGATCACATGAGTATTGGCAGAACCAGGGTTTGCACCTCTGACTCCACTTCTGAGACTCTTTCCACTCTACTTCGCTGCCCCAGAAACCATAGGGATGTTTCAGGGGGACATTAGACTTGAACCCAGGTCCTTTAAAGAGACAACTCCATCGTACAGTGGATAGAGCACAGGGCCTGGAATCAGGAAGAGCTGAGTTCAGATCTAGCCTCAGACTCTTAATAGCTGTGTGACCCTGGGCAAGTCACTTAACTTTTGTCTGCCTCAGTTTCCTTAACAGTAAAAAGTGTATGATAATAACACCCATTTCCCAAAGTTGTGAGAGTCAAATGAAATAACACTTGTAAAAAGTGCTTATAAGTGCCTGGTACATTGTAGACAGTTAATAAACTATTTTTTTCCTTCCTTCTAACTTTGAAACCATCTCCCTCTGTCTGTTATGGTATGAAATATTAAAAAGTTAATCTGGCCTGTTGGAGGATACTTAGCAGAATCAGATAGAACTTGTAGTAAGGCTTTTGGGCCCTCCTCCTCTATTCCACTTTCCTGAGACTGGCTTCTTCATCTTTTTTGTTGTTGTTGTTGTTAAAGCTTGGGGTTTCTTGTCTGTGTCCTTTTTTCTGAAGCTAATGAGCGTGTCCCTGGGAGCCAGTTACTGGGTTAATCTCTCTGTTGCTAGGGGCAGGCTGACACGTATCATGGAGAGAAGTTGCTTTGGTATGTGTGGGTGGGGTGTGGTGGTTTGGAGGTGGTGGTTGGGGTAGGGGGGGCAAGAGAACTGAGGATTGCAGAGTTAAAAAAGAGCCGATCAAACAGAGGCTGATAAAAAGCCCTCTTTGGTAAGGCCAAGCCAGGCACAATGGGGGAAACAGCTTGAGATGAATGAGAGAACAGCTCATTAAAACTGGGCTGGTGGGAGCTACCAAGGCTTAGTTACCTAACCTCCCCCGTTTCTACTCCTCCCCTCCTTGACCAACTCACACAAACCCTAGATTAGTGTCCAATATTCTGTTTTAACCACTCAAAAATAAAGGCATGTACCCTATTTGAAGGTATTTTTTAAAATAAAATTTTGATCTTTTGTTTTTGTTTCAACTAAACTTCCCCCTTTATTCCTCTTCCTCCCTACCCCCACCCCCAGAAGCATCCCATATAACAAAGACTAATAGAAAAATAGAAGAGAAGAAAGTGAAGGGAAAAAAATCAGACACTCACTATATGCAGTGTTTGGGCCCCTCGCTTTTGCAAAGGAGTGGGGAGAATGTCTTTTCATATCTTTCTTTTGGGCCTTTTGAAGATATTTTTAAAAAATACAACGTAAATTTAGTCATGATGAAAATCCAAGCTTTCCCCTCCTCAAATTCTTTACATGCAACTAATCAACAAGTACTTATTAAATGATTACCATGTGCCTGGTTCTGTGCTAAACACTGTATACAGAAGCAAAAGCAGTCGTCTCCAAGAAGCTTCTGTTGGAATGAGGGACTTCACAGGATTCTTTCAAGTTAGGGACTGAGGTCTGATACTGGCACTCAAAAACTTATGGGAATACCCACTGGTTTTTGTTTGTTTTTAACAATAAATTCTAAACTCCTTAGTCTAGCATTCAAGGCCTCTTGGAATCTGCTTCTAATTGACCTTTCCAGCCTAATCCACTATTCCTCAGACCATTCTTTACCTTCAGACAAACTGGACTCATATTTTTTTTAAGTTACTCTGTTTTTTTCCTATTCTTGTTACTTGGATCTAGTCCACTTCATCTGGAAAAAAAATTTTATATATATATATATATATATATATATATATATATATATATACACACACACACACACGTATGTATATGTATATAATATGCACACACGTATGAACTCTTTTGCTCATTTATTTATTGCCTTTTTCTCCTTTTCTCTCTTTCTACCATTTGAAATTCTATTGATCTTTTGTCTGACCACTCTAGAGTTTCCTACTTTATATGAAGAAGCCCTCTGAATTTTTTACACTCTCCTATATCCGCCAACCAAATCTGGAAATGATCTCTCCTTTTTCAGAACTCCCTTAGCATTTTATAAATTCCATTTTATGTTATAGTTACTTGTGTATGTAAAAAGGTATGTCTGATCACGGATCTCATCTTCTTTTTGGAACTCCATCATCCAGGAAACTTCATGGTAGGAGCATGAAGAGGTTTTGAAGGTTATTTGAAAATATTTGGAGGGTAGGGTATTGATGAATAAGGAGAGTTTTGTGAAGCATGAAATCTAAGTCTGGAGAAGCATGAGATGGTTAGCTAGGAATGAATACATAGATCCATGGAAAAAAAAATAACAACATTTATTAGGAAGAGATAAGAAGAAAAAAGACAGCTGAGTCCTGAGACCTGACATTCCATCTAGACTCTGCTACTCTGCAAGAGCTTAGATCTCTAGTGATCAGAGATCCCTCCTATTGCTCACTCATACACAGCCTTTTGGATAGAATTGGAGGTGGGGGTGAATGAAATTTCAAAGAGAACCTGGGATCTATGGTCAGGCAGTCCTCTGTTCCCTTATATATATATAAATCTTATTTCCCCCTCTAGGTTGTAGACAAGAATTTTGCCTTTTTTTTATTTAGATTTCACCTAGCACCTAATACAGTGCGTTGCACATAATGGGGCTTCTATGAATTCATGAATTTGCAGGGATTTCCCATCCTCTATAAGGATAGGGTAAGGGATATGGGTTCATTTTTAGCCAGAGAAATTCATGTTAGCTCTACAGAGAAACATTTCTCTCAGGATATCATAGGGTGACCTAGGAAGATTTGTTGCTCCACTGATATCAGGTGTCACAGACTGGTCAGTTGGATTTAATGTAGCTGTAGAATATTTACATTTTCATGGGGTTTCATAATTATAGAACTTTTTTTGTGTGTGTCATCTCATTTGAGGACAGGTAGATGGCCAAGTGGAAAGAGTGCAGGACCTAGAGTTAGGAATATCTGAGTTCAAATTTGACCTCAGGGAGTAGATGTGTGACCTTAGGCAAGTCACTTAACCCTATTTGCCTCAGTTTCCTTATCTGTAAAATGAGCTGGAGAAGTAAATTGCAAACCACTTTCAGTATCTTTGCCAAGAAAACCCTAAATGGGGTCATGTAGAGTTGGACATGACTGAAACAACTGAATAATAACATCTCATTTGGTCCTGAAAATCAGTATTATTACCTTTAATTTACAGAAGGGGAAACTGAGTTTCAACGAATCTAAGAGATTTGCCCAAGATCACTCAGTGGTTTCTAGTGAACGGGACTTTACCTTAACATCTCCAGGTTCCGTGATCTTTCCATTACATCTCGTTGCTTCATTTTCCTTCCCTTCTCTCAACTTCCCCCAAACTTCTTTCCAACTTGCAAAGTGGCTCAGAATATAAGCTGGCTTTTTAGAAACTGAGCTCAGTGGGAACTGAAAACAGCTCGTTGCCTTCAGATCCTTCCTCAGAGGGGGTAGCCTCACTGTTTCTGGGGCATAAGATCTCCTTAATATGACTAAGTCTCTGTTCTGTCTTTCTCCAGCCATCCTACCTTTGAAACCCTTTTATAAGGAGCTTTTTCCTGAAGGAGGAAAATATCCCTTCCTGGCCTTCCCATGGAAGGATTGCACCTGAGTTAAAAAAGCTCCTCCCTCAGCTAACAATGCCTTCCCTATCTGGTGTTTTAATCCTGTAATCCTGGGGAAAGGAGGGCACAGAAGCAGGTTGTGTTTGTTATAGGATCACAGGATTTATAGCTGGACTGGACAATGGAGGTCACCTAGATGAGGAAGCTCAATCTCAGAAAGTGAAGAGACTTGCCCAAAGTTACCACAGGTGGTTAGTTGGCAGCAGAATTGCTATTCAAACTCTGGTCTCCAGACACCAAAGTCAGGGTTTTCTCTTCATTAGCAGCTATATTGATATTTCAGAACAGGGTGCTTATTAACAGGAGGGAAGGCGAGCCAATTACACTCAAAGTGGAGAGAGGGGGATGGGAGGATGGGGTCCTTCTGGCTTTGGTTAGGGTTGCTTTCTTTCTTTTTTTTTTGGCAAGAGTTAGTGAGTCAAATTCAATTTTGCTGCTACTCTAGACCTGAAAACTCCTTTCATTTAATTCTTCTAGTGGGGATAGGGAGAGGGAATGCTGTGGTCTAGTCACTAGACTCTAGTCTAGTGGATAGACTATACTGGCTACAAAAAGTGTGTGTGTGTGTGTGTGTGTGTGTGTGTGTGTGTGTATGTTGGGGGAAGAGTTAAATTACGTTTTCGCCCCAGACGAATCTCTTTGTCCTATAAACCTCAAAGTGGGTGCCAATCTGTATTTATGGAGGTAATTTTGTTGTTTCTTCTACCAATTAAATAATAGGTTTACTAAAAAAAAAACCTAATCCCTCAAACAGAAACAAAAGTCTTTAGCAGGATCTACCCATACCTTTTGCCTTAGTTTCCCTATTTTTGAAACATGAAGAGTCCTCTGAACCACCTAATGGTTTAGTTTAGTCCTCTAAAACTACCTAATGGGGTATCCTGGGAATGAGATCATATCTATAAGTGGTTCGGATCCCTTTGGGAAGGTCCTAGAAAAATATCAGCTGTCAGTATTTGGGTTATGGAGGTTTAAAGTTCAGGGAGAGATTGAATGGATTTTTACTCATTTTGATTCTGGGCTTCCTGGTTGGTCTTGTTTAGGATTGGTCCCAGGACTCGGAGCCTAATAGAAAACCAATGATTTTATTTCACAAGTTTTAGCTTCAGAGATCTGGCACTGCATTACCCTTGCCTCACGTCCAATGGGATCAACCTCAGAGACAACGTGGGGAAGTAGATAAAACCGTGGAATTCTATTTGGAAGACCTTGCTTTGCTATTTACTACTGTAGGCAGTTGGGAGAGGGGAGGGAAATGTCTGGTCAGTGAGGACCAGTTCTCAGAGCATGTGCAAGGGCCTCTGCCTGCTGCCATGTAAAGCACTAGGGGATTTGCCTCTGGAAATCTGTGATGACAAAAAGTGGAAGGGCCCCCAGCTCTCCAGGTCACAGCGTGAGCAGATATTCTGCAGCTGTGGAGCTGGGAATGAATACATCCAAAAAGCCCCAAGAGAGAAACTTTCTCTTTTTTCCTTCTTCCTGCTTGCTGCCAGGTGTGAGGATGGCTTTCTGAGCTCTGGAGGTATGATGTATGGGGCTGCCTTTTACCCCTACTCCACCAAACCAGACTGTGAGTTCATGAATTCTCAGCAAACTTGGGTCAGGATAGAGCCTGACTCTTGTTTGTGGCTTCTTTGAAGAGCAGAAGTCCAGTGATGGAAATCCATGCTGGATTCTATCTGAAGCTGAGCTTTCATGGAAATGAATTGACCCAGAAGACAAGACTCCCTGTCTTGTAGCAAGGCAGTGAATAATTTGTCTGTTGGCTATTCAGAAGTGAACTTGATACAGTGACTACTTTGTAACCACAACTTTAAATCTGAGTCCAGGCTGTCTTAAGAGATATGTAGGTTTCAAGACCAAGGAGGTGATTTGGTCAAACCACACTTGGAGTGTTGTATTCCAACCTGAATGCAACAACTTAAGAAAGACATTGGTTAGCTGGTCAGGTCTATCCATTTGCTCTCCAAATCCACACAGAATGAGTCTAATCTATCTTCGCCTTAACAACTCTTCAAATTGCTGAGGTCAGCAGAGAATTTTCTCCAGACATGGCTAGTTCTATTACCTGATCCTCAAGGTCTCAAGGCCCTTGACTATCCTGGATGCCTTTCTCTAGACACTCACTGGCTAACCGTCCTTTTAAAATTGTACTATCCTGGAAGGAACACAGTATCCAAGGTGTGGTTTGACTATAGGAAGAAGGGCTCTCACTTTCTTATACCTGGAAATGACACCCTTCCTCCCTCCCTCTCTCCTTCCCCTTTTCCCTCATGCCTTCCTTTCCTTTAAATTTTTTTCCAGTTACAAGTGAAAACAACTTTAACATTCTTTTTACAAAATTTGAGTTCCAAATATTCTCCCTCCCTTCCTTCTCCTCCAATTGAGAAGACAAGCAATTTGATACAGGTTACACACATACACACAAACATATATGTATATATATACATATATGCAGTCACACAAAACACATTTCCATATTAGTCATATTGTCACAGACCAAAAAAAAAAACCCCAAACAAGAAAAATAAAGTTTAAAAAAACATACTTTGATCTGTATTCAGACTCCATCAGTTCTTTCTCTGGAAGTGGATAGTATTTTTTATCTTAAGTTCTTCAGAACTGCTTTGTATCATTCCATTGCTGAGAGTAGCTGTGCCATTCACAAATGATCATTGTGCAATATTGCTGTTACCACAGATACTGTTTTCCTGGTTCTGTTCACTCTGTCTTGCATCAGATCATCTAAGTCTTTCCAGATTTTTCTGAAAGCATTATGCTTGTCATTTTGTGTACCACAATAGTATTCCATCACAATCATATACTATAACTTGTTCGGTCATTCCCCACTTAATGGGTATCCCCTCAAATTCCATTTCTTTGCCACCAAAAAGGGAGCTGCTATATATATTGTTGTACATGCAGGTCCTTTCCCTTTTTGCTTTTTATCTCTTTGGGATACAGACCTGGTAGTGCTATTGCTATGTCAAAGGGTATGCATAGTTTTACAGTTCTTTGGGCATAGTTCCAAATTGCTCTCTAGAACGGTTGGATCAGTTTACAACTCCACCATTAGTGCATTAGTGTCCTAATTTTCCCCACATCCACTTCAACTTTCATAATTTTCCTCTTTCTGTCATATTAGCCAATCTGACAGGTGTGAGGCGGTACCTCAGGAACTGATTTAATTTGTGTTTCTCTAATTGATAGTGATTTAGAGCACTTTTTCATGTGACTCTAGATGGCTATAATCTCTTCCTCTGAAAACTACCTGTTCATATCCTTTGACCATTTATCAGCTGGGGAATGACCTGTACTCTCATAAATTTGACTCAGTTCTCTATATTTTTGAGAAATGAATCCTTTAATCAGAGAAACTTGCCATAATTTTTTTCACATTTATGATTATTGAGTATTTCTCTCCTTCTTATTTCCACACCTTGTTTATCCCTCTCTTTTTCCTTTTACCCTGTCCCTCCTCAAAAATGTTTTGCTTCTGACCACTCCCTCTCCCCACAGACCATACCCCCCCTCCCCCATTTTTCTTATTCCTTTCCACTCCTATTTCACTGTAGGGTGAGATAGATTTCTTTACCCAACTGAGTGTGTGTGTTATTCCCTCTTTGAACCAGTTCCAATGAGAGTAAATCTTAAGCACTCTTGGCTACCTCCCCCATGCTCCCTTCCACTGTAAATATTCTTTTGCCTCTATTTTACGTGAAATAATTTACCTCATTCTACCTTTCCCTTCTACCTTCTCCCAGTATATCCCTCTTTATCACCCCTTAATTTTATTTTTTTGGATAACATCCCACCGTAATCAATTTACACCCTCTTTGTTTGTGTATAATAATAATAAAGTTCTTAGGAGTTACAAGTATCTTCTTCCCATGTAGGAATATAAAAAGTTTAACTTTATTGAATCCCTTATGATTTCTCTTTCTTGTTTACCTTTTAATGTTTCTCTTGAGTTTTATATCCGAAAGTCAAATTTTCTATTCAGCTCTGGTTTTTTCATCAGAAATGCTTGGAAGTCTCTATTTTATTAAATAGTTATTTTTCTCTTGAAGGAGTATATTCAGCTTTGCTGGGTAGGTGATTCTTGGTTGTTAATCCAAACTCTTTTGCCCTCTCTAATAAATAAATAAAAAACTCTGTGTGTGTGTGTGTGTGTGTGTGTATTTCAACCCTTCAATCACTTGATGTGGAAACTAGTAAATCTTTTGTTATTCTGACTGTGACTCTACAATATTTGAATGGTTTCTTGTTTTCTCCTTGAACTGGGAGCTCTAGAATTGGACTACAGTATTCCTAGAAATTTTCATCTTGAGATCTCTTTCAGGAGGTGATCAGTGGATTCTTCCAATTCCTATTTTGTCATCTGATTCTAAGATATCAGGGCAGTTTTCCTTGATAATTTCTTGAAAGATATGTCTAGGATTTTTAACAATATGGTAGTCCAATAATTCTTAAATCATCTCCCCTTGATTTATTTTTCAGGTCAGTTATTTTTCCAATGATATCAATTCAAATTTTCTTCCATTTTTTTGTTCTTGAAAAATTGTTTTATTTATTTTGAACCTAAAAAGAACATTTTCATGTATATAGTACAACTTAAAAGAGGATTCAATATAAAACCATGAGCTTCCATTTCATACATTTTTTAAACCATGTAATAAATACTATACCTTTTTTTTCAAAACTTCCCTGCTTTTCTGTGCTTTCAAGTTTTTTTTTGTTCTGTGCTGTGCCCTTTTTTCCTCCCTCCCTACTAGTACCCTAGAGGAAGCTACCATTAGACACTAATACATATACATACATACATACATATATATGTATATGTGTGTGTACATATATGTTAAGCCATACTATACATATTTCTATCAGTTATTTCTCTAGAGGTGGGTAGCATCTTCATAGTTGATTTAAGTATTTATAATACTCAAAATAACAATCATTAAAAGCCGTTCTTAGAACAGTATTGAAGGTACTGTGTTCTTTTGGTTCTTCTAATTTCACTCTTCATTATTTCATGCAAGTTTTCCCATGTTTTTCTAAAATCAACCAGCACATCATTTCTTACAGCACAGTAATATTTTATCACAATCATATATCACAACTTATTTAGCCATTCCCCCAAATATTTTGATTTTATTTTCTTGTTTCTTGATGTCTCATGGAGTCATTAGCTTCCACTTGCCCAGTTCTATTTTTAAGGAATTATTTTTTTAGTGGGTTTTTGTATCTCCTTTTACATTTGTTTTAAGGAGTTTTCTTAAGGAGATTTTATGCAGTTCTTTTCTTCAGTGAATATTTGTATATCTTTTTCCATTTGTCCAATTTCACATTTTAAGAAGTTCTTCTCTTTAGTGGATTTTTGTATGTTTTTTACATTTGGCCTGTTCTATTCTTTAAGCTGTTTTCTTCAGCATTTTTTGGTGTCTCCTTTACCAAGCTGTTGACTCTTTTTTCATGATTTTCTTTCATTCATTCTCATTTCTTTTCCAAATTTTTCCTCTACCTCTCTTATTCGATTTTAAGACTTTTTGAGCTCTTCCAGGAATTCTTTTTGGACCTGAGATCAATTCACATTTTTCTCTGAGGTTTTCTTTGAGGCTATAGACATTTTGACTTTGTTGTTTTCTTCTGAGTTTGCAGTTTGATCTCCCTATTACACATAATAACTTTTTATGGTCAGGTTCCTTTTTGTTGTCTGCTCATTTCCTCAACCTATTTCTTGACTTTTAATTTTATGTTAAAGTTGGGCTCTGCTCCTGGAGTGAAGGGGGCACTGACCCAAACTTCTGTGTTTTCTGTACCCCTCTTTTAACAGCTAGTTCTGAGGGTCTGTATGTTTTCAGTTGTTTCAAGGTGGTATGATCAGAAAGGTGTGATTATTGCTATCCTAGCCTGTGCTTTCATCTTTGAGTGGCCACAAGCGCTCTTTTCTGCCCTGGAACTGTGACCAGGATTCTTGCTCTCCTGCAGCCTCCGGCTCTAGTATGTTAGTATTCTTCTTTATCCTAGGACTGTGACTTAGCACTGATACTGTGGGCAATAAAATGGAATCCTGGGCCTAGTGCCAACAAAGGGCTCTCTGTAATTTTCTTACAGTTGTCTGATCCCCTTATTGTCTTAGGGCTAAGATCTCTGGAAAACTGTGCTGCAGATTCAGTTGCCCCCAAGACTTGATTCTGACTTACCAGGGTGCAGCCTGTGATGGACTGTGTTCCACTCTCACCCCAATGAGGCAGACCTTTCCTGCTAAGCAGCTAAGTTGTCTTGGCCTGGAAAATTGTTTTATCACATCCTTTTGTTGGTTACGATGCTCCAGAATTTGTTTTGAGGCATTATTTTAAAGTTGTTTGGAGGAGAATTTCAGGTGGGTCTGTGCATCTTGGCTCTGCCCCAGCTACATCTTTCTTAAGTCAGCCCCTAAACAAATTAGCTTTTTTTGGTTGTGGATTCACTGAGCTTATAGTCCACCAAAATCTCCTGATTTTTTTTCCAGACAAAATCCTATCAAACCATGTTTTTCTCATCCTGTAGCTGTGAGGTTGATGTTTTTAATCCATTACATTCATCCCTGTTGGATTTAATTTTATTCGATTCTGCCAAATACTCTATCTTGTCAAAATCTTTTTGGATCCTGATTCTCTCATTCAACATGTTAGCTATCCCCTCAAAGCTTTGTAACAATTGTAGATACGATGATCATGGCATCTCTGCTTTTTATGCAAGTCATTGATAAAAGTGTTAAGTAGCATAGAGTTAAGCTCAGATCCCCACGCCTCTCCATTGGAGGTTTCTGCTGAGTTAACATTGAACCTGAATTCTCTGAATCTGGCCATTAAATCAGTTCCAAATCCATCTAATTGTATGTTGAACCACTCTATATTCGCCACAAGAATAACAGGACATATTTTATGAAATGTTTTGCTAAAGTTTAGGTAAACTATATGTCTACAGCATTCCCCTTAGTACCTCCAGCAAAACCAGAAATAAACCTATCTGGCACAACCAGTTTCATTAAATAGGCCACTTTCTTTTCTAGATGATGATTAGCAACATATCTAATGATCCCTACTAGAATTTTCCTAGGAATTCAAGTCAAGGTCATTGGTTTATAATTTGCAGGCTCTATTTTCTGCCTTTTTTTAAAAAAAATCAGAACACTTGCCTTTTGGTATTGTGGTAGCTTTTCTGTTCTTTGTGATCTTTCAAAAATCATGATTGTGATTCAGTGACCCTCTAGTTTTTTCAGTTCCTGAGTTCACCTGGGCCAGCTGACAGGAATTCATCAAGGCCAAGTAGGTACTCTATCACTATCTCTTTAGCTATATTGGGTTAATTAGTTCTTTCTAAGTCATTTTTGGTCTATCATTTGTAAGGCAAAGGTAATTTTCCTTACATACATAGTATCAGCTGAATGTTGTTCTGTTGGCTGCTGGGTTTAACAACCTGTTACCAGATTGTGGACTTATCTCTTCAAAGCCTTCCAAGGCATCTCAACTCCAGGCTGCTAGAGTATAGAGACTAGAACCTTTTCCCTGGTAAGGGAAGGTATTCTCAACAGCTCTTTAGTCATAGCCACCACATCCAGACAACAAAAGCCAGGCAGAGTGTCCCTGGGCTAAGATTCAGTCTTTTCTGCCACCTGTGTCTGAATGGAAATCAAAGCCCTTGTATTCCCAAGACCCTAAGAGGCCTAAATACCCTTAAAAAACCTCCTGCTTTCCACCCTCATATGAACTATTTGTATTTGCTTTGGAAGAATACCGTTCCTGAAAATTTCTCATCCTTCTTGGGACAACTTCCATAAATCTTAGACCATGGATTACACTTAACCTTTCTTTGAACTCCGATACCCACTCTTCTAAAATCTAAGAGATGCATCAGACTCTGCCCAATATTTCCTTTCTTCATCCACTACAGACTTAAGATGGCATAGTGATTGTTTTAGTAATTTCTTCTTTGGCAAATAGTTGCTTGTTTGTCACAATCATGTTCAGAATAGTCATTTCCCTGTTGCTTTTTATGCTTTCTGAAGAATGAATTTATCAAGTCAAGCCAACAAACATTTATTATTTACTATTATACCAAGCATTGTATTAAGATCTGGGAATATCAGTAGGAAGGAAGCAACCAAGCATTTAAGTGCCTATTACTATACTAAGCACTTTAAAAATATCTCATTTGATACTTGCAACAACTCTGTGGGGTAGGATAATAATACTATCCCCATTTTACAGTTGAAGAAACTGAGGCAGACAGGTTAAATGATTTACCTGGAGTCACACAGCTAATAAGTGTCTGAGGCTGGACTTGAACCTAGGTCTTTCTAACTCCAGACTCAGTATTTCACTGTAACACCTACTTGCAGAAAAAAAAAATCAGTCCTTGCCCTCAAGGAACTTACATTCTAATGGGGGAAGATAATATAGTAAAAGGAGATGAGAAGGAAGGGGGAGAAGAGATGGAGGTACTTTGCACATTGTTTAAAAAGTCTGGGACAGTCAGGTGTGTTGTCTGGAAAGGAATAAAGACATGGTTGTTCCCTGAACTTTTTCCTTAAATTGGAGGATCCAAGGTAGAACCAGCCAGTTTAGAGAAAGAGAGGCTGTAGGGACTGGAGTATATTTACATTATGTGAAGGCCATGGATATGGTATTGGGTAGAGGGACCTTTTAGGGTGAAAAGCTTTCTGAGGGAATTTTCAAAAAGGATCAGGAGAGTCAGTAGTGCAACCTAGAAAATAGTGAAGAGATGGCTGGCCTGGGCCTTGCCTCTTCCTTAAAATGGACCAAGGGGAGTCAAGAATTTCTCATGTTCTTTGCTTTT
>CM053598.1:196054925-196092135 GCA_028646575.1 Pseudocheirus occidentalis
CAACTTTATCAACTGCTTCTAGAACTTATCATCTAGTTCCTCTTTTTGGCTGGTTGGTCTGTGATACAGTCTCACCACAGTATTTCCTCCATTCAACGTCACCCAAGCCAAAATGATTCCACCTTCTTATTTTCAGATTTCCACATAGGTATACATCCTTAATAATACAATGCTATTTTCTTGGCATCTCTTATGTAACTTGTTCCTTTTAAATAAAATACGTTTTTCCATTGCCATATTCTAGTTAAAGGTTACACACCACCATGTTTCCAAGTGATGTCTATTTACTTCCATTAATATCTCTAGTTCACTTTAGGAGAGTAGGAGGATGAATCAGGAAGTCTCTATTCAAGTTGATGAGCTTCTCAGCTTGATGAAATTATGAGGCATTTGTCTTTGCAAGTAACTAATATCAGTTTGTCTGAATATCAGTTTGTCCACTGGCACCACAATTACTGGATAATAGAGACAGGGAAACCTCCTAATGACTGGCTAAGAATCAATTGTATTTCCTCATGATCTATAAAAATAAATTAGTTGGTCTTTCTTTCTCAGTTAAGGAATTTTTCTTCTCCTTTTCATTTTGTGCTTTTTTATGGGGTGCATCAAGGGCAAGGAGGGTATTTCCCCTTTCCCTAAGGAGTTGTTAACAATGATTTGCAACCAAAACATATGGTGAGAGTCATGTACTTGCATGCAGCCTGAGAGGGGAGTGCAAAGACAATTTCTAAAATTTTTTAAAGTTAATTAATTAATTTTTCGTTTTCAACATTTATTTCCACAAAATTTTGAGTTACAATTTTTTCTCCCCATCTTTCCCCTACACTCCAACCAAAAATACCAAGCCTACTGAATAGCCCTTCCCCCAATTTGTTCTCTCTTATTCCCCCCAGAACTCCCTAACTTTCTAGTAGGGCAAGATGGATTTCTATACCCCAGTGCCTATATATCTTACTTCCACCTGCATGTAAAAAACAGTTTTTTAACGTTTGTTTTTAAAATTATCATTTTTACATGTAGGAATGTAAATAGTTCTACTTTAATAAGTCCCTTATGATTTCTTTTTCCTATTTACCTTCTCATGCTTCTTTCGCTTCTTATATTCAAAAGTCAAATTTTCTGTTCAGCTCTGTTTTTTTCATCAAATTATTGAAAATCCTTTATTTTATTGAATGACCATATTTTCCCCAGAAGCATAATACTCAGTTTTGCTGAGTAGGTGATTCTTGGTTTTAGTCCTAGCTCCTTTGACCTCCTGAATATCATATCCTAATCCCTTTCATCCCTTAATATAGAAACTGCTAGATCTTGTGTTATCCTGATTGTGTTTCCACAATACTCAAATTGTTTCTTCCTGACTGCTTGCAGTATTTTCTTCTTGACCTGGGAACTCTGGAATTTGGTTATAATATTGTTATGAGTTTTCTTTTTGGGATCTTTTTCAAGAGGTGATTGGTGAATTCCTTCAATTTCTATTTTGCCCTCTGGTTCTAGAATATCAGGGTAACTTTGCTTGATGATTTCTTGAAAGATGGTGTCTAGGTTCTTTTTTTGATCATGGCTTTCAGGTAGTCCAATAATTTTTAAGTTCTTTCTCCTGGATCTATTTTTTAGGTCAGTGGTTTTTCTAATGAGATATTTCACATTGCCTTCTATTTTTTCACGCTTTTGGATCTGTTTTATAGTATCTTGATTTCTCATGATGTCATTAGCTTCTGCTTGCTCCAGTCTAATTTTGAAGGAGTTATTCTCTTCAGTGATTTTTTGAAATTCCTTTTCCATCTGGCAAATTTGACTTTTTAAGGTATTCTTCTCCTCATTGGCTTTTTAGACTTCATTTGCCATTTGAGTTAGTCATTTTTTTAAGGTGTTATTTTCTTCAGTGTATTTTTGGGTCTCCTTTAGCAGGCGGTTGACTCTCTTTTTGTGATTTTCTTGTATCACTCTCATTTCTCTTCCCAAGTAGAGGAGAACTCTACTTCTCTTACTTGATTTTCAAAATTCTTCTTGAGCTCCTCCATGGTCTGTACTTAGTCCATATTTTTCTTGGAGGCTTTTGATGCAGGAGTTCTGGCTTTTCTGTCTTCCTTCTGCTCCATGCCTTGATCCTTTTTGTGCCCAAAAAAGCATTCTATGGTCTGTTTGTGCTTCCTCTGCTTGCTCATATTGCCAGCCAATTACTTGACTTTCAAGCTCTTTGCCATGGTGGAACTTTGCTTCCATAATGGAGAGAGCTTTGTCCTAAATTGCTGGGGTTTTTGCAGCTGCCTGAGCTATTAGGAGGGAGCCCTCTCTACACTCCCCACAAGCTCTGGCTCACTGGTCACACACCCAGGACCACCACCCTAGACCATGATCCAGATCCAAGCAGGTTGAAACAAGAGTGATTACCCTCTGAATGGTTGCTTGATCCCCCTACAATTTGCAGGCCAGGAGCTCCTGAGGCAGCCATTTGGCCAGCCGCTGTGCCTCCACTGCTTCTCAACCTGGGGGCAGGAGTGGGACTGCACTCTTTTGTCCACCCCTGTTCCAACAGAGTTTCACACTGACTTTTTACTTTGGTGTTTATGGGTTGAGAAGTCTGGAAGCCACCACAGCTGCTGGTTATTCACTCTCCTGAAGTCTGCTCTGGCAGACGCTGTTCGGGCCGCCCTGGGGCTGAAACCTTGCAGCTCATGCAGGACTGTGCTCAGCTCCCAGCACACTCTGATAGACTTTTCCTGTTGGCCTGCCAGGCTGTATTCAGCGTGAGATTTGTTTCTCTCTGTCACTTTGTGGGTTCTGTAGTTTTAGAATTTGTTTAGAGTAAATTTTTTTTATAGGTATTGTAATTGTTTGGAACTGGAGTCCATGCCAAGTTTTTCATCTACTCTGCTATCTTGGCTCTGCCTCCCCAATTTCTAAATTCTAATCTTCAGTATAGAGGAAGAGGGATTTTGAATTCCCTAGGTAGAAAGATCTTGGATTCTGGTATTCTGATCAGAGAGTGGACATTTTCCTAGGCAGCACAAGCCATGGAGTTGTCTTGTAGGTAACCCCAAGTTAGAGAGTTTAGGGACTGAAACTTCTAAAGTTTCTTGAATCTTGTTCTTAGAGAAGGAGGCTTGACTTTATGATCTGTGCAGGGTCCTACTTGGAGAGCAAAGTTAGTAAATTTCAAGTATAGTGCAGGTTTGATATGGTATTGATTGTTCAGTAGACCCCGAAGTATGTTTGCCTTTGGAAGAAGATTAAATTACAGAGTGTCACTATGAGTCTGGAAGGGACTAAATATGATCTTATAGGAGAAAAGGATCTCACTGGAATGTCATGGTATTTTCCCAAGTTTTCTTTCAAAAGAGTTGATGGGATATATTGTTCATGTATTTCTATATGTATTTATGTTCTCCTCTGAGTCTTTTGTACTTTCTTTGGGGTGAAATTCAAGCTGTCCCATACTAGATATGCATTTAATACCTACAGTGCCTATATGAGAGCTAGATAGCCTTTTTTCATATTTGGCTCATGTTTATTCACTATACCCTAAGTATATTAGGATATTTTACTGTAGCAATTCCAGGTTGGGGCAATGAGGCTTCCAGGATTGGCCCTGGTTCTTGTGTACCCAGAGCCCTGGAAGAGTGGCTGGGCCATGGCTATCATGTGTATAGACATTTAAGGGCAAGAGCTTCCTGGACATTGTCTCCTGTGAATTATTAGGCATCTCCACATTCATTAATGTCTGCAAAAGTGGCATTCAAGTGTTCAGTGTTATTATTAACTTAATGTGTTTGTTTAAAAAGGGAGGCTGCCCAATTCCAGTGTATTTTTTGTGAACTGACAGCCAGCCAGGTTTGATGGGAAATCCTGTAGATTGTTTCCACATGGGAGTTTACAACACAAATAATTTGTTGCAATGGTAGGAGGCCTTGACGGCAAGTGATGATGGTTTTTGATGACGGATTTTACAGCCTTCTATATGAAATACAGAGGTATTTCCTGGGTGGAGGTGGGGGCAGTTATTGTGGGAGCAGGAGGGAAGCCAGAGGCAGATCTGGCAATGGCAGGAGGCTGTACTGAACGTGTACATGTACAGGCCAAGCTCCCTCCTCCTTTTTGTCCCAAAGATCACGTGTGTACAAATCACAACCATACCTAAGCACACTACACAATGTGGCTTTGAACAGGATAGCCCCACAGGGGACATGCAGCTGCATGTGCTGCTTATGCCCATGACACTTATGCAATACATATAGGTAGAGTACCCACACATACGCACATCTTCTATTTCACACAGTTATGCTATAAGCAATGAAAGCACAATTTTACCTGAACTTGTTTAAGAGGTAGCTGTAAAATCAGGATCCCATATCCCAGGAGACTAATGTTGAATTTGAAACCTGGTTACGTGACAGGAAGCTCAGAAAAGAATGAAAAAAGTCAGTGGAGCCAGATCTAAGTGTCAGCAGACAGCTCCATGCTAATTCTTAGTTTCTGCCAGTGCAGGACTCAGATTCTCTTGTCTCTAGCTCTCCACTTTTTTTCTCTGCCCAACCACAGCACGTTCTTTGATCTCTTCTGGCTTCCTTTTCTCTGATGTCACTGATTGTTTTCTTCTCCATTAACTCCTAGAGCCAAGTCCTCTTCTCTTGACTCTGGAATCCTCTCAGCTGTATCTAGAGCTGAACCTCAGGAACTTTGCCCTTGGAGAGAAGATGATGTCCAAAATGGAGGCCCTTATACTGCTGTTGTGGGTGTAGGGATCCTAGACCAACCAATCAGAAGGTAGGAAGATATTGATATTGAGTTGTGGATGTTGTCTCCAACATAATTTCATCATCCCTTTCATAGGTTACCACCTAACAACCTCCCTCCCCACCAACCCTTCCCAGAAGCGATGCAAGTTTCCATTTGTTGTTGCTGAGTTGTTTCAGTTGTGTCCAACTCTTTGTGACACCATTTGGAATTTTCTTGAGATTCTCCAGGCTCATTTTACAGGTGAGGAACTGTGACAACAGGGTTAACTAATACAGGGTTAAGTCACACAGCTAGTAAGTGTCTGAGACTGGATTTGAACTCAGAAAGATGAAATCTTCCTGATTTCAAACCCATTGCTCGATCCACTGTATCACCTAGATCAGCAGTTTTCAACCTGTGGGTCGCAACCCCTTTGGGGGTCGAATGACACTTTCACAGGAGTCACAGGGGTGCCTAAGATCATAGGAAAAACACGTATTTCCTAGCTCAACACCACCCTCCTCTATTCATCTCTATGCTGGCCCGCCCACATGCAGACACACCCACAAAGGAGTATTAAAGGGTCATAGCATTAGGAAGGTTGAGAACCATTGGCCTAGATGCTTTGCAAATTCCCATCCTTTCTTATTAAAGAGGATTATGGCAAGAATCTTGGCAATAAAGACTATGAGAGAGATTCCCTTGTCACAGGACAGCGTATTCTCTTTTTCTTTATAGAGATGGACAGTGAGGGCATCCTTGATCTCCTGGGGATAATTTTGTCTTGTCATATAACCTGGAGGATTTCAGTCAGCTTCTGTATGAGTAGTGGATCCCCTTATCTAAAACAATTTAGGTAAGAGGTCCCTAAAGTATTACTCAGGCCCTATGTAATAGAAGGGAGCCTGTGGTCAAGATTTGTAATTTTTACTTAGCATATTACCATTTTTAAAGAAGAATCAAGTAACTGAAGCATATATTAGTAATTTAACTTACTGTGAATGGCTTTTCATTTTCGTAGATGCCTTGCTCTAATATCATATCATAAAATAGAGGTGAATTTTTGTTTTTGAAGATTATAGCTACATCATAAAAGTTGAACAAAGCAGAGTCTGTTTTCTGAGGTTCAATCTAACTTATTAGGGAAAAGCTCATTACCAGGTTGGATACCAGGTGATACATATGTGTGTGTATGTATATATGTATGTATGTATGCATGCATGTACTTATTTTGGCAATGCAAACTCCCCAGATAAAGAAAAAATGCAAAATATCCCTTAGTCCTATGTGGCCTTTTCTGCTTTCACAGTGACAGTGGTAGAAGAGGAAGTATAGGGGGCTAAGAATCACAGAATGTGAGAACTAAGAGAGAACTCAATGACCATAACACTTAACTCATAAACAAAAAGGAATCCCCACTAGAACATGCCCAGCAAGTAGGTATCCAGGAAGCTTTGGCAGCAGATTGGCTATATAGGAAGAGTGAAGATTGAATGCCAAGGTTACAAGGGAAGGCTTAAGAATCACAGAATGTGAGAGTTGCTAGGAACCTCAATGACCATCAGATTTAACTCACTGACAACAGAAATTCCCACTAGAACATGCCCAATCAGTAGCTATCTATCTTGTATTTGAAGACCTCCCAGGAGGACGAACCCATTTCTTCCCAAGGCATCCCATTCTACTTTTAGACTGCTCTGATTGTTAGGAAGATTTCCTGGCATCAGACATAAATCTGCCTCTTTATAATGTCCACTCTTTGCTCCTGGTTCTACCCTCTAATTCCTTTTTCATATGACAACTCTTCAAATACTTAAACATAGCTATCATATTCCCCTCCCCTCTTCCCCCCAGTCTTCTCCAGACAGAACATGCCCAGTTCTTTCAATGGATTCTTATGTAATATAGACTCATATTCACCATCCTGGTTGCCCTCCTCTGGACACTCTCTAGCTTATCAATGGCCTCCTTAAATTGTGGTGTCTAGAACTGAACACAGTACTCTGAATGGGTTTTGATGAGGGCAGGGTCCAGTAGCATTGTCACCTCCCTTTTTCTGGAAGCTATGCCTCTCAATGAGGCCCAAGATTTCCTTAGCTTTTTTTTTTGGCTGCCACATCACAGTGCTGAATCATACTGAGCTTGCAGGCTCCTAAAATTCCTAAATCTTTCTCAGAACAACTGCTGTATAATTATGACTCCTCTGTCTTGTACTAATAAAATTGATTTTGGGGGGCAAGGCTTCACATTTATCCTAATTGAATTTAATCTTTATAGATTTAACCCCATAAATTCTCTAGCCTGTCAAGATCTTTTTTAGATTCTGAGTTTGTGATTCAGTGATTTCACTCTCCCTCTCAGCTTTCTGTCAACTGCAAATGTAATGGGTATGGCATCTATGCCTTTATCCAACTCATGAATAAAAATGTTAAAGAGCACAAGCCCAAGCACAGATCCCTGAGGCACTCCCCTGGACACCTGCCATGGTAACACTGAACCAGCAATAGCAACTCTTTACATTTTTCCATTGAAATAATTTTGCATTCATCGAATTGTCTTGGTGCCTAGTCTGCATCTCTCTATGTTCTCCACAAGAACAGTAAGAAATAACATGTCTGAATTTTTGCTAAAATGTAAGTGAACTGTATCTCCAACATTCCTCTACCCTTTGGTCAGAAAAAAAAGAAATAAAGTTAGTCTAGCATGACCTGTTTTGTTGTTTTAAAAATTCAATTATATTTTATTTTCAGTTTCAACTTCTGTCCCCCTTCTTCTCCTCTTTCACCCATCACCCATTGAAAAGGCAAGAAAGGCAAAATCCATTTCAAATAAAGTCAAGCAAAACAAATTCCCTTATTAGCCATGTCAAAAAAAAAGGGAAAAAAAGGAAAGGAAAAAAGGGGCTTCAATATACACTCTGAGTGGTGATTGTCATCTTGGTTCTTTGTAATCCTTGCTTCCCTTTCTAAATGTTCATCAACCGTGTCTTTAATGAGCCATTCTAGAATTTTCCCAGTTACCAGCATCAAAGTAATTTGCCTATCGTTTGCAGATGCTTTCCGTTTTGAAAACTGGCACGTTTGCTCTTCTCTAGTCTTGTGGCACTTTTATCATTTCCCTTGATAGTTCAAAGACCACTAACAGTAGCTCAGCAATCATATCTGTCAGTTCTTTCAGTACCCAAGGATGTGGTTCATCTGGGTCAGGTGACTTGAAGTTAAGTGTTCTCTAACCCTCTCCTTATGTGTTTTAATTATCAACTCCCTGCTGCTGATTTTTGTTTTCTCATTTCCATTTCAGAAGCCATTCTTCTTGGTGGAGAAAACAGAAGCAAAATTAAAATTGGGCAGCCCCTTCTTTCTCTTGTCAGTTGTTATCTTCCCATCCACCCCAAATAAGGGTTTTAGGCAGCCAGATGGTGCAATGGATAGAGCACCAGGCCTAGAATCAGGAAGACATGAGTTCAAATCTGGCCTCAGACCCTTTGTAGTTCTGTGACCTTGGGTAAATCACTTAACCTTGGTTTGTCTCAGTTTCCTCATCTTAAAATGGGGATAATAAAAGTACCCACCTCTGAGGGTCATTATGAGGATCAAATGGAATTATGAAGTACAGTGTCTGATACAGAGCAAGTACTATGTAGATATTAGTTATTATCATCATTACGATATCTTCTTTTATCTTATTTTTCTCTCAATATAGCTTTTAAAAAACACAACCCATTTTATTGTCCTTAGCTTTCCTTACTAGCCTCAGTTCATTCTGAGCTTTAGCTCTGATGCTAGGTTTTAGAGGCTTGTGCCACAATCTTTATATTCAGAATGTTATTCGGCCTTGCTTTCATTTTCTTTTTACATTTATTTAAAAAAAATAAGACCTAAATTGGTAGGCAAATTCCCCATGTATTTGTCTTTTTAGAAAAATTCCATCTTTTGCTCCTCTTCACTTGATTTGTCTCCTTTTGGGTCACATAGAATCATAAATTCTTATATGGTTTACAAATGCTAATTTAACTATTAGTACTCTAAATGTCAGATTCTTGCTCAAAAAATCAAGGAGTTTATATGCTACTAGTGGAATGGAGTCAAATCTCTGTTGACCCACTCTGACTATAAATGAATCCAGGAGATACAGAGGAAGTTGAATCTCAATGGGGAAAGACTCACAAGTTCTTTAAATAAGGGAGATGGTGGAGTGGGTATTAGTTTTTGCACAAAAGCCATAAGAAATATAATTTCATTGGACATCTAGCACCTTGATCATATTGAGAAGCCTAATAAAAGGCTACCATGAAAATAACTGCTGCTTATGTGCCGGTAGCTATTGTAGGGGATGACTATGTAGAAAAATTCTTTAAAGAACCTAATGAGATCTGTTGAAGTCAGCATATGGCTTGATAGAGTCTTCAATATGAAAATGAGCATAGAGGAAGATAACAAAAGAAGATGTACGGGAAAGATGGACAGCTCAAGTGCTTCACTGGCATCAGACAAAGGGAAAAAGGCTTAGAGAAAGGCCTCCCATGCATCAGATATCTTCTGTATGGAAGATTTATTGAAGGCTATGGGCAAGAATTCGACATGAATGGTTTGCTGTTTGTACCCATGGAAGGTGTACCCACATTGAGGAGATTAAATTGAACTATCAAAGTGAATATAATTTGTAGCCTAACATCTCCACAAGTCATGCTAATAAGTCTGCATTTTAGACAGATGACTGAGCACCTTGGTTAAGCCACTGTTGAAGAATAACTATGTAGGAAAAATACTAGAGATGGAAAAAGAAAAAGACTATATTTTGCAGGAGAACTCCTAAGCTGTTGGGGGTTGTGATGGCAGAAATGTCACCCACAGCAGAATGCCAGGGAATTTTCCATGGGCATAATTTATCATAGAATGTATCTCCAATTTCTTAATGTGAATCAATGGAAAGATAAGATTTATTTCATAGACTTGCTAAAACATGTTCCATAAAATATTACATTAAAAAATTCCTCCCATAAATATGCACTGAAATAATTCAGCAGTGACTGGAACCAAGTTGGGTTAGGAAGGCTTCCTAGAGGGACATAAATTTTGAACAGAGAATGGATTTGAAATCCATATTCTTAGGTGGCAAATTTAATTCCAGTTGAATTTTAGAGGGATAGGATATACAGAAATGTGACAGAGAGGGACAGGATTTCGTTCATTACAGGTTCACTTATGGAGTAAGTTTTTCTAGACTATATGTGTTTGTGTAGCAGCTTCCTATTGCTTCTAACATAAAATGTGAACTTCTGTTTGGAATTTAAAGCCCTTCGTATTGTGACTCCCACCTTATCTTTCTAGGCTGGTCATTTCCTTTCATACACTCTGGTCTAGCTAGACTTATATGTTTGTGTTCCCTGTACACAACATTCAATCTCTTGCTTGTATAAACTGGTGAAATGTGACCAAGTATGTGATCTGGCCTCTGGCAGCAGGGTCAATGCAACCCGAGGCTCCTGGTTGGTTTCTTAAGCCCAATGACAAGGAGGGGATGAGCATGTCCTCTGGCCGCTTCTGGTAACATGTGCACTGGTTTCTCACTGTTCTTATGCTCAGGGAGAGAAATGCCAAGCAGAAGCAGTAGTTAGGGGCTTGAGATTGAGTCTCAGGCAAGCACTTGTAGTCATGGCTCCATAGATGACTGCTATAGCCCTCACTGAGTGGGGAGGGAAGTTATGATTCTGTTCTTCCACCCTTCACTATAAGTCCAAGGGAGAGCTGGCAAGAGTCACAACATGCTTGAAAGGGGAAAAGAGGTTGAGAGTGATACTTATTACTTCATTTAAGCTGGCTCAGTGGCCAGTTCTCTTTAGCATAGTCCCCCACCTTTATCCTCCACATGGACTAAGGGATCAATCAGGAGTAGGTCATGCATGCCCTTCAACAAGAGGCAGATTTGCCCCTGGAAGTGGCTTCAGTGCATAGTCAGCCTCACTCCTCCTGTTCCACTTAGAATGCTCTCCCTCTTCACCTCCATTTATTGGAATCCCTAGGTCTCTTTAAAGCCTAGCTCAAATGTCTCCTTTAAAAATAGGTACATAAATTAAAGGCTGGACGTATACTTGTAATCTCTGCTACAGGGGAGGCTGAAGCACTGTAGTTCACCACATAATTGTCACAAATTTTTGTGACAAATTTCTGCAAAAAAGTGGGGTGTGAGCATTATATGAAGATTTAAAAAAACTGCCAGTATTACTTGCCAATCTCACACCAACTTTTCACTCACTGAAAACTGTCTTTCTGCAGCTCTTGTTTCCATGCTCTTCAGCTTGAAGACCACAGAATAGTTTTTGTATTTACCCATGAGCAGAAAGAAATGCTTCTCACGTCAATGTATTGCTAGCAGGTGAATTGTACAGTTTAGTTAGAGTGGGAAGATGCAAGTCTTACCATATCATATGACTTACTCATGACAGTGTCACCTATCCACCTACTCCCCTTGTGCCTATGGCTCTTCATTGGGTCAAGTGACAATACTATTAGTACCCCATAGCACTAAACAGACCACACAAGTTGGCTTTCAAAGACATACTGACAATGTGCATATGCTGAGAATTCTAGGCTCATGGCTTGCAACACGTGAGAGATAAATGTGTATCTGTATGCCACTTGGTGAACATATTGCTGCTTATTTTACCTTTTAAGCGGCATGATGAACAGAATTATACCATGCGATGATTATGTGATGAAAGGTATAAAGCAATTTTTGGACTGAAAAACACCACCACCACAGGGTGCAACAATTATGCGACGGCAATGATTAGGTGATGAAATGTGCCAGGTGGATTATTTGAGTTCAAGAGTTCTGAGTTTCAAGGGAGCTAAAGTCAACCAGGTGTCTGTACTGTTTGGCACTAATGAAATGGGGGGCTACCATGCCGCTTAAGGAGGGGGCAACTGACTTAGGTCAGATAGGAAGCAGGTCAAACTTTCTGTACTGATCAGCAATGAATTTAAGCCTGTACTTTTAGCCTGGGTAAGATGGGTGTTCAGTCATTTAAGTCATGTCTGACTCTTTGTGACCCCAATTTGGGTTTTCTTGGCAAAGATACTGGAGTGGTTTGCCGTTTCCTTCTCTAGGTCATTTTACAGATGAGGAACTGAGGCAATCAGGATGAAGTGACTTGCTTAGGATCACACAGCTGGTAAGTGTCTGAGCCCAGATTTGAACTCAGAAACATGAGTCTTTCTGACTCCAGGCCTGGCCCTCAATCTACTGTGCCACCTAGAAGATAGGGAGACCCAGTCTCAAAAAAACATCAAATATTACTTGCTACAAAAGACTTTTCTGGATTGACCTTTCACCCTTCATTATTAATCCTCTACCCTCTCAAATGACCTTGTATATATTGTTTATTTGTCTTTTCATGTATTGTTTTCCCTCCAAATATGAACTTCTTGAGGGCAGAAATGGCTCACTTTTTGTTTTTATATTCCCAACACCTAGCACCCATTTTATATTAAAATTCTCCTCCTACCTAGTATTGGTACTTTTTTCTTTCTTAAGTTCATTGATCATCTTGACCTTATTTGTGTGTCATATCTTATCTTAAACTTTGTACTTTCCCTGAATCCAGCATACCATTTTAGAGAGGCAATGTTAGAAAAGAGTTGGATTTCACCCTGGAGTAAGAAGGACCTGAGTTCAAGTGCAGACCCTCAGACACTTACTCTTGTGTGACCCTGGGCAAGTCATTTGACCCTGATTGCCTAAAAAAAAGGGAAAAAGAAAGGAAGAAGGAAAGAGGAAAGAAAAGAAGAGTTGGATTTGAAGATAGAGGACCTGATGCTACTAATTACTGTCAGTATGACCTGGGACAAATCAGTTACCCAGTCTAGGCCTCAATTTTCTCATCTGTCAAATGAGGGAATTGGATTAGGTGACTACTTAAGTCTCCAAATCTATTATCTGTTGCCTAAGAAGTGTTTATTGATTGACCCTTGAGTTCCCTTTCAGCTCTAAATCTATTAAACATCTCAGTAATTGCAACAGTAATTAGTCCATTGCATTGAATTAACGTATTTGGTGAAGAGGGAAGTTCAGAGAAGTATTAATATCTATATTACTGGACAAATTCCTCATTCTGGAAGGATTCTGGGAAGATGGCAGAATAAGGCAGGAAATCACCTGGCTCTCCCTAATTCTCCCACAAATAAGTTAAAATAATACCTCAGAGTGAACTTTAGAGTGGCAGAAATAGCAAGTTGGGATAAAACAATTTCCAGCCTAATTTTAGGCTGGATGTTAGGTGGGCAGATACCACTGAATCAACAAACAACAAGCCTTGGGGGCAGCTGTGTATGCAACAGCCTCAACTTCAGGAACTTTTGCCCTACAGACAGTGTAGGGGATCAGGTGGCTGATCAGGGGAAGATTGTAAGGTCATCTCCTGGCTGGCTCTGGACACAAGGCTCAGGTATGCTGATCAGACAAGGTCCCAGGATGTGGTAATGGGTGAGGAAGAGTAAGTACACGCTGGTAAGTGTGATTACAGAGGGATAGGGGTACTGCTGGCTATGATCACTTGCAGGAGAGCAGAATCTCTGGTTTTGGTTCTAAGGAAAAGGGGTGAGCTGAAGCTTGCAAAGTCTAGAGGGACTGCAGGAAGTATTTGGGGTAACAGCATTTCTGGGAGCTCTGGTCTAAGCTCAGGGGTAGAGAGGAGTACCTGAGAGTATTCATGGACCAAAGAGTGAGTTGGAGGAACAATGATTATACTTGGACTTGAATTATAGAACACTGGAAGAACCAAGAGGTCAAAGGCCCTCATAGAGAGCTCAGAAAACAACAGCACAAAAAACCTGAAGCTTGAGACATTATCCTCCCCACCTCAGGTTTAGAACCTGACTCTAACATTAAGTTATCAGCTTAGAAATAGGCTGCTAAAAATGAGTAAGCAAAAGAGAAAGATCATAAACATAGAGAGTCACTATAGTGATAGAGAAGATCAGGGTTCAGACTCAACAGCTACTTCTAAAGCTTAAAAGAATGAAATATCACAAGCCCAAAAGAGCTCTTGGAAAAGCCTAAAAAGGACTTTTAAAAATCAAATAAGAGAGGTTAAGGAAAAATTAGGGGAAAAAAATAAGAGTAATGCAAGAAAATTATGAAAAGAAAGTTAGTCAGTTAGAAAAAGATTCAAAAACTTACAGAAGAAAATAACTGTACAAATTAGAATTGGGCAAGGGGAAACTAATGACTTTATAAGACCAACAAATAATAAAACAAAATCAAAAGAATGAAAAAATAGAAGAGAATGTAAAATGTCTCATCATGAAAACAACTGACCTGGAAAATAGGTCAAGGAGAGACAATATAAAAATTGTTTGACTACTGAAAGTTATGTAAAAAAAAGTCTAAGCACTATACTTCAAGAAATTATTAAGGAAAATTGCTTTGAAGATTTAGAGCTAGGGGATAAAATAGAAATTAAAAACATCCACTGATCATCACCTGAAAGAAAACCTAAGATGAAAACTCAGAGGAACATTATAGCTAAGTTTCAAAGCTCCCAGGACAAGGAAAAAATGCTATAAGCAACTAGAAAGAAATAATTTAAATATTGTGGAGCTGCAACCAGGATAATACAAGATTTAGCAGTTTTACATTCAAGGACAAAAGGGTATAGGACATGATAAGAGAAAAGGAGCTAGGTTTGCAACCAAGAGTAAATTACCCAGCAGAGCTGAGTGTAATCCTGTAAGCAAAAAAACCCTTATAGTTAATGAATTAAAGGACTTTCAGGTATTTTTGAGGAAAAGACCAGAATGGAATGGAAAATTTTTACCTATAAGAATCAGGAGAAACAAGAGGACAAATATGAAAGACCAATTACAGGGGGTTTAATAAGGTCAAACTGTTCACTTCTTATATGGCAGTGGTTCTCAAGCTGGGGGTCATGACTCCTTCACAGGGGTCACAGGGGTCGCCTAAGATCATGGGAAAACATGCATTTCCCATGGTCTTAGGAACCGAGACACTGCTCCTCTCTTCATCTCCAGGCGGGTCTGCCCACATGCAGATATGCCTACATACAAGTATTAAAGGGTCACAGCTCTATAGGATCCTTGTCTGTGTCCTTGACACATGTCTCTTAACAGCTCCCTCTTTTCTCCTCTCTCAGAACTGGATAAATCTAACAAAAAAAGAAAGAAGACAAGGAGATGAATAGAATCTTATGTAAACTAGATATGATATATATATCTGGAGAGATTTGAATGGGAACAGACAAGAACGTACCTTTTCCTCTGTATTACATTGTACCTTTTGAAAAATAACGACCAGAGACAGGCCCTCTTGACTCAGCCTGGTGCCGAGAGTCCCCCAGCAAGGCCTGCTGATCCACCAACCACAAGGGCCATTCCCAGGTCTATCACCACAGGATGAGGATCGGACTGAGCTGGGTAAGAGACCAGCAGGGACAGCAGCTACTCCCAGGACTACCCATCCAGCACAGTAATTATTGAACCAGACCAAAATTTTAAGCAGAAAAGGCTTAGGAACCCCAGAGGAAGGGCGTGGCTAAGATCCTGCTTCAAAATGGGAAGAAAGCAGCCTACAAAGACAAAGACTCTGAAATCCTATTATGGTGAAAGGGAAGAATCAAACTCAGAAGGAGAGAATATTGACTCCATGCTCTCAGCTGAAGCCTTAACAGGGTCTCTGACTTAGTCTCAGGCACAGAAAGCATTCCTAGATGAGCTCAAAAAGAACTTTGAAATCCATCTTAGAGAGGTAGAAGATAAAATCAACACCTCTTATAAAAACAAAATTGCAAAATTAGAAAAACATTACAATGAAGAGGACAGCTCCTTAAAAATTAAAATGTGTGAACTAAAAACGAAATCTGAGCATATGGAAAAGAAGCTTCAAAAACTGAGGAAAATAATTCGCTAAAAACCAGAATCAACCAAATTGAAGCCAATGATTATGAGGGACCAAGAATCAGTCAAACAAAACATCAAAAGTGAAAAATTAGAAAAAGAGGTAAAATATCTCAATGGAAAAATAACTGACCTGGAAAACAGATCAAGGACAGACAATCTGAGAATCATTGGTCTACAGAAAATCATGATGAAAAAATGAGTCTGGACAATATCTTCCAAGAGTTCATCAAGGAAAACTTCCCTGATATCCTAGAACCAAAGGATAAAATGAAAATTGGGAGAATCCACCGGACACCTCCTGAAAGAGATCCCAAATTGAAAAGTATGCAAAACGTTGTGGCCAAACTCCAGAACTATCAGGTAAAGGAGAAAATACTGCAAGCAGGCAGAAAGAAACAATTCAAATATCACAGAAGCACAGTGAGGATCACACAGGATCTGGGAGCCTCAATGTCAAAAGATGGGAAGAACTGGAATACGATTTTTCACAAGGCAAAAGAGCTATGACTAAAACCAAGGATCACCTGTCCAGCGAGACTGAGCATAATCTACCAGGCAAGGAGATGGACATTCAGTGACATAACAGAATTCCAGATCTTCCTGATGGATAAGCAAGAGCTCGATGGAAAATACAGCCTCCAATTACAAGACCCAGGAGAGAAATAGAAGGGTAAATAAGGAAAAACACAGACACACAGATAACTTGCTATTTAACAAGAGCAAACTGTTTACATCCCCATATGGGAAGCTGATACCTGTTAATATAATGAATTCTATACCTACGGCAACATCTAAAAGGGATATAGATAAATAGAGGGTGTGAATATAAATTATGCAAAATGATGATAAAAATCCTTATTAAGGGACTGCAGTAGAAGAAGAGGAAAGGATGAAGCAGAAGAGGGTAAGAGGTATAAAACAATATAGTAGAGGGAAAGAAGGGAGGGAGGTGACCATTATATGAGCTACTCCCTCACTGGTTCTGGTGCAAGGAGGGAATAACACAATCAGTTAAATATAGGACTCTATTGAGAAGAGACATAAAACTTATCATAATAGAGGGAAAGAGGGGAGGGAAAAGAGCACTGCAGGAGATCTATTTGCATCAATCTTGGTTCGAGGAAGAAATAACATACAACACTGAGTATAAAAATCGACCATATTCTACAGGCAGTAGGAGGGGGTAAGGGCCATCAAAGGGGGGTGGTTTAGAAGGGAGGGAAGAAGTAGTAAGGGAGAAGGGTAGGAAAAGGGAGGGTGACCAATAAGAAGGGAATACTGAGGGAGGTGGTGGTCAAACGGAGAACTCTTAAGAAGGGGAACGGAGAAGAGGAAAAACAAAAGCATAAACAGGGAAGGGAATAGGATGGAGCCAAAGACACAGATAGTAATCATAACTGTGAATGTGAATGGGATGAACTCTCCCATAAAACAGAGGCAGATAGCAGAATGGATTAAAAACCATAATCCTTCAATATGCTGTTTACAAGAAACACATCTGAAACAGGGGGATATACACAGGGTAAAGGTAAAAGGTTAGAGTAAAATATATCAGGTCTCAGCTAAAGTAAAAAAGGCAGGGGTAGCAATCCTTATCTCAGACAAAGCAAAAGCAAAAATAGATCTAATTAAAAGAGATAAGGGAGGAAACAATAGGTTGCTAAAAGGCACCATCGAAAATGAGGCAATATCATTACTGAACATTTATGCACCAAGTGGTACAGTATCTACATTCCTAAAGGAGAAATTATGGCAAGAATATTTATTGCAGCTCTCCTTGTGGTGGCAAAAAACTGGAGGTTGGGGGGATGCCCATCAATTGGGAAATGGCTAAACAAGTTGTGGTATATAAATGTGCTGGAATGCTATTGTGCTATAAGAAATGGGGAGGAGATGGACTTCATATTTACTTGGAGAGGTTTATACAGACTGAAGCTAAGTGAGAAGAGCAGAACCAGGAAAAACTTGTACACAGTCACAGACACATCATATGTGTGACGACCAACTTTGATAAACTGGACTCTTCTCAGCAACACACAGTTACAAGACAACTCTACAAGTCTCAGAATGGAAGGAGATATTTACATTCAAGAGTAAGATGTAGAAAGAACAGAGTTTAAATGGAGACTGAAGCAATATACATGCTATTGTTCTTTTCCATGTTTGGTTTTGTTTCCTTTTTCCCATTGTTCACTCCATTGGTTACGACCCTTCTATACAATCAGACTAATGTCTAGTGTGAAAGTATTTGCCGATCCTATACTTGATTGCATGCTGCCATTGGGGGTTGAGGGGAGGAAGGAGGGGAGAAAATTTGAAACTCAAGGGATTCTGGAACTGAATCATGTAAACTAAAAGTAAATAAACAAATCAAAAAAAGAAAAAAGAAAAATAATGACCATATATTAGGGCATATTCAAAACATCCTTTTCAAATCATAATGCAATAGAATTATATTTAATAAAGGACCATGGAAACACAGATTAAAATTAATTGAAGATTAAATAACCTAATCTTAAAGAATGAGTGGGTTAAAAACAAGTCATAGGGACAATAAATAATTTTATTAAAGAATGATAATGAAACAACATTAAAAAAAACCCTGGGATGCCGCAAAAGTGGTGATCATAGGAAAATTTATATCTCTAAATGTTTATATCAATAAAATAGAGAAAAAGCAGATCAATGAATTGAGCATGAAATTAAAAAAAAACTAGAAAAAGAACAAATTTTAAATCCCCAATTAAGCACCAAATTAGAAATCCTGAAAATTAAAGGTGAGATTGACAAAATTGAAAAGAAAACCATTGTATTAATAATTGAAATGAGGAGTTGGTTTTATGAAAAAGGCAATAAAATAAACCATTAGTCAGTATGATTATTGTATTTTATTTTTTGGTTAATAATTTTTTTAAAAAGAGAGAAAAAAATCAAATCATTGGTATCAAAAATGAAAAAGGTAAATACACCACTAATGAAGATGAAATTGAAACAATTACTAGGAGTTATTTTGCACAATTATATGCCAATAAATTTAGCAATTTAAGTGAAATGGGAGAATACTTACAAAAATATAAATTACCTATATTAACAGAAGAGGAATATCTAAATAAACCTCTTTTAGAAAAAGAAATTGAACAGAAAAATGCACGAACAGATGGATTTACAAGTGAATTCTACCAAACATTTAAAGATCAACTAATTCCAATATTGAATAAATTATTTTTAATGATCGGCAGAGAAGCAGTCCTACAAAACTTATTTTATAAAACAAATATGGGGCTGCTACCTAAGCCAGGAAGAGCAAAAACAGAGACAGAAAATTATAGACCAATTTCATTAGTGAATATGGATGTGATATACAGGTAGTATATTCAACTAAGTAGGAGACTACACCAATATATCACAAAGATTATACATGGTGACCAAGTGGGATTTATAATAGGAATACAGGAATGGTTTAATATAAGGAAAACTATTAGCATGATTGATTATATCAATAACAAAAGTAACAAAAATATGATTATATCTATAGGTGCAAAAAAAGCTTTTGGTAAAATACAAACTCATTCTTATTAAAAAAAACCAAACACTTGAAAGCAAAGGTATAAATGGATTTTTCCTTAAAATGATAAGAAGCATCTATCTAAAACTGTCAGCAAGCATTGTTTGCAGTGGTCATAAGCTAGAAGCCTTTTCAGTAAGATCAAGAGTTAAATGAGAATGCCCATTATCACCAATATTAATTAATACTATATTAGAAATACTAGCAATAGCTATAAAAGAAGAAAAAGAAATTGAAGGGATTGGAATGGACAATGAGTTAATAAAACTGTCTCTTTTTGCAGATGACATGGTGATATACTTGGAAAATCCAAGAGATTCAACTAAAAAGCTAGTTGAAACAATAATTTTAGCAAAGTAACATAAAATAAACCCAAATAAATCATAGCATTTCTATATATCACCAACAAAAGCCTGTAAGAGAGATAGTAAGAGATACCCCATTGAAAACAACCATAGTCAGCCTAAAATACCTGGAAGTACACCAAACCTAGGAATTATATGAACATAATTATAAAATACTTTTTATGCAAATAAAATCATATTGAATTAATTGCAAAAATATTTATTGTTCATGGATAAGCAGAGCCAATATAATAAAATGACAGTTCTTCTGAAACCAGTCCACTTATTCAATGCCATCCCAATTAAATTGCTAAAAATTATTTTGAGTTAGAAAAAAATAGTAAAATTTATTTGGAAGAACAAAAGGTCAAGAACATCAAAAAAATTGATGAAAAAAAGGAAAGGAAAGAAGCCCAGATCATAAACTATGGTAGAAGGCAGTAATTATCCAAACTCTCTGGTCCTTGCTAAGAAATAGAATGGTGGTTCAGTAGAATAGAGCAGATGTACAATATACAGTAGTAAAGGGAGATATTAAAAGTAAATGAGAAGAACATGGAACATATTACTTATATTTATGGAGAGGGGAAGAATTATGAATAAACAAGAGACAGAAAGCATTGTGAGATGTAAAAGGAATCATTTTGTTTATATTAAGTTAAAAAGATTTTATAAAAATAAAATCAATGTAGCCAAGATTAGAAGGAAAGCAGAAAATCTGGGGAAAGTTTTTATAGACAGTTCCTCAGATAAAAGCCTCATATCCTAAATATATATTTTTGTCAAATTTATAAGTTTATAAGTCATTCCCCAGGTGACAAATGGTCAAAGGATATGAACTAGCAGCTTTTTGATGAAGAAATCAAAGCTATATATAGTCATATGAAAAAATGCTCTAAATCATTATTGATTAGAGAAATACAAATTAAAACAACTTCAAGAGCCATATTTTCTAAAATAATAGAAGGGAAAATGACAAATGTTGGAAAGTATGTGGAAATACTGAGACAGTGAATATACTGTTGATGGAACTGTGGACTGATACAACCATTTTGGAGAGCAATCTGGAACTGTGTAAACCCTTTGACCCAGCAATATCACTATTCTATTTTCCAAAGTGATCAGGGAAAATGAAAAAAGAACCCATGTGTTCTAAAATATGCATTTCATTTTGTGGTGGTACATAACTGGAAATTGCAGGAATGTCCGTTAATTGGAGAATGGCTAAGCTGGTTATGGTATATGATTGTAATGGAATACTGCTGTATTGTAAGAAATGATGAGCAAGTTAGTTTTAGAAAACCATGAAAAGACTTGCATGAAATAATGAAATGAAAGTGAATGAAATGAAATGAAAGTAATGAAATAAGTGAAATGAGTAGAACCAAGAGCATGTTGGATACAGTAACAGAAATATTGTTCTGAGAATAATTGTGAACAATTAAGGTTTTTTAGTATTATACTCAAATTATCTACCAAGGACTTATGAAAAAAGATGCTATCCACCTTCAGAGGAGGAAGAATTGGAAAAATGGAAGTATGCATAGTATGGTTTTATAGATATACACATACATATGTACATATACACATACATATATACATACACACATATGCATATATGTGTCAATGGTGGCCTTCTCTAGTGGGGTGGGAGGGATGGAGACAGCTTGGAACTTAAAATGTAACAAAAAAGTAAGAATTCCTGGTTCTTTCAATCAATTGATAAGTTATTTAGCACCTACTACGTGCCAAGCACTCTGCTAAGTTCTGAGGACACAAAAACAAAAGCAGTCTTTGTCCTTGAGGAACTTACATTAAATTAGGAAAGCTAATGTGTATACATATAAGTATATATGAAATAGTATGTACAAATAAATACTTGGTAATTTGGGGGAGTGTTAGATACTAGTTACTGATGGGATTAGGAAAAGTCTCATGTAGAAGATGACTTTTGTATTGAGCTTTGAAGGAAACTAGGAATTCTAAGAGGCAGAGGTAAAGAGAAAGTGCATTCCAGGCATGAGGTACAGAGAATGGAGGTGGAATGTCATATGTCAAGAACTGTTAGAAGGAAGGTAGGTAGGAAGGAAACAAGCATTTTAAAAGTAATTACTATTTGAAGACTACAGAATGGCTGGAACCACAGGGCATTTGGTCTATCAGCTCATTTGAGTGTAAATGTTTTCAAGGATTAAAAGGTTAAAACTTACAAAATGGAAGATTGTGTAACTGTTTGAAGACCAGAGGATGGTTAAATAAATGCAATTGATTTTATAGGGGAAGATTTGGTGAGTTATTGATTAGTTTATAAGTGAAAGGTGAGTCATTGAGCATCAAGAGGCTCTGTTTTAAACCTTTGAAAGTAGTAAATGAAAAGGCGGATGACTGAAGAACTTGGCAAATGAAGATCAAAGACTGAAAAAAAACCCAGCAGGGCGTTAAAAGGATAGCTCTTTTAGAACTGGGTGAGGAAGTGGCACTGGAAGAGCTGACAAGAAGACTTCTGTTGCTAGTTTCTGATTGGTGGAAGAATGACAAGAGCCACTCATTGGATGGAAAAGCTTCAGTGCTTAGTAGCTATTGCTCTTCAGCACCATCTAGAGTTTGAGAGAAATGAAGCCTCTAAAGCACAAGTTGCTTTTTGTTGCTACCTCTGGTTTGAGATGGAAAAAAACTGACTTTTCAGTTATTTGATGATGATCTCTGTTTGCTACAAGCTGACTGGTTGAAGCAGCATCCTGTTCAAGATCTAAAAGTGTTTTTGTTGTAAGTAAAAAATTTTTGTGTAAATGGAAATATTCTGATAGGGGCTCATCAGTCATAACAAGTTACCCCTAGGACTCTGAGAGAGTTGGAGAGTAAACATGTGTTGACTGGCCTTCTTTGGAAACCTAGAGGCCAGTATGAAGGAATGTTGGAGAGAATGAGTATGATGGTTCGAACTAGGGGTGGGACTCACTGACTTCTAAGTTCCCTTCTAGCTATGTTTTATATGAACAGGCAGTTTTTGATCAAGAAATCAAAGCTATACATGATCATATGATTATAATCATATGGGAAATGTTTTAGTTTTAAAAGCTTCTATTGTTTTGATGGATTTATTGCTGAGGAAGGCACAGGGCCTGTTGTCTCTCAATCAGAATGAACTGGGACATGGTGCAGGGTTTCCACAAACCTTCAATTTGTAAAAAACATATTATCTGTGAAGTTCTATAAAATAAAACACAATAAAATGAGGCATCCCTGTATAGATGAAGAAACTGGGCCATAAAGAAGGTTAATGCCAAAAGTCACACAGGTAATAAATGACAGAGGAAGGATTCAAACCTAGTTCTTCTGGTTCCAAATTCAGTGCTCATTCTACTACTAGTAGACCTTGAACTAGGGTAGGTCAACCTGAATTTTGTCATTGTTTTTGTTAAGTTGTTTTTCAGCCATGTGCAACTCTTCATGACTGCATTTGAGGTTTTCTTGGCAAAGATACTGAAGTGGTTTGCCACTTCCTTCTCCAGTTCATTTTACAGATGAGGAAACTAAGGCAAATGGGGTTAAGTGACTTACCCAGGGTTACGTGGCTAGTAAGTGTGTGAAGCCAAATTTGCACCTCAGGGAGGTGAGTCTCCCTAACTCCAGTCATGTGCCACTTAGTTGCCTATAAGTTTTGCCATAGGTCAGAAAATTATTGACTATTGAAAACACTTGTACTCCTTTCAGCAAGATGGCAGAGTGAATACTGCGGTGGTAGAAATGATGAAATGATGAGAGAAGGGGTGAGTATGAGCTTCCTCTGGGGGAGGTTCACTTGCTGCTCATTTTCTGGTTCCATCTGATGCTCAGTTCATCTGTTGGACTTCCTCAGGTGAGGGAGCAGAGAAGGCAGAGGCATCAGTCAGCAGGTCTGGGGGTTTGGTGGGGGTGGCCAGACTTTGAACAAATTGAACTGATTTCCCTTTGGTAACACTAGCAGTGACTTTCTAGAGGTCACTTCACATCATCTTCTGCCCTGAGTGAGGTCAGCTTAGGAACCAGGGGTGGCCTGGAAAGAAAGGCCTCATCTAAAATGGAGAGCCCTTTCAGGTGGGGCAAGGCCAAGATAGGGAGAAAACACCTTGGCTCCTACCAGAAGGCCATGGGTTTTTGGGGATGTCCTGCCTTCCCTTTCCTATGCTGAGGACCTTTTCTTTCCCTTGAATTTCTGCCATATTTGGCTTCTCAAAACATTCCTGTCAACTGGAGAATGGATGAGGTAAATACGCTTGGAAAAAGGACAGCACATCTGGACAGAGAGTGGTCCCCTCCTCCTAACATTCCTGGCCTGACCGATGAGACAGGCTACCTTGGAAAGTCCATGCCCCTAAGGGAGGAGAAATGTCAACAACCTGGCTGAAGGAACACTAGAGATCTGGGTTCTAGTACCTTCTCTGACATGAACTCTGGGCTTCACTTTTCTCCCAAAGGTCCCTCCCAGCTCTAACTGAATCTGCAGGATTCAGGCTTCACTGGACTTTTAGCCTCAATTTCAATAAGAGTCCAGTGAGATTTCCTTGGGCAGGTCTCTCCACTTCTCTGGAACCTCAGTAAAGTGGAGTTGGAGTAGATGATTGCTAAGTTGCCTTTCAACATGGTACAGTGCCTTAAGGATTATTATTTTTTTTTTGGTGGGGCTGTCTTTAAGTCTGCCTTCTTTGGCTATTTGTTCGCAGTAGAGTTTATTACGCCACAACTACCCTCCAGACATTAGACTTTGATGCTAAGCATGAAGAAATAGCTGAATCTAGCACCCAGTTTCCAAGAAGAATTAGTTAAATAGGAAGCTTTCTAAAGGTCATCTTTCTTGGGATGAGAGTGAGTGAGCCCCCAGTGGTGATCTCCTGGTTTCCAAGTGTCTTTGTCCTTCTGTGGGGTAATGTACCTCCTCTCCTTCCCATTCTGTCTAAGAATTCCTTCTATACCACTTACCCAGGGTGAAGATTGTGGAGGCAACATGATGAACTAGGAAGCAGTAGGCTTGGAGTTAGGAAGAGCCAGGTTTGCATCCGGCCTCTGATACTAGGGTGTGACCACAAGCAGTTTGGTTAATCTCTCTCAACCTCAGTTTCACTATCATAAAACAGCACCTACCTCAGCAGAATTGTGATCAAATGAAATAATATAGACATAAAATGCCCTGCAAACCTTAAATGTGATATTGTTACTGTTACTGTTGTTGCTCCACTTGAAAAAAGTTGTTTGTTCTGTCTCTATCCCACACTAGCCTAAGGACTAACTCTGCCACTGTGCACCACACTCCTACCTGGCTAGCTTAAAGATCCTTGTGCCTCCTCCTACTTGTACAGTCATGCTCCTCTCTCTTTTTCAAAAAGCTGTCCTCTCTAGTATGTTGCAATCTTATTGCTCTGCTATGGGGAGATTAGATAAGTAAGGATTTCTCAGTACGTGTTTGTGCAGATTTTTGAAAAGGTCAACAAAGAACAGGAAATGCAACTAATAAAAGCTTCATCCTCCAATGGGAAGAAAGAAAGCAGTCCCTTCTTCCTCATTACTCACTACCAACACAGCTCGTATGCTAGTCTATTAGACCATGTACTCAGTATATGAGTGTTTCTAATTTTTTTATATTGAGTAAATGTTTATTTATGGTATGTGGTACATTAGATATGTTCATATATTGAATGTAAATGCAATCTTTTTCAGCCATATCCTACTTTTCATGATCTCATTTGGGGTTTTCTTGGCAAAAATACTGGAGTGGTTTGCCATTTCCTTCTCCAGCTCATTTTACAAATGAGGAAACTGAGGTAAATGGCGTTAAGTGACTTGCCCAGGATCAGGCAGCTAGTAAGTGAGACTGGATTTGAACTCGTTTTCCTGACTTCAGGTCCCATGCTCTGTGTCACTTAGCTGTCCAAAGTTTACACTATCTATGTGCTTTTCCAAGCTCTACTATATGCTATTTTAAAAAATTGTTCATTTCCTCAAATGTCAGAGCTATAATGGGCCTTAGAAATCACCTAGCACAGGGATCATCTCGACCTTTGGGTAGCTCAGTAGATGGAGAGCTGGACCAGGAGCCAGAATGACCTGAGTTCCAATCCAGTACTTGCCTATTAGTTGAACCACTGACAAGTCACTTAAACTCTGTTTGAGTTTCCTCATCAGCAAAATGGGGATAGCCGTAGCACCTACCTCCCAGGGCTATTGTAAGGATAAAATAAGATAATATTTGAAAAGCTTTTTGCAAATCTTAATGTGTTATATACATACATACATAGACACACACACACACACACACACACATATATATATATATATATATATATATATATATATATATATATACATATATAAAATCATTATTATTATTCTGAGGTTCATGGATCCCCAAGGGGTCTGTGAATAGATTTCAGAAGATCCATGAAATTGGATGAGAAAAAAAATTGCATCTTTATTTGCACTAACCAACTGTAATTGGGCCTTTCTTTCAATTATTTAGAAACATTTTTCTGAGAAAAGGTTCATAGATTTCACCAGACTTTCAGATGGGTTCAGGACACAATGATCCTGCTTTGGATACTTACTAGGCAAATGACCCTGGCCAAATCGCTTAATTACTCTGAATCTCAGTTTCCTCAATATAAAAAAGCACTTACCTCAGTTAACTGTCTTGATTAAATGAAATAATAAGGTTAAGAACCCTAATCTGGTACAGCTTCCTCATCCCACCTCTGATGCTTTCTAGCTGTGTGATCATAAGCATGTCAAAGTCTACTTTCAGTTTCCAGTTCCTCATTTGTCAATAGGGATGATAACTGTTGTTACTACTAAGGGAAATCATATGGTATATACTTCATGTCTATATTAGAAGCCACATGTGATATGGGACCCAGGTGTAAAAACTTTACTTCAGGGGAAGACGGGGTCTGTGTTTGGTACTGGTGGAACTCAGCAACAGGCAGGACTAGAGAGCCCCAGGGTAGATGGCTTGTGTTGGTGGCCACCGACTTTTATAGGACTCAATTTGAAAAGATGGGCTTGAAACTACCCTATTTTAGATTTGATACCTTAATTAGGTAAGAATGCTTTGTGTTGGAATCAAAAGGTATCAGAGCTAAAAGGGGGAAGGGTAGTTTCAACTATATCCTATAAGCAAAGAAATTAGAAAAATCAATTGAGAAATAGTAGATTTGGAATGATGGCTGCTTGGACTTCTGGAAAGATTGGATGGAATATATAGAACATCTCTCCTTTACTCCTTCCCTCTCTAGGGAATTCCATAGGAAGTAGACGTCTGGGAAAAGAAGGGGAGACCGGTTACCTTCCAGAAATGGAGGAGAGAAAAGAAGAGTGTTGGAGACCAAGGGAGGGTCACTAAATAGCCCACTCCAGGATTCAGTGCTTCCCCTGGTGCCCAGTGTTGTCTAATCCATGCTCTTGTTGTTCTACTCTCCTTCATTCCTTGAGCTCTGAGACCTTTACTCATTCTAATGGAGGCCATTGGCTCCAGACAGAAGTCATCTCCCTGCCAGATTATATTCTCAGCCCCATCTAGGCTGCCATCAGAACTGTCATGCCTTCTCTATTGTCTCATCACCCTGTGTGGTCTCCTCCCCTTTACAAAAGTTCCTCAAGTTCTATGTTACTGGCATCAGGAAACCCTGGGTAAAAATATCTACTGGGATGTTGTAGACATATCCCACAGCCCAAGACTCCATGACAACACTAGCAGAAACCAAAATGAGAGTTATGGGATGAAAAGGCTTTGTAAACTTTAAAGTACTATATTATTCTTGAGCACAGAAGAGCATATGAAGAGTATGATGGAAAGTATGACTCAGGACTGAGAAATAAAAGAGACCAAAGTCCCTACACTGAAACCTCACACCAATACATCAGAAATTCTTTTTTCAAGAAGGGTCAGGAGCCACTGAAATTGAGTCTATCTTTTGTTTGTGTGTTTATTTTTGACTGTACCTGTGATTTCATTGGTTCCGGTGAGAAGCTTCTTCTGTCAAGCAGATCTTAAAGAGTACCTTCTTTACAATGTATAGTCTTATGGAGCTGCCTGGAGCATTAATGTGTTAAGCAGCTTGCCCTGGGTCATACATTTCTTATCTTAAGAGACAGGAAGTGATTGGTTACAGATGTGGGAGTCATTTTTGAATGAGCTATCTTGGTACAGTCAGACCATTAAATTGTTAGAGAAAAGATAAAAATCAAAGGCAAATTAGAAGAAAATAAAAATCAGAAGATATTAAAGTAGCTCCAACCTGACCTATTAAAAATACACATCAATCAATAAGCATTTACTATAAGCCAGTCTCTGTGTTAAGCACTGTCTCTGCCCTCATGGAGTTTATATTTTGATGGAGGGGGATAATATGTACATATAGATTTATATATGATATAACAAAGTAGACATAAAACAGTCTTTGAGGGAAGACACTAGTAGCTTGGAAAACTGGGAAAGGCCTCTTCTAAAAGATGGTGTTTGAGCTGAGCTTTTTTAAAAAAAATTATTTTTAAGTAAGTTTTTATCAGTGTCTTTTTTAAAACATCACTACAGTTTCTTCCAGTGTCCTCCTTACCCCCCACTGAGAATTATACCATATAACAAAATAGCATATTTAAATACCAAAAAAGAAAAAGAGGGGGGAAAATCAGCATAACTGATCAATGTATTTAAAGAGTCGGAAAATACGTACACTATTTAATGGTTATATACCTTCTGCTCTTTGCAAAGGGGTGAGCAAGGAGATCTTCTTATGTCCTCTTTCAAGCTACTTTACAATTTTGCAACATTTATTTTTGTTTTCTTTTATATATGGTTGTTGTTCTTTCAATTTATGTTGTAGTAGTCATTGGACATATTGTGTTCTTGGCACCAGTTACTTTACTTTGCATTGGTTCATGTAAATCTTTCCATGCTTCTCTGTATTTATCACACCATTTCTTTCAGCACAGTAATATTTCATGACCTTAATGTACCAAAATTAATTTAGCCATTCCCCAGTTGATGAGTATTTACTTTGTTTCCAATTTTTTGCTATCACAAAAAGTGCTGCTCTAAGTATTTTGGTATATAAGGGAACTTTTTTCTTTTCAATGGTCTCCTTGGGGGATAAGCCTAGTAATGGAATCTCTGGGTCAAACAGTATGAATATTTTAGTCACTTTATTCACATAATTCCAGATTGCTTTCCAAAATGGTGGTACCAATTCATAGTTACACCAATAAAGCACCAGTGTGCCTGTCTTCCCACAATCCCTATGATATTAACTATTCATCTTTGCCAATTTTCAGGGTGTGAGATGAAACTCCAGGTTTGTTTTGATTTGCATTTCCAATTATTAGTGATCTGGAGTATTTTTTTGTGTGGTTGTTGAACTGTATCTTGAAGGAAGCTAGGGGTTTAAGAGGAAGAGGCAGGGAACAAGAATTCTAGGAATGGAAAACAGTTACTACAAAGGCACAGAGATGGAAAGTGGAGTGTTATGTGTAAAGGATAGTAAGTAGGTCAGTACTGTTAGACTATGGAGGGTATGGAAGGGAACAATGTATAAGAAGAGTGGGAAAACAGGCAGAGGCCAAGCTGTAATGAACCTTAAATACCAAACAGAGAAGGTAATAGGAACCATTGGATTTTGAGTAGTTGTGTAACTTGGTCAGACACACACTTTAGGAAAATAACTGAATAGAGATAGAACCGATGACATCACCAAATAATAGAGTATATAGAGAAAACAAATTAGAGCCTAGAACAGATCCTTGAGGTACACCCACAGTTTATGGGAATGACATAGATGAAGATCTAGCAAAGGCAGTTGGGCAGATAGGCAGAGAGCCAAAAGAGAACAGAGCTTCAAAAACCTGGGGTGGGAGGCGGGGAGGGGGGAAAGAAACAATCTAGTGGGAAAAGGTGGTCAACAGTGTCAGATACTATATAAAGGTCAAGAAGAATTAGAATTGAAAAAAAAAAGACCATTAGACTTGGCAATTAAAAAATCCTTGGAAATTTTGGAGAGTGCGTTTTCTTTTGAATGATGTTGTTAGAAGGCAGATTACAGAAGGTTTTGAAGAGAATGAGAAATGATAGCAGTCATGAATATAGATAGTCAAGTACCTTAGTTGAAAAGAGAATCTTGGTCAATTAGCTAGTGAGGATGCTAGGTTCTAGTAGGGGTTTATAAGGATGGAGGAGACTTGAGTGTGCTTGCAGGCAGCAAGAAAAGAACCAGTAGATAGGGAGAGACTGAAGATGAGAGAGACACGTGGGGATGACAGTAGGGACAATCTGCTGGAACAGATGGTAGGTAGCAAGAAGAGTGAACTCTTCATCAGAAACTAAAGTGAGGGAGAAGTTAGTGCTGTCAGAGCAACGTGAAAAGAGAAGGGTAGAAGCAGGAGTTTGAATTAAATAGCCTAGATTCTTTTAGGTGAAGTATGAAAACAAGGTCTTCAACTGAGAGGACAGGAGAAGGGGAAACTGAATGAGACATGAAGAAAGAAGAAAAAGTCTGGAATAGCCTCTGTGATGAGTGGGATAGAGCAATGATCTCCAAACTGATCTTTACCTCATCAGTAAAAAAAAATTTGAGCTCGAAACCTCAATATATGTATATTTACTTATATGCATTACATGCGTGGGTTATGGTATCAAAATATATTTTAAAAAATTTTTAGTTTTATTTATTTTAATTTATGGAATAAAACAAGCAGTTCCATGACATAGTATAATTAAAAAAGATGATAGCAACTGAAACTGCAAATCTATTATGTACAATTTGCTATTCCTTTAAATTATATAATCAAGTTATGTAAGTTTCTTTTTTTCCTTCTATCCCCACCCTAGAGATGGTTATCACCAGACACAAATGTGTGTGTATGTGTGTGTGTGTGTGTGTGTGTATAAAATCATTCTATACATACTTCTATTTATCAGTTCTTCATCAGGATAAAGATAGGATCTTCCTTGATAGATATCTTTTGTAGTTAATTTGGGAATTTATAATAGTCAAAACGCCATATTCACTCAAAATTATTCTTAAAACAGTATCATTGTTATTGTATACAGTTTTATCTTGTTTGCTCATTTTGTTCTTCATTATTTCATGCATCTATCCTTTTTTTTTCTAGGATCATCGAGCTCATCATTTCTTATAGCACAGTTTTCATTACAATCATATACCAAACTTGCTTATCCATTACCCAGTTGATGGGTATCCCTGCAATTTCCAGGTCTTTGCCACCACAAAGAGAGCTGCTATAAACATTTAAAAACATATAGATTATTTCCCTTTTTCCCTAATCATCTTTGGAAACAGGCCTAGAAGTGGTTTTGCTGGGTCAAAGGTTATAAGCAGTTTAACAGTTTTGGGGGCATAATTGCAGATTGCTCTCCAAAATGGTTGGATCACCTCACAATTCTACCAAGAGTGAATTAATGTCCCAATTTTTCCACATCCCCTCCAGTATTTGTTGCTTTCCATTTCAATCATTTTAACCAATTTGATACATATAAAATGATATCTCAAGGCTGCTTTAATTTTCATTTCTCCAATAATAATGATTTATACTGTTTTTCATGCAACTGTAAAATTTTTTTTTGCCTTTTGGAGGCAGTTGGGGTCAAGTGACTTGCCCAAGGTCACACGGCTAGTTAATGTGTCAAGTGTCTAAGGCCGGGATTTGAGCTCAGGTCCTCCTGACTCCAGGGCCGGTGCTCTACTTACTGCGCCACCTAGCTGCCCCTGCTATAAACATTTAAGAACAGATTGGATTTTTTCCATTTTCCATATTCAATGAATATCATTCTATTACTTTAATCAGCACCATCTACCTCCTTCCACACAGAAACGGTCCTACCCTTGATTTTATCACTCATGAGTGATAATTTTTATATCTCTCTTCTCTGCTTTAGCTAAACTCCTTAAAAAGCTATTTATTTTATTACCTCTACTTCTCTCACTCTTTTCTAAGTCCTCTTCAGTCTGGCTTTTGATTTCAACTTGAAATTATTCTCTCCAAAGTTACCGATGATCTCTTAATTGCTAAATCAATAGTCTCTCCTCAATCTTCATCCTTTTTTTTTTTTAACCTCTCTGCAGTATTTACCACTGGTGACCTCTCTCCCTTTTTAGTCTTTCCTTTATTAGTGTTCATGACTCTTGTCTCTTGGTCTCCACCTACCAATCTGACCACTCCTTCTTTACTGGATTTTCTTCTATGTCATACCCATTGAGTGTGTGTCTCAAGGTTAAGTTCTGGACCCTCTTATTTCTCTATATGCTTACCTTAGATAACATGTCATCAGCTCCTAGGGATTCAATCACCATCTCTATAAGATGACTCTGTCTATCTGTGTATCCATCCATCCATCCCTAATATCTCTCCCAAGTTCTGTTTCCACAATATTAACTGCCCATTGGGCCTTTTGAACTGGATAGCCTATGGATATTTCAAATTCAGCATATTTAAAACAAAACTCATCAACTTTCCCCTTCAAACACACTCTTCTTCTGAACTTCCTTATTTCTGTTGAAGGTACCACTATCCTTCCATTCACCCAGATTTTCAGCCTCTATATTATTCTAAGAACCTTATTCCCCTGTTCCCACATAGTTAGTTACCAGATTTAATAATTTCTATTTCTATATTTTATTATTTCTATTTCTACATCCCTCACATGTGCCTCATCTCTGGATTCAGAAAGCTACTACCCTAATCCAGGTCCTTATCACCCCTCTCCCATTACTATCTTTATAGTGTTCTAACATGTCTCTGCATTGCCTCTCTAATCCATCCTCTCCATAGATAGTAAAGTGATTTCTTTAATATACGAATCAGATCATGCTTCTTCTCTTACTGAATGCACTCCAGAATCAGTCTAGGATCTTCTGTTTGGCATTTAAAGTCTTTCACAACCTCATCCCAAACTATCTTTCCAATCTTGCTATGCATTACTTCCCTTTATGCCAGTCCAGTCCAACCAAGCCAGCCTTCTTACTATTCCTCACACATGATTTCCATTGCCCATCTCCATGGCCTTTCTCCTGACTCCTTTTCATGCTTGGAAGGTCCTTCCTTCTCACCTCTACACTTTAAAAGCCTTAGTTTCCTTGTATACATGTATGCTATCTCTCCATAAGAGAAAAGTCTTATCAAAATAGAACATGAGTTAATTTAGTTAGAGAGGAAAGAAAGAAAGAGAGTGCTTCAGAGAGAGAGAAAGAAAAAAAGAGAGAGAGAGAGAGAGAGAGAGAGAGGTGGGGGGTAGAGAGAAGGAGAGAGAGGGAGAGAGAGGAAAAGAGAGGGAGAGAGAACAAATTCCCTAGCATGTTAGCTGGACCCCCTGTGGCAAATTAATGGGAGAACACAGACAAGAATCCCATAGAATGGGTATTGGATGCATTTCCATCTGCATTCTTAGAGTGAGTATCCAAATAGATGAGATCAGAAATCTCACATAATCCTATGATCTTATTTTCCCTACTAGATGATAAACTCTTTGAAGAGAAACAATTCGATTTTTCATCTTTGAGTATCCTCAGGCCATTGAATTCAATAATTATGGGAAGCACCCAGGTGATAGTAGTGGAAAGTGAAAGTCTTGGAGTTGAAAAGACCTTAGTTTGAATCCTGACTCAGTTACTTACTTAACTGTGTGACCTTGGGAAAGTTACTTAATTTCTCTCAGCCTCAGTTTCCTCGTCTGTAGATTGGGGCACCTACCTCACAGCTTGTTTTGATGATGTATAAAGTACTTTGCAAACCTTATCATGCTATATAAATGTTAGCTGTCCTCATCACCATCATTTTTAAGGGCCTATTGTCATTACTGCATGATTGATAAAATGCAGATACCTCTTTATAGACATGCAAGTGTCAGGTCCCTCCATAATTTAGTTTGCACAATATTTGTTTGAATATTCTGCGCATCTCCTTCGGTAGGATAAGAGCTTGTTCAGGGCTCTTTCTTTTTGTCATTGAATCCCCAAGGCTGATAGTATAGAGACACTAGCCACTTAGTCGAAGTACCTGTTGAATTGAATTAAACCACATGCATGCAGTAAAAGTCATATTACTGATGACTAAGTTGCCTGGCAGGAGCATTGGAACTGGAAAACAAACAAACATGAATATACAAGCTTTGGCAGAAGAGTCGCATGTGGGTTATGCTCTTATGAGTTTGTTCCTGTCCTGGTTTGAAGACAGTTAACTTTTTAAACAGCAACAGGGATGCCCTGGTGCTGGTGATCTGATTTTGACTTAACCTCTTGCTTCTCTGCTATAGCCGAGGCCAATAATGGCATGTCAGATAAGACTGATGATCATGGGGAGCTTTTAGTTATCTCAGGATTCAGTTCCGTATTTCTTTGTGTGCTTGTTTTACTTCCTGAATTTGGAGCTTAGGAAGTTATGTCTTGTTTATAGATTCCTCAGAACAGAGACCTTCCCCCTCCCCATCTCCAACAGTGGCAGCAATGCCTTGTGACTTGCTCTATGGAGTGAGAAAGGACTGAGAAATTGGCCTGATATGGTCAGATTATTTAAGAAATATTGATGAAGTATGACTCTAGACTAAGTAAATTAATCTGGTGTTTTAGTATGTCCGTCAATAAGCATTTATTGAGTGCCTGTCATGGACCAGGCACTGTTCTAAGCACTGGGGATGAAAAAAAGGCAAGACAGTCCCTACTCCCAAGGAGTTCATAATTTAGGAGGGGAGAGAACATGGAAACAACTATGGGCGAACAAGATCTATAGAGGATAAATTAAATAAATAATAATAATAAAATTAATAAAAATAATTAATAGAGACAAAGCGTTATAGTTAAGGAGAATCAGGACAATCTCATAAAGCTGGGAATTTTTCCTTCGACTTGAAGACATCCAGGGAATACAGAAGACAGAGGGAGGAGGGAGAAGATTCCAGGCATGGGGATGGGCACGAACATGTCTGAAGTCTTTATATCTCTGATGTTCTCATCCCTACTTTCAAGACACATCATTGGGAAAAGAAAGGTATACTTTTCTACCTACTCTATGCCTCAGAGGCATTAGTTGCCATGAAAATGACCATTGATTTGACCTCTAACCTTAGTCCAATGGACGCCAACCATTGACAAAAAGAGTTGTTGTTTGCCCTTCATTTTCAAAGAGCACCAATGACATCATGGGGTGATGTCTTGACTTGTGCATAAATTGGATTTAAGTGAAACAGTTGCACAGGCCTCAGACTTTCTCTTCCTGAGTCACTGAAATCCAATGGCAAGACAAAAGTCAAGATAACTGGTGATGGCCTGGGATGCAGTAGGTGACTTCGACGTCTTCAGTTTCTGAACAACTCTAGGCACTCCACAGCACCTGCTTCAGCCTCCACCATGGCCATTGGAACACACTTCTCATCTGCCTTTTCCATGGGAGGAAAAGCTTATATACTTGGGATAGATACCCTCCTAACTCACTGACAGGTTCGAGGCCTATTGCTTACCCTCAGCTTGGTTTAGCCTGTCAGACCAGATGGTTTTACTGGGGCATGGCCATTGCACATGCTGCAGCTTCCTGGAGCCACAGGTGGGAGTTGAGTGACAGGCAAACACCAAAGATGGATGAGAAGCCCTGAAGAGAGATTGGCAAATGCTCACGCCAGAGGTGCTAGTCTTCCCTGAGCACATCAGAAACCCCTCTGGTCAAAAGGGTAGAGGGGCCCATGTACCCCACTACTACAGTGTACCCAGTACTCCAGGAAAAAAGCACCTCTAAACTGGGGATCAAGATCAGCATCTTCATGTAACCATGGATTATTATTCTAACTCCCGCTTGCCAGGGGCTTGGGTCCTCAGAGGGCAAGTACATCTCCCCCAGGAGTTCTAATGGCAACGCTGAGGGATGGGAGTGATTTTTAAAATGGTATTATTGAGCACTGCTCTGGGTAGTCTCTCCCTCTCCCCCAAACCAATAGATTCATTATCTCTTCAGTGAACACGATGCATACAATATCTGCTTGTTAGTATCTCCCCAATGTCTTTTGACTAGTTATTTTCTCCACATTATCAATAATCAATTAACATCATTTATCTTTTACAAAGGAACATTTACTGAGAAAATATAGCAAGAAGAGAAGTGCAAACACATCTCCTTGAACCTGGGCATACTCTCTCTTTGGCCATCTCAGGCTCTGGAGAGAGTGGGCTCAAACTTAAACTGGCTGCTACAAACATTCTGCCTGCCAAATTCACTTCCAGATGTGACATGGCCAATGGACAAGGAAGTGTCTCAGCTGCTATATTGATTTACCACTAGGCTGCGTCACACAGGTTGGTCTTGTGGGTGCTGGCATCTCACTACTACTAGGAAAGAATAATTATAACAGGAACAGAAGAAACAGCAAGGGCCACAGGCTCCTTGGCTACATACTGACCTGGGTGGGAAGATATGATAGTCACAGATGAACCTACTACCACATGCCACCTCATCGTTAATGATACTTGCAGCTGCTATGGAGGTGTAAGACCAATAACACCAGCACACAGGTGGGCTGTTCTTGATCTGCTTTTCTATAGGAAACAGCTTTAAAGGGGTTAATAATCTTACTTTAACAATGAGAAAGATGTATAAGTAGAGAGAAGTACCAAGAAAGAATCCAAAAACAGGGCTCCAACTGTTTAAACAGAGTAATAGAACAATTACATCACCAGACCATGGAGCACCAACATCTGGGTTCACAAAGGTGGGAGGCCCCTAATAACAGCTACCCAGAGTCATGTCTGGCCAAATCACAAAGACCTCAGGTGAACATTCTTCCCATGAGTGAGCTCCAAAGCAAAATACCAAGCCCCCAGAATATGTATAGTTTTGACTAATAGGCATAGAGCTGGAAGGCATTACAACTCAGTGCCTAATTGACTCAGTACCAAAAGGTGTGAAAGCCTTCCTATAAGCAAGCCTCCCCATAAGCAAGCTTCCTCTTAGGCAAGTTTCTCCCCCAATGGGGTTTATGTGACTCAGGATGTGTGTTACAGTTGTGAACTGGGCTGGAACTCAAAGGAGCAAGACATCCGTGATTGAAATACCTGTGTTGTACCTTAAAAAAAAATATATATATATATATATATATTTTTTTTTCTTACAAAGGTAGCCATATTCTTTTTATTTCATATTGTTATTCTCATAAAATAAAATAGAAAAAGACAAAGAGTGACATGGCATTAAACAATAACTTATCTTTTATCTAAAATGTTGAATGATGAAAGAAAATGAAAAGAAATCTTTCCTAAGGGTTGTCATTTATTTATTTTTCTTTTCTAAAATGTAATAAATTTTATTTGTTTTCATTCATTCATTTTCATGAGATTTTTGAGTTACAAATTTTCTCCCCATCTTTCCCATACCCCACCCCCATCCCCCAAACAGCGAGTCCACTGTGGAGCCCCTCCCCTGCTCTGCTCTCTTTCTGGTAGGACAGGGAGGGTCTCCCTATCCCAGCCCCTGTATATCTTGATTCCTAGTTGCAGGTATTGCAGAGCTTTATATTCTAGATTCTTTCATTTCCTCCCTTGTCACCCACCCCCGCTGGAAGGACAACCAATTCAATACAGGCTGTGTAGGTGTGATTATGCAGGACATCTTCATAGTGGACATATTGTGACAGTGATCATATGTCCCTCCTT
>CM053598.1:196092635-196117299 GCA_028646575.1 Pseudocheirus occidentalis
AGAAATAGAGAGAGAGACAGAGAGACAGAGACACAGAGAGAGAGAGACAGAGAGAGAGACAGAGAGAGAGAGAGAGAGAGAGAGAGATTTTCTGCCTTTTGAAATTGGTTAGAGTGGAATCATGTAATGATTGTTGGATTTGAAGTTATAGGACTTGAATCCAAAGCCTGGTTCTACTGTTTACCCCTGTGTCACCTTAAGAGCATTTGTACCTCAGTTTCTTCATGTACATAATGAAGGAGTTGGACTAGGTGATCCCAAAAGTGTTTTCTAGTTTTAAATCCTGTCCTAACCTGGATTAGCTTTCTTAAACTACTCCAAAACACACAGATTTCTTACTACTTTGAACTTAAATTGCTTTTCTCTTAGTACTTTTATGTTTTTAAGTACTTTTTTCTTTTTTTCTTAAGAACTTAACAAACATCAATAAACATAAACACTTACTTATATAGGAGAACAGAAAGAGGTTGTATATGACATTTGTTGTTGTTCGGTCATGTCTAACTCTTTGTGACCCCATTTGAAATTGATTTTTTGGCAAAGATACTGGAGTGGTTTGCCATTTCATCCTCCAGGTCATTTTACAGATGAGGAAACTGAGGCAAACAGGGTTTTAAGTGTCTTGCCCAGGACCTCACAGCTAGAACATTTTTGAGGCCGGATTTAAACTCAGGATAATAAGTTTTTCTGATTCCAGACCTGGTACTCTGTCCACTGTACTACCTAGCTGCCCTTATAAATTGTAGTCCTGAAATTTAATCCTACATTCAGATGCCATCTTCTGCCTTTTTTCAGAAGCGGTTGCCCTCAAATTCCGACAGTGATAAAATACTACCTCTGCCCTCAAGGTCTTCAGTTTCTCACTTAAGACTTCATAGTCCTTAGCAATGCACTGTAGATTCACAGATTCTCAGAACTTCACAGAGGCCATCTAGTGCAACCCATAGTTCAAAAAGGATCTCTGCCGCAATTTCCTCATTTGCAAATGAGTTGGAGAAGGAAATAGCAAACCCCTCCAGTATCTTTGCCAAGAAACCCCAAATGGGGTCACAGAGAGTCAGACACGACTGAAAGAACTAAACAAAACAGTCATAAAGCTCTTCGCAAGGGTTTCAGTTTATCTAACACGGGCTAGTAAAAATAAAAGCAAAAAACTCCATATTTGCCTGGAGTCTTGTAAATCTAATCAACAGTGCTTTGCAAATCTTGAAGTGCTGTGTAAATACTGTTGTTAAGAAACAAGTCCCATAGTAGATGAACTGGCCTAGGAGAGAGGAAAACCTGGGTTCAAGTCCTGCTTCGGACACAGCCTCAGACAAATCACTTATAATCGCAGTCTCTTGGGCATTTTTCTAAATTGCAGAGAATAACAGTAAGTTCCTTATTTGGAGCTGAAATAACAGGTATAATAACTTATTTCATATATCATATCTATTCATATCATAGTTCTTATAACTTATTTCATGTAACAACTGTTATTTTAACTCATTAAACTCTATATCTATACATATATCCACTTATACTAGATACCATAGGGTATAAATTGTGAAAATGTGAAGTTAAATTGGGAGAAAGGAAAAAACACTAGAGAAAGTCAGAAATTCATAGGAGACAAAATCCAAAAATGAAGCCAACAGCAAAACTCATGCTTTCAGATACCTATAAAAAATTGGTAATAGGCAAATTATATTGGAGATTATGACACAGAGGCAAATTTAAATGTGTAAGCATCACTGAGATTTGGCTGGATGGAGCCCATGTCCAGAATATGACTCTGGAAGCATACACATACTTTATTCTAAAGGAATGTTAAAAGGGGTAAAGTATGAAACAGCATTATATATAAAGAAAAAAAATACATAGTATATCTACACATATACATACAGACACAAGCACATATGTATATATATACATATATACATATATATATACATATACATATATATGTACATATAAATATATACACACACAGAAACCAGAGCATGGTAAGCAGAGATCAATGAGTCAGAAACTGAACACATCACAAGCCTAGCATAGATGCATGCTCTAGCAGCATTAGAGGCCTTCAGTTTTCTTATCACATGCTTGCTTTTTTTGCAAAAAGTGGGCCAGATAATTCCTGGTTTTTCTTAATGATAATCTCATTCTTCTAAATATGGAAGAAGAAAGACTGTCTAGAATTTGATTCTTACTAGGAAGAATGATCATAGAATCATAGATTCATAGATTTAGAGGTGGAAAAGTCATCAAGTAAAATCTTAAATCTATATCTGGAAGGAACCTTAGAGGCAATCTAGTCCAATGTCATGGTTTTACTGATGAGGATGAGGAATCTGAGACCTGGAGTGGTTAAGTGACTTGTCTAAAGTCTCCTAGGTTATAAGGAGCAGAGCAGGGATTCAAACCCAGATCTTAACTGGTGGCAGAAGTATAAAAGAAATCTAGGAGGTAAATGATCACTCAGTTTAGGAGAATAAGCTAAAATAACATGCAACACTCAATGTTTGTCACATACAAGAGTAACAGGCCATGCAGAGGGTGCCTTGGGAAATGTAAAGTTTTTTGAAGAGATTATGTTTTCTTCAAAATTTGGGAAGAGATGATTTATAATGCTTTTTGGTTTGGATTGGATAGGGTTATACTGACCTAGGAAGGTGGAACTGAATACCTTCTGCCACAATGGCAGAGCAATTGAATAACATATGAAATCCTTGTAGCCAGCAAATAGTGCAGCAAAGATTGCTAGCTGGTGTGAAAAAGTGGAGCCAAATCTTTCCAGACCACAAATGTCTCCACCTGTGGGGCTTTGTTCTGGTAAAGCCTTCCCTTTGGTCACTGCCTTCTCCCTCTTACCTCCCACCCCCACCCCTTTCCCTCTCCTTGGGACTGTGGGGAAGGTGCAGATTCTCACTTTTAGTACCTACCTTCAAGTAATCCCAATACTCTGGCTGAAGAGAGAAGTTCATGGTTTTAGTGCAAAGGCTCTCAGTCCACATGGGTTCCCAGCTATTGGGGGAGAAGTGAGAGAGGGGACTTATTGCAGATTATTAATAAAATCATAAAGGCTCAAAGCCCTCTAATCTATAAAAAAATCTCTATTTTCAAATAGCCACTGCCCATCCTTCATTTATACTCCTTCTGGACATAAAGACAAAGCTAAGAACCTTATCTGTTGCATTGTTTTCAATTTTGCCCTACTTTCTGTGACCCCCATTTGGGATTTTCGAGATAAAGATACTTTAGTGGTTTGCTATTTCCTTTTCCAGCTCATTTAACAGATGAAGAATTGAGGCAAACAGGGTGAAGTGACTTGCCCAGGGTCACACAGCTACTAAGAGTCTGAGGCTAGATTAACTCAGGTCCTCCTGACTCTAGGGTGGGCACTTTATCCACTACACTACATTATCTAGAACCTTATCTAGGAAAGTCATTTATGAAATACTGACAAAATAGTAAGGAATAGTTTAACAAAAGGAAACAGGTATTTAGGACTTAAATCTATGCCTTTTTGGATAGAAAACAGAGTGGGGAAGAGAAAAAGTATGCAATTTACCAGCCACTCAGGTTTTCCTTGAGAAAGACGAGTTCCATCATTCCTCAGCAGGATTTTTATTAAATAAGCAGAGGCTTTCAGCTATTAAGTGCTTATTTCATCGAAAATGCCATCATGGTTACTTCTCTCCCTGTCTATGACCATTGTGGGACCCATTTTGACTGCTCAGGTTGGCATAATCTTGCCAAGTCCTGTCGAAACTGTTGGATAGAACCTATTTCTACCTAAGCTGGGAATGAAATTTGTCCTTTGAAACACTGTCCTACATTTCCCAAGTGGCCCTCTGAATGGTCTCACACAAAAACAACAGCAGAAAAATTTAACTTTCAGATAGTCAGTCTGAGGAATGGAGAGGAATTCTGTCCAGATGTTTTCCTTCTTGCTTAGGTGGGGCTGAGTACCAAGAGTTTCAGCTGACTAGCTGTCGTTGCCTTAATAAGGATTTTCCTTAAGCATGGCACAAACGGTGTTAACAAATGGGGGAAGTACAGTTTGAAATGACCCATCAGGTGTTACCACAGCCTGAGAGAAGACTGTAAGAATTTTGCTCCATGGGACTCTAGTGAGACGGTTCAGCCAGAGGTCTTTGGCACATCAGGCCTTGAGACCTGACCTATTTCAAACTGACTGTCTCCACACATAGGCAGAGGAGTCTGGCACAGCTATGCATGAATCACAGCTGAAGTTGGTCCCAGAGATACTGGGATGTGAAAACACTTCATGCACTGTGAAAGTTATACTTTCAATCCTGTGCTTTCAACTGTAGTTTTTCTTACAGGACTGACAGAGCTTTTCAATCAATATTTTTTTCTTGGAGTTTGAAGGCTGATTTCTCTTGTTATATTTAATCAAACACCCAATTAAGAATTCATGAACTGAAACTCTATTCCATCTTAGCATTTGTGATAGAAAATTTTGTTGTATATGTGAAAGGAATAGCAAGTTGTTTGTAGTAGATTTAGTTTCACATGCAATCATTTTTTATTGTACTATGTTATGAAAATGCTTGTTTTATTCCACAAATTAAAAATAAAATTAAAAAAAAGTCTAGGAATAAAAAAGCACCCTTAGATTTTGGGAGACTATTGTCAAGTAGTTAAGTAGCACACTGGGCTTGGCATCAGGAAGACTTGAGTTCAAATCTGGTCTCAGACACTTACTAGCTGTGTGACCATAGGTAAGTAACTTAATCTCTGTTTGCTTCAGTCATCATCTGTAAAATGGGGATAGTAACAGTAATAATAATCATAATAAGTAAGACTTTTCAGGATGGTTGTGAAGATCAAATGAGGCCATTGTCAAACACTTAGCCCAGTACCTGGCACAAAGTAAGTACTACGTATGTACCAGTTGTACCTCTTCTTCCTCTTCTTTCTTTTTCTCCTCCTTTTCTTCCTTCTGTTTTTCCTCCTTCCTATCATTATGGGGGAAATCAGCATGAGGGATTTAGGAAGCGCCCACACAAGGGGAAGACTAAGGGAACACAATTCTTAAGTTAAAATATACATAGGAAGCTCCCTGACCAACTTAGACTTTAAAAAGACACATCAAGAAGACAGAAACAAGAGGGGTAAGACAAATACAAAAACGGGACTCGATGTTCTTAAGAATGTTAGGAATATACAATTCAGGGCAAGTAAAGGTTGAGTACTGCTAAGGAACACAAAAGGGGTTTTTACATTTCGTTTAGTAAATTGGGGAAGAGAATATCAGGCAAAGGATAGAACCAATGTTTGGGGGGCAGTAAACAGGAAGATACAGTCATAGAAAACAAAAAGAAGGTAAAACCACTGAACTCTTATTTTACTCTTTTTCTCTGATAGAAAAAATGATTTTTGTGAGGAAATAGATTTTTTTTTTGGTAGAACAAAATTTTGTAGAACAAAAATTGCTAGCGTGGTTGAAATCCAAGATAGGATAGTATCAAGGTACCTAGAGACTTTGATGGTTGAAGTCACCAATATCAGATAAACTGTGTCTCTCAGAGTTATTTGAATTTTCATTACTATAAGTAATTTGGAGTACATTTTCTTCTTTTAAAAATGCATTTGTTTGATAGAGGCAGCCACAGTGTTAGTAGATATGGCACTGAAATCAGGAAGACCTGGGTTCAGCTTCTCCTGATATGTACTATCTGTGTGGCCCTGTGCAAGTCACTTAATTTCTCAGTATTCTAGATAACTCATGTTAATGCTACCTTATGATATTCTACCTGCAGAATGGAATCCTATAAACCCTCTCTCCAAACACTTTGAAATTTCTAATATGAGTTGCAGAGAAGGGGACTATTTGGATTCTTCATTTGGGATTTCCCAATATATAAATCATTGGTCAGATCCTCTATATTTTTCCTTTTAATGATGACTTATCTTTTGGAGAACGGTTCTTGGTATTATATGTGCCAATTCCCAATATATTTTTAAAATAAATTTTAATTTATATTTTTGTTTTTATATCATCTCCATTACCCACTGTATTTTCTTTGCCTCTATCTCCCTCCCATAGAACCATCTCTACATAATAAAGAATTATAAAAAGGAAGAAAGAAAAAGTTTTCATAAAACCATATTAAAAATATCTGAGGCAACATGTAGTGTTCCACCCATGGATCTCTACTTCTGCAAAGGAACATGGGAAGTTGCCTTCTCATGTATCTCTTCTTGGGACTAAGCTTGATCATTATAAATGCATAATATTCAGTTTGATTACCTTAGTGGTGGTCTTCCTATTTACATTATTGTTATAATGAATAGCATCTTTCTCCTCTGCATCAGTTTCATCTGATTCACTTTGCATCAGTAAGTGATCATCTGTGTCATGTTTTATGTCATTCTTTAAACATCAGTTTAAAGAATGTGGACATTTTAGTCACTTCATTTGTACAATCCCAATTTGGTCGTATAGGTTATAAGTCTACTAGCAAAGCATCATTCATGCTTTTTCTTTCCACAACCCCTCCAACACTGATTATTTTCATCTTTTATCATCTTTGTCAACATGGTAAGTGCTATTTAGCTATTACTATTATTATTATTATCATTACTATTATTATTTGCTGGGTGCCAAGTGAACCCTCAGTTGTTTTGATTAAAATTTTCTTATTTTTAGTGATTTAAAACAATCTTTTGTATTTTCCCAATTTTTTGTTAGTATCAGACTTCTATCAGTGATATTGATACACATTTTCCAGTCAACCATTTCTCTTCTAAGTCATATCTTCTTTGATTTCATTCGTATAATTTTTTATTTTATTATGTTAAATTTGCCTATTTTATTGCATATGATCTCCCTCGTTAAGAATTCTATTCTTATATAGTAGTAAAAAAATGTTCATTTTGAGCTTATTGTGGCATATTTTCTAGGATGTTGCTCAAAACCTGTTTCTAACAAATTGCTTTGTAGTTTTCTTAGCAGTTCTTATCAAAAGGGAGTCCTTCCCCCAGTGATTTATGTTGTTGGGTCATCAAATACCAGGCTGCTGTTTTTGATCACTCATCTGTTTCTTACCAAGCCTATTCCAGTAATCAGTCTTTCAACTGTTTTTAACTTGCACCAAATAATTTTGTTAATATCTGACAATTAAGTTTGAGGTCCAATGATGCTAGAGCTCCTTCAACTTTTCTAATGACTTTTTTTGAGATTATAAATCTTTTGTTTGTCCAAATTTCATCATTATTTTGTATAATTATAGAAAATGCCCCCAAAGTTTCAGTGCAGTTCAAAGTTCAAGTTTATAGCTATTTAAAACTACATGAACACCGTGGGGACGTGCTAGATAAAGGATTCCTTAATCATTGTCTCATGATGGCACTAGATCTGTAAATTAACATTAGTTATTTTTATTTCATTGGCAGAGCCTACCCAGGGAGAAGAGCAAATCTCTCTTCAATGAAAGTTTTCTTTATTTCTGCAAAGAATGTTTCATAGCCATATTTATATAAATGTTGTGTGCATTTTAGTAGGTTAACTCCAAGACATTTTCATATATTTTGTAGTTGTTTTGAACAATGTTTCTCTTATTCTTGTATGTATAGAAAGGCTGATGATTTTAATGGACTGAAAAAATATATTATAAGATGCTGAAGCTCTTAATCATCTCAATTAGTTTCTTTACTTGTTTTTTTTCCCCTGAAGTCATCATGTTATTTGTAAACAGAGATTTTTTTAGCTCTTCTTCACCAAAGTTTATGTATGCCTTTAATTTTGTTCTCTTGTCCCATTACTATAGCTAGAATTTCCAGTACAGTATCACATAGTATGGAGAGAGAATGTACTTGATGTTTTTGAATATTGAGAATGCTTTCAGCTTTTCTCCATTGCAAATAATGCTAGCTCTTGGTTTTAAATATATGCTTTTATCATTCCTCCTATGCCTATGTTTTTTATCTCTAAAATACCGTATTTTGTCCAAGCCTTTTGTTCATCTATTGAGATAATGATATGGATTTTAGCTTTGTTTATGTAGCACACATAAGCTCTGGGCTCATTCTCCCATCCCACGTACAGCAAATTGGGTTCCCAGGGTTTTGCTACTTTCCCCCTCACAGTTCTAGGTATGATCCTGCCTGTCATATAGTAAATATTTAATAAACACTTGTTGATTTGACTTGATTGTTGTTTATGAGGCCTATCCAGTGCATTCCTCCCAATGTAAGTTAACCTGTTGCTATCTCCTCATATTAACTGACTAATTAACACAAATTATCTTTTACAAATGGGTATTTTCTGAGAAAGTATGGGAAAGACAGAATTATAAAACTACCCTCCTGTACCAGGGCACATTCTTTTACACAATCACTTGGGTGCAGGGAGAAAGTGAACTAAATGTGGTGAGTACCGAATATTCACTCACCTTCCCCATCCGTATCCCCCAACCCCAAGCTGAGTGGCTCCCTAGCTTGCAGGATATGATCTCTGTATTTGACCCAGACTAGGCTGGGTCAAGCAGATTGGTTCTCAGGACCTGGTTTCTCTGACTGACAAACTCTGCTAGGAATTCCAGTTGCTGAATTTCCAGTGACTCTTCCTATCATTCCAAGTTCACAAGGTTTTAACCTGATCAATTCCATCTGTGACACTCATTCATCAAAGGATATTGACTCTATTTCCCTTTGTTGCTAGTCTGGTTTATGGGTCCCTACTCACCTGGAACTATAGGAGCAAGGATTCTTCTTCTCATCCCTCCTAGAGGAGGTAATTTCAAAAGGTACCTAAAATGGCTGCACTCATAGAGGCTGAAGGAATGCCCTGCAATTAGTAGGGGAGCAGAAATGCTTTGAAAATAGTAGGAATGAGTGGCTGGTAGACTGGTCTTCAGCTTTTTCCCCCCATAAGAAGCACCCTGTTGAGGGTTTTTTTTTTTACCTTTCTTGTCATTGCTGAGTTTATTGTTGTTCTTTTCTTTTAAAAATTTGGACCTTTTGTGTAAGGCGCTACTCATCTGCTATTAGGACATTTTGATTGCTGAAAGGGGAAGAAAAAGAATATTTGTGTGTGGAACACTGATAAAATCAGCTTGAGAAAAAACAAAGCCCATCAGATAACAGTGCTTTAAGGACAGACACGGACTGCTCTGAGAGTACCAGAAAGAGAACATTCTCTCTCTGAGGAGAAGGCCTGGTGAAAGGCAAAGATGATTATAGTGCATTGTATTCCAGCAGCTGATTTTTCACATTGCTCTTTTTAAATTTAGGAAGTTTAAAGCTGGGAAATGGTAAATTAAATAAACGTTTGGAGACCATGAAAAAAGCATATAAAGACTGTTATAGGTAGATTTTTCCACTTCTCATCATAAGGTGAAGATGAGCCACTAAAACAAAGGAGGGAGAAAACTCAGTCAGAAGCTTGAGTACAAGAAGGGTCAGAAGATGTTGGGGATAGAAGACACAGGAGGGGACAAAAGAAGTTGAGACCTCAAAAGCCAGAAGATAATTTTAGGTTAGCAAAGTGCTTTCTGTATATTATCTTATATTGTCCTTACAACCACCCTGGAAGGTAGGTGTTATTATTACCTGTATTTTACAGATGTAGTAACTGAGGCAGACAAAGGTAAAGTGACTTGCCCAGGGTCAAGCTATGTTGATTGTAAAAAAAAAAAAGACATTGCTTTAATGAGAGCTGATTGGATGTATCCCTTTGTCACCATCTACAGCATGGCGGAGTAAACTTACTCCTCTGAAGCTTAAGAGAGATGGGAAGTAGAGTTTGCAGTTGTTTTGCTGTGAGCTATGCAGATTAGAGAGTAGTTGTTGTTAGGAGCTTGTTAAAGGGAGTAGAATCCTACTGTTTGAAGATCTAGCTGAGCTAATCTATAGTACTTTTTAGCAGTTAAGTATATATACCTGAAAAGTTTAAACTCAAGGCTTAAGGCTGCCATTTCATTGAAAGAGTGTCTCAAAGAGTTTGGCTATGAAAGGGAGGGGATAGTAGGGTCAAGTGAGGGGTTTTTTTTAAGGATAAGGTTGTAAGGATAGGGTAGTAAGGTGTAACAAACTTATCAAATTCTCAAATGACGCAAAGATAGGAGTGATGCCTAACATATTGAATGACAAATTCAGGACCCAAAAAAAGTCTCAACAGGCTAGAACATTGAGTCAAAGCTAATAAATCAGTTAATTAGTATTTATTATATAACCACCTACTGAGCGCCAAGCTCTGTGCAAAACACTGAGAGTACAAAGAAAGGCATGCCCTCAAGGAGCTCACAACCTCAATGGAGGGAAATAACATGCAAACAACAATGTACAAACAAGTTATATACGGTATAAATTGGAAGATAATCAATAGAAGGAAGGCACTAATACATTAAGGAAAATGAGGAAAGGCTTCCTATAGAAGGTAGGATTTTAGAAGCCAGGGAAACCAAGAGGTGGAGATTAGGAGGGACAGCATTCCAGATATGGGGGATAGCCAATGAAAATGCCCAGATTTTATTCAAGAATAGGGAGGAAACCAGTATCACTAGATCAAAGATTACATGCTGGGAGTATAAGGTAGAAGAAGACAGGGAACAGACCAAGCTATAAAAGTATTTTTTAAAAATGAGTTATTTTTAGTTTTCAATATTTCATTTTCACAAGATTTGAATTCAAAATTTTCTCCCCATCTCTCCTCTACCCCTACCCCAAGATGGCAAGTATTTTGATTACCCCTTCCCCCAGTCTGTTTCTATTTCTTTCTATTACCTGGCTCCCCCATCTCCTTCCTCCATACTTTTTTTGTAGGGCAAAATAGATTTCTACATCCCATTGGCTATATATCTTATTTCCCAGTTGTATGTAAAAACAATTTTTAACATGTGTTTTTAAAACTTTGAGCTCCAAATTCTCTCCCTTCTTCCTTCCTCACCTACTTTCATTGAGAAGGCAAGCAATTCAATATGGGTTATACATGTGTAGTTGTGCAAAACATTTCCATAATAGTCATATTCTGAAAGACCATATTTCCCTCTATCCTATCCCACCACCCATTTATTCTGTTTTCTCCTTTGACCTTGTCCCTTTTCAAAAGTGCTTGCTTCTGACTACTCCCTCTCCCAAGCTGCCCTCCCTTCTATAATTCCATCCCTCTTATTCCCTTTCCCCTTCTTTCCTGTAGGGTAAAATACCCAATTAAGTGTATGTTATCCCCTCCTTAAGCCAAATCCAATGAGAGCAAGGTTGACTCACTCCTTTTCCCCTCCCCCCTTTCCCCTCCATTATAACAGCTTTTCCTGCCTCTTTTGTGTGAGATAATTTATCCAATTTTATTCTCCCTTTCTCCTTCTCCCAATATATTCCTCTCTCACCCCTTAATTTTATTTTTTAGATATCATCTCTTCATATTCAACTCACCATGTGCCTTCTGTCTAGATATACATTCAATTACATATACTATATATGTCTATATATACTTCAACTTTCCTAATACTGATACAAATATCATCTTTCCATGTAGGAATGTAAACAGTTCAACTTTAACAAGTCCTTTTTGATTTCTCTTTCCTGTTTACCTTTTCATATTTCTCTTGATTCTTATATTTGAAAGTCAAATTTTCTATTCAGTTCTGGTCTTTTTATCAAGAATACTTGAAAGTCATCTATTTCATTGAATATCCATTCCCCCCCCGCCTCTGAAGAATTATACTCAGTTTTGCTGGGTAGGTGATTCTTGGTTTTAATCCTAGTTTCTTTGACGTCCAGAATATCATATTCCAAGCCCTTTGATCCCTTAATATAGAAGCTGCTAGATCTTGTGTTATCCTGATTGCGTTTCTACAATTCTAAAATAGTTTCTTTCTGGCTGCTTGCAATATTTTCTCTTTGACCTGGGAACTCTGGAATTTGGCTATAATAATTCTAGAAGTTTTCCTTTTCAAGAGGCAATTGTTAGGGGCAGCTAGGTGGCACAGTGAGTAGAGCACCTGCCCTGAAGTCAGGAGGACCTGAGTTCAAACCCAGACTCAGACACTTAACACAAAAACTAGCTGTGTGACCTTGGGTAAGTCACTTAACCCCAATGGCCCTTAAAAAGCAAAAAAAAAAAAAGAGGTAATTGTTGGATTCCTTTAATTTCTATTTTACCCTCTGGTTCTAGAATGTCAGGGCAGTTTTGAAAGATGATGTCTAGGCTCTCTTTTTGATCATGGTTTTCAAGTAGTTCAATAATTTTAAAATGATCTCTCCTGGATCTATTTCCAATGAGATATTTCACATTGTCTTCTACATTTTCATTCTTTTGGTTCTGTTTTATAATTTCTTGATTTCTCATAAAGTCATTAACTTCCATTTGCTCCATTCTAATTTTAAAGGAATTATTTTCTTCAGTGATCTTTCTGATCTCCTTTTCCATTTTCCCATTCTGCTTTTTAAGGTATTCTTCTCCTCATTGGCTTTTTGGACCTCTTTTTGCCTTATTCAAAAGGTGGGGGCAGTAATGTGGTTGGAGTTTCCCTTTAGGATGATTAATATGACATCTAAGTGAAGGGTGGATTGGAGAGGCAAGAGACGTGAGGCTGGGAGCCCAAACAGCATGTTATTGTTGTAACATGAAACCTAAGGATATACTTAGTTAAAAAAATAAGCATATAAGGGAGGAGGAATGACAGCTATCCTGCAGTTCATTTGAAAGAATTCTGGCCATTTTAATGGGCTGAAATTTCAAGTTTAGGTAAGAGATGATGAGGGTGGTAGCTCTGTGTATGGAGAGAAGAAGATACAGTCAGGAGATACTGTGGTCAATAGAAACATCAAGTTTGATACCTATTTGGAAATGTGGGATGAGGAAGAATGAAAATGAATGAAGAAGTTGAGGGTAATGCAAACCAGGGTTGGTTTGTGATGCCAAGACAGTGGTGTTTGGAAGATGAGTGAATTTTGGGGTTTTTTTTTGCTTTTTTTTTTGGAGGGCATTTGGGGTTAAGTGACTTGCCCAAGGTCACACGGCTAGTTTTTTGTGTTAAGTGTCTGAGGTCGGATTTGAACTCAGGTACTCCTGACTCCAGGGCCGGTGCTCTATTCACTGTGCCACCTAGCCGCCCCTAGATGAGTGGATTTTGGAAGGAAGAATATGATTTAAAGAAAGGATGATTTGGGGGCAGATATAGGGGTGAACTGGAACTAGCTCAAATGCTTGAGTTGATTGTTATATTTTCAGGGAGAACGTTTCTACCTTGGAAATTGACAAATGAGTTATCATTTTGTTGATTGTCTAGACTTAAGAAAGTGATAATAATGCAGATTAAACTTAAAAGTGTATCATGGGTTTTTGGATAGGCATTTGTTAAATAAACCTTTACTGGTATGCCCCTGGAGAGATGTCCCTAAGACTGGTGATCTGGCCCCAGAGTTTGGGGTGCTGGCCTATGGATCACACTTGATTTGTATAATTTGTCATGAGGAAATGTCACTGCCATTGTTACCATGTCCCAATTTCTTCTCCCTCACCAAATGCTTTTCAAATGTTCTTTGTTCTTTTTAGCATCTTGTGACTGTTGAAGAATTCAGTTATACCGACCGTAAAGGGACAACTGTATTGATCTATTAGAAGTACGAGACCTTTAACCCTCAGAGTGTTCATGTATAGAATAACAGTAGCAGTGGAATGATAGAATGGACGAAAGATGTGGTTCTAGGAAGATGGAGTCCCAGCCAGAGTTTTGCCAACCTCTTAACTCGGTGACTTGAGATAAGTCACAATCTCTCTGGGCTCAGTTTTTCTCTCTAGCAAATGGAGAATATCTGTGTTTTCTAACTCGCTGGGATATTGTGATGATCTGGTGAGAATGTAAGTGAAAATGCTTTGAAGAAAGTATAAAATATTTACACATGTATATTTTTAAGAGTGCATTTCCTCAAACTTAGGGACATTTTATGGTGGCTGTTTTATTTTTTTTTACAGGCTATCCTGTGTCCACCAGACATTTCACAGATTAGTTAATTTAGAGCTGAAAAGGACTTTAGTGTTGGAAGCCATCTAGTCCAATCTCCTTATTTTAAAGGTGAGGAGACTTAGGCTCCAAAAGGTTAAATGACTTGCCATAGCTAGTAAGTGTCAGAGGAGGGATTTGAACTCAACTCTTAACCTAACTCCAAGTCCAGCACTTTGTACTGTGTCCTGCTGCTCCTCTGAAGATCCTGGCTAAAAGGAACAGCTAGAAATGGTAGCTCCTAAGAAACCACAAGGCACCTGTGACAGCAACTGGTGGCCTCCCTCTCTTGTATTATACCAAAGAACACTAGATTTGGAGTTCAAGGGTCTGGGTTCAAATCCTGCCTGCGTTAGCTCTATTAGCAAGTCATTTTATCCTTCTTGGTGTCAGTGCCCTCATCTGCAAAGGAGAGGGATTGGACTGCACGTCTTCTAAAGGATCCTATGGACCTATGTTAAAGCCCCTCCCCCTCTCCTACTAACTTTCAACTTCACACCAATGCACCTCCTCCCCACCTGGGTTATTGGTGCTCACTCATCATTTGCCCCAGAACATTTTTCTCACGCTCCCTGGCTGCCCCAGCTGCTTCTCCCTTCCTTAAGAACTTTAGTCATGGGCAGGCTCTTCTGCCCTCAGGTGCTCCTCACCTGAGGAAACTATGATTATAAATATAGGGGTGACACATCTCACATCTCTTAAATGCCTTTCATCTGGGGAGACGGCAGAAGGACTAATTGGTTTGGGGAGGAGGATGAGTAAGAAGTTGTCAGTCCTGGACCCAGACAGATCAGCTGGTAGAGGAATGAAGCTGACTTCTCTGACTCCGTTTTATAACCAACTCCTGTTTTCTCACCCCTCTTTCTCTGTGCTCCAGAAAAAATATTAACAACAATAACAACAACAACAACAACAATAAAACCTTCTTTTTTGCACTTAGGACTTTGAGTTCTCTGGGCTGGGAGGCTTTATATGTTAAAGAATCCTAAAAATTTAGAGCTTGAAGGGAACTTACAATTAGACCTGCACGTAATGAAGCCCTATTTCCTTACTTTACAGGTACAGAGAGGGTGATGATAATAATATATTTGAATAGAGCTGTTAGGTTTCTAAGGCAATGCAAATGCTATCATTGCTTTAAAGATGAGGAATCTGAGGTTTAGGGAAGGGCAGCAATTTGCCGGGGTTTACATAGGAAATAAATGTTGGGATTGGGATAGAGGATTTAGTGTTGGCAGTGACCTCAGTCTCTCAAGTCCAATTCTCTCATTTTACAGCTGAGGAAACTGAGGCATCAAGAGGTTAAGTGACTTTCTCAGGATCACGCAGCTAGTAAGTATCTGAGACAGGGCTAGAATGTAGGTCTTCTGACTCCAAGTCTTGCCAATTTTCTACTTTGCCATCTCATCTCTCTGTATCTCCTGATTTTCCATTACGCCAAGATCACTCTCATTTCACTTGGTCAAGATCAGACAGTTACTTTGTAGAAAGACTTCTGTCTCAAAGCAGGGGAAGGGCAAGATTATATAGTACTTTGTAGACCCAATGACAAGCTGAATCTACAGTGTAAGGAGCAATAAATATAAGCCTAAAGAGGCTTATACTAATTATTCTTATTATTTTTTGCTTTTTGGAGGGCAGTTGGGGTTAAGTGACTTGCCCAAGGTCACACGGCCAGGGTTTGTGTGTGTGTGTGTGTGTGTGTGTGTGTGTGTGTTAAGTGTGTGAGGCTGGATTTGAACTCAGGTCCTCCTGACTCCAGGGCGGGTGCTCTATTCACTGCGCCACCTAGCCGCCCCAAGGCTTATACTTATTAATGACAATACATGAAACACAAGAAAATTTTTTAAACGACTCAGTTCTCTGTGGCCACATATGGTGACACTGTGTTTAACAACTGGTAGCAAAAGAATTTTTCCTGACATTTTTTTAATCATCTATGATCATTAATTAACAATAGATCCTGTAAATGTGTGATCTTACCTTTAAAGGCAGTGAGGCAGTGCAGTGGAGAAAGTCCAGGACTTAGGAGTCAGGAAATTCTGAGTTCAAATCCAGCCTCAGATACTTACTAGCTGTGTGACCCGGCAAGCCATATATAACCTTTGTATGTCTGAGTTTCTCATTTATAAAATGGGGATAATAATAGTACCTACCTCCCAAGGTTGCTGTGAGGATCAAATGAGGTAATATTTGCAAAGCACTTTGCAAATGTCAAAGTGCTATATAAATAATGGCTATTGTCATTATCATATTTGTCCAGTTACTAATGAATGAACATGTATTACAGGACAAACTAAATCCCATCAGTATTGATATTCTCACAATAAATGAAATTGGAATACAAAAGGAATTTGTAAACAAATGGAAAGCTTACTTTTCCTTGGAATAGGAAATAAAGGAGTTGATTTCATTATGCATCCCAAAGCAGTAAGAAACATTCCTGGTACACTTTGTCATTTTGTTTCATCTTGCCCCTCTTACAAGCATAAATATCACCATGAAAATAACCGTAGCCTAAGCTGTATCTACACAGACATCTGTCACATAGGATGAAGAGTTAAAAGAATTCTATGAAAAATCTGATAAGGTAGTCAAGTGGGCAGAGTGAACAGAGGAATCAGGAATCAGGAAAACCCAAGTTCAAATCTTCCCTCCTCAACTTACTAGCTGTGGGACCTTGGGCAAGTCACTTAGCCTTTATCTCAACTATAAAAGGGGGATATTAATAGCACCTACCTCCCAGGATTATTGTGAAGATCAAATGAGATATTTGTATAGTGCTCTGCAAATCTTAAAATGCTATATAATATAATAGAATAATATATAATATATAACATTATATATAATAAAATATATAATACAATAAAAATAATATATAATATATAACATATATAATAAAATATATAATATAATAGAAATAATATATAATATATAACATATACAATAAAATGTATACTATAATAGAAATAATATATAATAATATAAATGCTAACTGCTCTTATTATTCTCCCAACCTTATTAATATATACTTTAATAGTTTCTGGTGACTTCATTGTGATGGTTGAGAGGATGGTGAAAGAATGTTAGAAAATGAATGAAAAAATTTATTAAGCATTTACTATATTCTAAGTACTGTGTTAATCACTGGGGATACAAATTCAAAAGAAAAGTCCTTTGTTGTAGGTCTGTGGAGCTAATTCCAAGGATAAGAGAGGTTATCAGCCTAACTTTCCCACTTCTCAACATTTAACATCCATTGTTGCTAAGCTAAATGAATACTCGAGTGGTAAACATTATCCCTACTTGCACCACTAAAAGATGAAAACAAAAAGTAAGCCATAAATCATATATTCTGATGAGATTTATTGAAGAATATGAGTTAGTGCAGAGATGAAATACAGCTGGCTGGATTTTAGATGATTAGGGAGTACAGGGAATTTGAATGCTGCCAATAATCCCCTTGGAAACTCCAAGAGTAAAGCCACAATGATTTGTGTCTATAGAGTTTCTCCTGGTCTTTTCCCCAGTCAATAATAAAATACCAAAAATACCACCTCCTTCACAGGGTTAATGTGATAATCAAAGGATATAATATTTGTAAAGTGCTCAGCGCAGTTCTTAGCATACAGTAGGTGTTTGATAAATGCTTATTCCCTTCCCTCCCACCAAAGTAGCATTATTTGTGTGAAGGTTATAGGATGAATCTTGACAGAAATGTCATTTGATGCTCAGTCACTCCTGCTTATATAGAGGAAAAAGGTCTGCTTCTGATGTTGGTATTTTTTGAGCGAGGGTCCCTCACTCTTAAAACTTTGAAGATTTAGCATTGCTGACTGGTCAGACAGAATGCATGCAAATTTGTAATCTGTCTTTTCTGGGTATTAATTAGGGAAAACAAAGTTCTTAGCTTGTGGATAGTTCTTTCTACAGTCACCATTGGTGTCTGATCTTCAGTAGACACAACATTAAATCAAGCCTCTGTAAGAATTCTGGAGTGACAGAATCCAAAGGAAAACAGAGTGAAATAATTTTCTAGCCCAAGGGAACTTAGAAGGACTTCAGGAAAGATCTATCTCATTTGGATAAAAGGGGAGTGGAGCTCAGTGCAGGTGGTATCCAGGCAAGCCAGCAGGCAGCTCTTAGCCATAGCACAGATCAACAACCAATGGTCCTGGCTCAGCAGGCCAGTGGCACAGAAAGGCAGCTGTGAGGCCTCCAGCCCCACTGTAGTGGGCAATTTGCCAGCACCTTGGTTCCCATGGCAGAAAGTCAGTGACTAGGCCCCTGGCCCCCAGCACAAGCTTGGGGGCATTGCCCTCTGTGCCCTACTGGCAGAGCTCAACTTTTAAAAAAGAGCAAAAACCAGAAAAGAGTCCTGACTATACTATGGCAACAGGGAAGATCCAAACACAAACTCAGAAGAGGACAACAATGTCAAAATGACTACATGTGAAACCTCAAAAGGGAATATGAATTGGTCTCAAGTGCAAAAATTCTTCTTGAAGAGCTCAAAAGGGATTTTAAAAACCAGAGAGGTAGAAGAAAAATTGGGAAAAGAAATGAGAGGTATGCACGAGAGAGTCAACAGCTTGGAAAAAGAAGGACAAAATTTGGCTGAAGAAAACAAAAAAATACAACTGGTCAAATAGAAAAAATTCACTGAAGAAAGCAACTCCTTTAAAAGCAGAATTGGCCAAATGGAAAAGGTGGTTAAAAATCTACCTAAAGAAAACAATTCCTTAAAAATTAGAGTTGGGCAAGTGGAAGCTCATGACTCAATGAGACATCAAGAATCAGTCAAACAAAATCAAAAGAATGAAAAAAATAGAAGAAAATGAAAAATATCTCATTGGAAAAAACTGACTTGGAAAATAGGTCTAGGAGAGATAATTAAGAATTATTAGACTACCCAAAAGCTATGGTCAAAAAAAGTGCCTAGACAGCAAGAATTTCAAGAAATTATCAAAGAAAACTCACCAGTTAACCTAGATCTGGAAGGTAAAATAGTCATTGAAAGAATGCACTGATCACTTCCTGAAAGTAATCCCAAAATGAAAATTCCAAGGAATACTGTAATCAAATTCCAGAATTATCAGTCACGGAGAAAATACTGCCAGCAGTCAGAAAGAAACAATTCAAATATCAAGGAGTCACAGTGAGGATTACACAGGATTTAGCAACTTCTACATTAAAGGCTCAGAGGGCTTGAAATATGACATTCTGAAAGGCAAAGGAGCTTGAATTACAACCAAGAATAAACTACCCAGCAAAACTGAGCATAATATTTCAGTCATTAAATGAAATAGGGAACTTTCAAACTTTCCTGATGAAAAGACTAGAGCTGAACAGAAAATTCAGTCTTCAAATACAAGACTCAAGAGAGGCATAAAAAGGTAAACAGGAAAGAAAAAAAATGTTATTCAAAAATGTGAAACTGTTTACATCCCTACATAGGAAGATAATATTTGTAACTCTTGAGTACTGTATTTCTAGTAGGGCTGTTAGAAGGGGATATACATAGAGGGTGTGGGTAGAAGCTGACTTTGATGTGATGATATATAAAAAAATTAAGAGGTGAAATCAAATATTATTGGGAGAAGAGGAAAGGGGGAAGCACAATGGGGTAAATTGCATCACATGAAGAGGTCCCCAAGACCTGTTACAGTAGAGGGAAAGAAGGGGTTGAGGTGAACATTGTTTGAACCTTTCTCTCACTGGAGCTGACTTAAAGAGGGAATAATATGCACGCTCAACCGGGTAGAGAAATTATCTTATCCTTTAGGTAGTAGGAGAGGAAAGGGGAAAGAAAAGGGAGAAAGATGGATAAAAGGGAGGGTAGAAGGGAAGGCAGAACTAGGAGGAAGAAGGGGAAAGAAAAAGGAGGCTGATAGAAGGGAGGACAGATTAGGGGAGGCAATGGTCAGAAGCAAAATACTGGTGAGGAGGGATAGGGTGAAAGGAGACAGGAAAGTATAAATGGGGGAGAAAAGGAAGGAGAGAAATACACAGTAATCATAACTGTGAATATGAATGGGATGAACTCTCCCATAAAATGGAAACAGATAGCAGAGTGTATTAAAAACCAGATTCCTACGATATGTTGTTTACAAGGAACACATTTGAAGTAGAGATAAACATAGAGTAAAGGTAAAAGACTGGAGCAGAATAGATTATGCTTCAGTTGAAGTTAAAAAAAAGCAAGGATAGCAATCTTGATCTCAGATAAAGCAAAGGCAAAAATAGATCTAATTAAAACAGATAAAGAAGGAAACTACATCAGACTCATGATGGAAAATGCTACCTACATCCAGAGAAGCATACTATTTCGACTTTTTTCCTCTCTCATGGTTTTTCCTTTTTATTCTGATTCTTCTTTTATAGCATGACTAATGTGGAAATATGATTAATATGATTGTACATGTATAACCTGTTTCAGATTGCTTGCTGTTTTGGGGGAGAAGGGGAGCGGAGAGAGGTAGAAAAACTTGGAACTCAAAATCTTATAAATGTTAAAGATTTTCTTTACATATAATTGGAAAAAAATAAAATACTGGTAAGTGGGAGGAAGAATAGTGAAGGATTGAACAATATTTCTTATAATAAAATGAAAAACAGTAGAAACTAAAAAACGAGTCTAAAGAACGCTTGGTGTGGTATCTTAATGTTCTATATCACCAGAAGATGATAAAACTGTCAAGCAGACAACACACTGACAAATTTCCTCTGATGTGTATTTCCATAATTTTTTTCATCATCAAAAGTAGAAAATTATATTTGAACCTTAATATACTTCAGTTACTTTTGTGTTGTACTAGGAAACTTAACTTAAGAAAACAAAGTTAGGAAGAGAGGCCAGAGGAAATCTATAATGGAAATTTGAAAACACTGAGGGTTCAGTCTATAAAGTCATGGAAGAGAAGATACCAAGAAAAGTGAGGGGAAAATAAAATTACTACCTTTCCTCCAAAAAAAAAGTGATAAAGAGGACTATTGATCTAAGAAGCTCAGTGGATAAAGCAAAAGAATTGGGGTGAGGAAACTTGAATTCAAATCCATCCTCAGACACTTACTAGCTGTGTGACCCTGAAGAAGTAATTTAATCTCTCTGTGCCTTAGTCTCTTAATCTGTAAAATGGGGATAATAATTTATTTACCTCTTAGGATTGTTCTGAAGACAAAATTAGATGATATTGTAAAGCACTTTGTAAACCTTACGTTGTTATACAAATGCTTTTTGTTATTGTTGTTCAGTTATTTCATTCATGTCTGACTCTTTGTGACCTCATCTGGAGTTTTCTTGGCAAAGATACTGGAGTGGTTTGCCATTTCTTTCTCAAGCTCATTTTTATATATGAGGAATTGTGGCAAACAGGGTTAAGTGACTTGTCCAGGGTCCCACAGGTAGCATGTGTGGTCAGATCTGAACTCACAAAGATAGGTCTTCCTGACATTAGACTTCATCCTCCTGACTTCAGACCCAGTGTTCTATCCATTGTGCCACCTACTTGACTTTATATGAATGCCGATCACTATTAACTATTACATGTCTATTTCCTTTTAATAAAATATTAGAATGATCTATATAGGTATTGAGGGTATCCTTGATGAAAATATAAGAAAGAAAAGGCAGCTCTTTCACTCACTACTTTCTACTGCAAATCACATCTTTACAGTCACATAGCTTCCTGGAAGGCACACATATTATAAGATCTTTCCCTGTTGATCATTAAAAAAACCATTTGATTCAGTAGAGCAAAGGTCCCATCCAATGACAAGTCTCTCATGCTTTATGTTAAGATCATATAAGTTTCCTTGATAAATGTACCCATGGAAATACCTGTTGACAACTCTTTCATTTTTATTATCAAAGAAAGTATATAATGAGGAGATAAGTACTTACCAAAATATTTACCTTTGTCTGAGGATGTTCTACGTAGGATTCAGGTGGAAGAAGAATTCCCTACAAATAGTGGGTTTCCAAATGTTTCTGTTTGCAGCTGAGAGTAAGAAGGCTGTTATCCTCTGGTACTTGATACAAGAAGATATATGATTACTCAAAAGGTATTGGCTAATAATTTGTATAGTCTCTTGTCTAGACTATATTCCATATAGTTGAATGTACAATCCATTGAGTTACTACATTAGAACATCTGTTTGGGCTAGGCATTGTATTATGCATAGAGGTGGTCTAAAATCAAATAGGAGAATGCAACAGTGCTGGATTGAACTTTTCAAATTGTGTGGTGCTTTTAATAATCCAATGATCCCAAGCTATTTCTTAGCATGAAAATCCAATTTTTAAACACAATTCTTTTTAGTGATTCTGTATTCTGAGAGACACAAGGGCAATGCAGAGTTGCATGGTTTGCCCAAGTAAGCCATAGCAGATATTTCTTTAAGATTTTCTATTAAGAATTTAACAAACATTTCAATATACAAAGAACAAAGAAGACTGTATAAAAACTATGAAATTATATACAGTTAAAAAGAAATATATATCTATATATACATATAAAATTAAGCTTAACAAGATAATAGTGATAAAATTGTCCTGTTTTGTATCCCTTTATGTACTTTTTTCCTGCACATTTTTGTTGTAAACTTAGCAATAATAAGCAAATATTTCAAGATGTAAAGATTAAGAAAGAAGAATGTATGAGAAACCGTGACATACATTTCTTATGTGATAAGACACGAAATCTATATTACTTTCACAAGCTAATAACAAAATTGTTCTGTTTCCCTTTCTAGTACTTTTTGTTCTTATTATTTTTATATGTTTTTATGGTTCTTTTTACCATGAACCTAACAATCACTAACACACACACATTTTAAAATATGAAGAAGAAAGGAACATATAAGAAACTGAACTTTTAACATTTTTTTTGTTAAGTTTAATAAGGCAGTAACACTTTCTGTCTAGTCTTTTCTTCTATGAATAGAAAAAATAATTTTGGGGGACACTTTCTTTTGTGTCTATTCTTATTAATTAATGCACATCCTTCTCCCTTCCCTGCCAAGAAGAAGCCTTCTCTTGTAACACATATGCATGGTCATACAAAACAAATCAGGATATTGGCTGTGTCCAACAATTCATGTCTCATTATTTATCTCCAAAGGCACTAAGACATTTGGGATACTCTTTATATTTCATCATTGATTTTTTGAGGTTGTGATTGAATTGTTGCTCCTGTGGTCTTTCAAGCATAACTTTGACTCACATTATTTTGGTCATAAAGTTAATTGTTTTCCTGGTTCTGCTCACTTCATACAGGTCTTTCTGTATTTCTTGGAATTAGCCTTTTTATAAGTCCCTATTGATCAATAATATTTCATCAAACACATATACTATAGTTAGTTCAATTAGGCATACAGTAAGCTCAATTAAGTTTCCAATTGACGGATACCTATTTTGTTTCTAGTTCATTGCTATAAAGACCACAAAAAAATGGCTGTAGTAAATATTCTTGTATGTATAAGTCTTTCCCCTCTATTCTTAACTTCTGTGGGAATACATGTCAAATAGTAGAATAATTGGGTCAAAGGGTAAATAAAGTTTAGTGATGTCTGGTATATAATTTAGAATTATTTTTCAGAATGGTTGAACCTATTCATAGCTCTACCAAAAGCGTACTAATGTGCCTATTTCCACCCTCCACCCGCCCGGACCCAAATTCCTTGAACATCTGTTATTTTCCTCTTCTTTTCATCTTTGCCCAGTCTGTCGGATGTGAGGTAGAAACTCACAGTTGTTTTAATCAGCATCTTTCTCATTAGTGATTTAGAGAATTTTTTTTATGTGGTTGATTATTTCTCACCTTTATTTCAGAACTGCCTGTATGTATCTTTTGACTACTTATCTATTTGAGATATGTTTTTATCACCTCTTTATATAATTTTGATATTGGGCCTTTAGCAGAGCAATCTATTATAAAGATTATCTCCACCAAATTCTTTCCATTCTGATTTTAATTATTTATTTTGTATGTACAGAAGATTTTGATTTTTACATAATCAAATTATTCATTTTATTTTTTATGATCATCCATTGTTTCCTCTTCTAACTTGTTTTGTTTTTTGTTTTAGGAGGGGGGAAGATAGGGCAACTGGGGTTAAGTGACTTGCCCAAGGTCACATGGCTAGTTTTGTGCATGTGTATGTTAAGTGTCTGAGGCCATATCTGAACTCAGGTCCTCCTGACTTATGTATTCATACACATATATACCCTCCTATATAGATATATGTGTATGTATACATAAATATACATTTATGTTCCCTTCAACTATCCTCATACTGAGAAAAGTTTCATAAGTTACAATGATCATTTTTCCATGTTGGCATGTAAATAGTTCAGCTTTGATAAGTTCCTTATGATTTCTTTTTCATGTTTACCTTCTCACGCTTCTTTTATTTGACTGTCAAATTTTTTATTCAGTTCTGGTTTTTTCCTCAAGAATGCTTAAAAGTCTTCTACCTCATTGAATGACCCTATTTTCCCCTGAAACATTATACTCATTTTTACTGGGTAGGTTATTCTTGGGTCTAATCCTAGCTCCCTTAATCTCCAGAATATCATATTCCAGGCCCGTTGGTCCCTTAATGTAGAAGCTGCTAGATCCTGGATTATCCTTATTGTGTTTCCACAGTATTCAAATTGTTTCTTCTTGGCAGCTTATAATATTTTCTCCTTGATCTGGGGACTC
>CM053598.1:196117799-196171689 GCA_028646575.1 Pseudocheirus occidentalis
GTGTATGAATATGTATCTGAGCATGTGTGTATATGTGTACATAGAGGGTCCAGGATCAATTGAATATGAAGGGATGATACTTTAAAAGGTGAGATTCTGAGGTGGGAGAGGACTAGAAGGAGAGGAGACAGGGAGAGACAAAATGGGATTAATCATCTCATATAGAAGAGGCAAGGGATAACTGTTACAACTTTGCTTTCATTTACTCTCATTGAATCTGGCTTAGGGAAGGAATGACATAAACTCTAAATTGGATGTCATGCCACACAGGAGAGTAGGGGGCATGGGGATGAGAGGCAGAATGATGGAGGGGAGGGCAGGATCTGGGAGGAAGCACAGAAGCACACACTTCAGTAAAGGGACAGGGACAGGGTAGAGAACAGAACAAGGAAGGGGTGGGATAGGAAGGAGGAACATATGATCAATCTGTTACAATATGTCCACTGTGGAGATGTCCTGTGTAATTACACATGTACAGCCTGTATTGAATTGCTTGTCCTTCCATTGTGGGTAGGTGACAAGGGAGGAACAGAAATAATCTAGAATTTAAAGCTCTACAATATATGCAACTAGGAATTAAGATATATGGAGACTGGGGTAGGGAGACCCTCCCTGCCCTACCAGAAAGTTAGAGGGGTGTTAGAGGAGGGCATAAAAGAGAGCAGATCAGGGGAGGAGCTTTACCATGGGATAGCTGTTTTGTGGTAGGGGAAAGATGGGGAGAAAATTTGTAATTCAAAAATTTCATGAAAAAGAATGATGTAAACAAGAAAATAAATTTAAAATGTATATTTTTAAAAAAGAAAATATATATACAATAAACCGTAAAAATAATAATAATATAGGCCCTCTCTTTATTAAACCATAAAAATTCATATAGAAAGATTTTAGTAGACTCTTCCCCTTCTTCCTTACTTCAGCATCTTTTCTACCAAGTGAGAGATGCCCCAAGTTTTACCTTTACACTATTCATGCTTTGGCATAACCCTCTTTAAGTTTTATTGATGCCTTTCCCAATATACTGGCCCCTCAATGAAACCTCCCTTGTAACCAAGTGACACAGCCCCAAGTCTGACAACTTGTGATGGGAGGCATACCCCTTCTGTCTTTCCACCTAGAGAAAAGAAGTGTGCTTTGTCATTTATCTTCCAAATGAAGAGGCCGGAATTAGTCTCTTCAGACCAGACTAGATTAGCCTAATCTAGGAGTAATGGTTAACTTCTAAACTAGGTTAGTTATTACAGTTAATCAGTTTGGCCAGCCCATGACTTTGAAAATACTTAAGAAAATGCAAAAAGACTATAAGAAATATGAAATAAAATCTTAAAATGTGACAGATCATCCAATCCAATTTTCATTTTGCAGATAAGAAGGAAGTTCCGAGAGATCAAGCAATTTATCCAAAGGTCACACAGCTAGAAATGGGCAGAAATTTGATCAGAATCCATGATAGTCTTCAAATATTTATGCATAGGAGGGATTAGTCTTGTTTTGCATAGGTCTTAGGAGGCAAAAAGAAAAAAGTTATAGGAAGAGAGATTAAGGCTCAATATAAGAAAAAAAGTCTAATAATTAGAAATTATCTCAAACTGGACTGGATTAAATAGTTATCCTTATTAATACCCTAGCCTCTGCTGGAGATCAACAGGAAGCAGTTGAGTATAGTAGACCACATGAGATTTGAAGTAACAAGACCTAGGTTCGAATCCTAGCTCTGTCATCTATGTGACCTTAGACAAGTCACTTCATCTCTGAGCCTCAATTTTCTCAGCTATACAATTAAGAGGTTGACTTAAGTGACCTCAAAAATCCCTTTTTCATCTAAAGCAGAAAGATGCCCCAGAGGAGATTCTTATATTCAAAGAAAGAACACTAGAATTAGAATTTTAAAAAAAAACTGGGCATGAATTCCTTCCCCATCATTCAATAAGCTTAACCTCTCTAGCCCTCAGTTTCCTCACCTATAAAATGAAGAGTTTGAACTAGATGACCTCTGAGATCCTTCCAATGTTAAAGGTCTAAGAGTTTGTGAGTCTATAACTCTCGTATGAAGCAATCCTGAGACCAACATTCTAAGTCAGAGTCTTAACCTCTCAAGTCATGAATCTTTTGGCAGTCTGGTGGAGCCCATGAAATCCTTCTCAGAATAAAGTTTATAAATGCATGAAATAAAATACATAGGATTACAAAGGAAATCCATTATATGCAAACACAATTATCAAAATATTTTAAAGAAACAAGTCATGGACCTCAAGTTGAAAACCCTTGTTTTAAACTATTATCTGTTATTTAAATAGCACAATGTACATACCTGAACATATTTCTTATCCTTTCCTAAAAGCTGGCTTTGTGAAGGAGGGAGGGAGGGAAATAGACCCTAAAAGGATTAGGAACTTAAGTTTGGGGATAGGGGGAGCAGAATAAGAAAAAAGACAAACAGAGAAGCATGGGAATAGGGAGGTTAGGTACATAATGAATTCATAATTTCATCACAAGGAATAACTGGGAAGAGTAGAAGGGTCATCTGGGCCAAAAGTCTTAAACTCAGATTTCACATTTGTCCTAAGTTTAAAGCCGGCATCTATTTTCAATACTACCGTCTACATCTTTGTTTTCTTTCACAAAGACTTGTTCATGAGACTGGGAACAAAGGGACCCAGGACTATAACCTATACCTACTTTGATTAGGTTATATACATATATGTGTGTGTGTGTGTGTGTGTGTGTCTGTGTGTGTGTGTATTCTTCGGAGTGGCCTTGTGGGAGCAGACTTAAATAAGGACAATTCTTGGGGTGGCCAGGTGGTGCGGTGAATAGAGCACCAGCCCTGGAGTCAGGAGGACCTGAGTTCAAATCTGGCCGCAGACACTTAACACTCACTAGCCATGTGACCTTGGGCAAGTCACTTAACCCCAATTGCCCTGCCTTCAAAAAAAAAACACCACAGCAATAAGGACAATTCTAGACTGACCTGTTGAGTGCCCAAAGGTGAGCAAGGAAGAAGATTCACCAGTTAAGACATAGGTGGTGATTGGAAACACATTTCTGAATCTTGGTGTGGAGAAAAGCTTGTGCCTTTGTAGAAATGTGCCCATGTTGGAAGAACTCAAGTATAGTCTGTGGAAAAGGCACTGACATCAGATGAGTCCCAAACCCTGCTTTGCCTATTCCTCTTTGAACCTCGGTGTTCTCATGTGTAAGACTGTGACAATAATACATTAGCTACCTACTAATCAGTGCATTGTGGGTGAGGATCAAGTGAATTTGATTCAAAAAGCATTTATGAAATGCCAGTGATGTTCCAGGTAACAGCGACAGGAAAACAAAAATTAAGCAGCCCTTGCCCTTGGGGAGCTTGTGTTTATAAAAGAGTACTTTTTCCAAGGTTATTATAAATATGAGATTATCACTTTAGCCCAGCCTTTTTTTACTTATTTATTTATATATTTTGCCAAAGGACCTGTCCCAAGGTTGACTTTCCCCCTGGGGCTAGGGGCCCAAAGTAGGGCTATCAGCCTCCTGGCCTGAAGAGGCAAGAAGAGGGATGGGGGAGGAAATGGATAGAGAAAGTGAGAAACTGCATTTCAAAGTTGTTAGGAAGATCTCCATTTGGGCCTTATTAGTGGATTTGAAGAAATTTAGCAATTCACAACCAATCATTTTCACCTACATTTTTGCATGCTGGGATTAGCAATACATTTGAAAATGCAAAGGACTGCCATTAAAGGTCTGGTTACTGAGACTTTTCTGGAGACCCGAGTTTAATTATGATGCTTAAGACTGCCTTAATTCTCCTTTCATTCACAAATATATTCTCAAACATTTGTCCCCCAGGCTCCAAGGTCTTTTTCCCTTAGACTACTGGCCCTAGACTTGGCCAAGTTAACAGCTTCAAGGGGCTTTCTCTTCCTTTTACTCCACCCCACTCCCCAGGTGTGCTCTAATTGCAGGTTTCCAAGTGCTATTCTCAGACCCAGAGTTAGGCTGATTTTAAACTCTTACTTCCCTTCCCCTGAAGCAAAAAAGCTAACAAATCTCCCGGAGGTGGTAATGACAGAAAGAAGGAGACTTAATTGCAGGGCTCAGGGAGCACTAACTGGAATCTGGCCTGCAGGTAGCCAAAGCCTCCCACTTACAAACCTGGGAACAACCAAAAGAATAGATCCTGTCTGAAGTACTGAGGGAGTGGGGTGGGACAGGGAGGACACTGGAGAACCAGGCCTAACTTTCTAGCCACACAAGGGTCTCAATCAGGCTAAGACTTTCAAAGACCTCTCTCTAAAGAATTCAAAGGAATTTGGTGCTTTTTCCGGTCTTGTCTGTCAAAAAACCTGATAAGAGATAGATTTTAGCATCAAGAAGAATTCCAGGAATAAGGTAGTCTACTACTCAAGAAATGTTATAGAATATTTTTTGGAGTTTTCGAAAAAGGCTAAAAGAGGTTAAGTGACTCGCCCAGGATTACACAGCTAGTAACTTGAACTCTGGCATTCTGAATATCAAATATGAGGGATTGTTTGGGGTAGTGTGGGGGTGGGAGATTAGGAAAAGAGGAAAATGTATTTAGAAGGAGAGGTAAAATGATTTGCCTACAGGTAGTAATAAAAATATGGACCTGAGTCTAAAGACTAGATTTCAAATCTAGCAATCTTTCCACTGTGTCATATCATATGGGAGTGTGTGCACAGGTCAAGCACCAAAAATAACATGGACATGAAATGATGCTGAAAGAGAAGGGAAGACATCGCCAAGCTAAGACTTGGGTAGAAGAGATGGGATCTAATCAGGTAGGACCATTTGAGCCTACTGTACTTCCAAGAAAGCCAAAGTAAAAAAAAAAAAAAAAAATCCTATATGAACCAAAATATGCATAACAATAATTTTTAGTAATAAAATTGGAAACCCATTGGTTGGAGGATATAGATATTATTGTACCATAAGGAATAACAGGAATAGCTAAGTGGCACAATGAATAGAGCCTGGAGTCAGGAAGACACATCTTCCTGATTTCAAATACATTCAATTTCCTCATCTGGAAAATAAACTGGAGAAGAAAATGGCAAAACCATTGCTGAGAGGAAACCCCAAATGGGGTCATGAAGAGTCAGACATGCCTGAAGAAACAACTGAACAATGAGAAGGAATGATAGCTAACATTTATATAGCATTGTAAGGTTTACAAAGTGCTTTAAATACATTATCTCATTTGATCATCCCAACAACCCTGATAGTGGCTATGATCATCCTCACTTTATAGATGGGGAAACTGAGGCTGAGAAAGGTTAAATGACTTGCCCAGGGTCACATAGCTAGTCACTTGCCTGAAGTTGGATTTGAACACTGGCATTCCTAAATATCAAATATAAGGGATTCAGGAAAAACTTGGGAAGATATATACAAACTGAATCAGAGAAAAGTAAGTATAATAATATAAGAAAACAATATATGTGTATGCTTGTATTTGTATGTATACACACAAAAAAAATTACAAAAAGACAACTAACAAATAAAATGAGCAATATTGATTCTGTCTAACAGATGATAAAACATTCCTCCCTTCTTTCAGAGAAGAAGAAGGAGGGGTGGTTAGGTGGCTCAGTGAATCGAGCACTGGCACTGGAGTCAGGAGGACCCGCGTTCAAATCCAGCCTCAGACACTTAACACTTTTTAGCCATGTGACCTTGGGCAAGTCACTTAATAACCCTGCCTTCACCCCCTTCAAAAAGACAAAAAAGAGAGAGAGAATGCCTTACAGAGAAGAAAAAGGAGTATGGGGGAGGCAGTGGTCAAGAACAGACAACCGCTGCAATGGCTGATTTTGCTGGTCAGTTTTTCTTTATTACGAGAGACAATTGAACAGGAAATGACTGTGATGTCAAAAAGAGAACATTAATAAAACTTAATAAAATGAGCTAAAATAAAGAAGAGTAGATAAGTAAATTGAGTTGTCCAAGATTATTCCAGTTAGTTTCAGAGTTGGGGAAGGGGCAAAGGACCTCCCCAGACAATACCACAAGAAAGCACAAGTAAGTTTGGTGGGCAGGCTGGGAAATAAAATTGAATCCCTCGAATAGGACCACAGTATGAAGGGCCCTGAATGCCAGGTAAAAGCCAGAAGAACCACCACCATGGTTGCAGTGAGGAAAAAACTCTGCAAACCATGAGAACCTAAAAATGTGAGTAAGATGGGTACCACAAGAAAAGCATCTGGAGACGGATGCAGCTAAATAAAGTGACTTATTAACAGATATTACTAATAGCAGACTCATATACCCAGATGGGTTAGGCCATACCACTAGAATACAGGAGTGTGTAGGTGTAACAATACAATCTTATTGTCTCTCTGTTCTTTAGTCTTTATAAAAGAACACTTACTTTTAAAATAGTTCACATTCAAATACTTCTAAAGACTATCACTAGAGCGAGAGACAGCTAGGTGGCACAGTGGATAGAGTGCTTGCCCTGGAGTCAGGGAGACCCAAGTTCATATCTGGCCTCATATATGAACTTCCTAGGTGTGTGACCCTCTGCAAGTCATTTAACCCTGTCTGTCCCACTTCCTGCATCCGAAAGAAGGAAACAACACCTGGAGAAGGGGATAGCAAACCATTAGCAAACCATTCTTTGCCAAGAAAACACCAAATGGGGGGCTAAGCGGCACAGTAAATAGAGCCCCGGCCCTGGAATCAAGAGAACGTGAGTTCAAATCCAGCCTCAGACGCACTTACTAGCCCTGTGACTTTGAGCAAGTCACTTAACCCAATTGCCCTCCAAAAAACAAAAACAAATTTGAAAAAAAAAAAAAGAAAAGAAAAAGAAAGTACCAAATGGGGTCACAAAGAAATCAGACACAAGTGAAATGACTGAACAGCAACAGATCATAAAGCAACTGAAGCTTTGCAAATTAAGTTTTGCAAAACACTTTACAAATGTTATCTCATTTTGTCCTCGCAAACACCCTGGAAAACTGAGACAGACAAGTTAAGTGACTTCCCTTAAGTGTCTGCCACAGTTAGGAGGTAGCACAGTGGAGAGAGGGTCAGAGGTAGAGTCAAGAAGACCTGAATTCAAATACAGTCTCAGACAGAAGTAGTGTGACCCTGGGCAAGTCACTTAACCTTAAGTCAGTTTCTTTATCTGTAAAATGAGGCTAATCAAAGATCAAGTGAAATCTTTGCAAACCTTAAAGACAGATCCCAGAAGGCCCTGTTAGAAAACTCCCTTCAAACTGATAAGAAGCTGAACTTATTAGGGACTACTCTTTGTGTCAGGTTAAAGCCACTTGTGAACTTTGATTCAAATTTCTTCATATTATCCATAAAGATAACAATGGCTTTACTGGAATCTGTGGTAAAACTAGCAATGGCTAACAGCTTTAGCATAGCCCTGTTCTACCAGTCCAGAAAGCCTGTCAAAAGAAGGAAATGAAGTTAGGCGGCACCTTCCATGTAGAAGTAAAAGCCTTCATTCCCATGTGACCTATTTCACATTTATTCAGAAAATTATTGGAAGGGGAAGTGTTTTTTGGAAGAAGGGTGAGTGGGGGGGTGGGGGGGAGCGAAAGGCTATTGAAATGCCATTATGCTCATCCTCCAACCCTGCTGCTATGAGGTATTCCTCCTCCCGCAGCAATTTCTAAAAGATAAACAAAACACCCTCACCAGCAATGGGGGCGAGGGTAGAGTGGGGTGGGCAGAGCAGAACAGGGAAGTTCAGTTGCCAAGAGACTTGAAATATTCCAGATAAAGTGTGGTTTACATAACCAGACTTTATTTACCAACTCTATCATTCCTGCACACTTTTGCTGGGATGGATGTAAAAATAGTTGTGCTATATTTTGAATGAAAAAGGAGGCCTTTTTCCTCTCTGAGGGGCAGGGGCATAAGGAGGAGTGGTTGTCAAACCCTGCCAGATGCCTGGGTTTTCAGACATTCGTTCTGCATGCTATGAACATGGTTCATCCCAGGCAGCACAGGCTGACGATTTGCAGACTTCTCTGAGTCCTCTTTCCCAAGAGGTCTTTTCCTCCTTCTGTATCACAAAGCAGATGAATCCAAAAATATTTCCCCCTCCCCCACCTCAAAAGAACTGGCAGCTTCACTTGGCCCAGAGATAGCTAGAAGGGGACAAGACAGTGAACCCAGACTGCATGACAGAGGATTAGAAAGAATAAGTAGGCAGTTCTCAAATTTCCTCATGTGGTATCTGCATCTTACAGAAAGAAGACAGAAGCTTAAGGATTATCTATGAATTCTCATTTTACAGGTGAGGAACCAGAATCTCAGGAAAGAGAAATGACTTATCCAGGGTCACACAGTCTGTCAGGAGCAAAGCTATAAGGAGCAGAACCTCTATCTTATGAAGCCGGGTGTGTGATCACAATGAGACCATCAAGTAACTTCACTTTGGGGGCCTCCGTTTTCTCAATCATAAAATAAGGGAGTTAGACAAGATGAGCTTTAAGCTTTCTTCTAGCTCTAAATCTATGATCCTCAGAGAGGCAAATCTTATAAGCCCAACCTACTTCTTTCATGCAGCTAGACGGTTCAGTGGATAAAGAACTGAGCCTGGAGTGAGAAAGACCTGAGCTCCAATATGGTCTCAGATATCTGCCTACAAGTTGTGTGACCTTGGGCAAATCACTTAAACTCATTTGCCTCAGTATCCTCATCTGTAAAATGAGCTGAAGAAGCAAACAGCAAACCACTCCTGTGTCTTTGCCAAGAAAACCCTAAATTGGGTCACAAAGAGCTGGACACAACAACTTCTGTCACATGTAGCTATTATAGAGGCTGAAATTCTCTATTTCTAAAAACCAGATGACTTACCAGGTAGCCTTCATTTCCTCCCACAATGTCTATTCTTCCATCCACCATATGGAAAATAAACGGCAGCAGTGCTGCCCACACCACCAGGGGAGTAGCATTGTTTGGCCTGGCCACATGGCTCAGCTAAAACCAGCAGAAGGGAAGCTGGGAATTGGGAGTCCTGGGTTCTATTCCCCACTCCACCATGGGAGCACTGCTCTGGGCAAATCACTGCCAGCTCCATGTCGCATTTTCCCCAGCCGCCCATTGTGAGGTATAACAAATGATCACACCATGCCAAGTCTCAAAAGGATGATCATTCCCCACTCCCCCTGGCAAAATATGCTCATGAGAGTAATAAACACCAATATATGATATGTACCTCATTCATCCTCATCCATCTCTTGAAAGAAAGTCAGGACAGCAAGGGACAGTTGCCACAAAGCCAATCTACACAGAGGGGAAGCCTCCTAACCCACACTCACACAGAAAGTCAGTGGCTGAGCAGAGAACCCAAGAATCCTCACTGCCAGCCCAGCTTTTCATATACCCCAGAGCTAGAACTCCCTGTGTTTGATTGTTCTAGAACCTTAGTCTGCATTCCATGCCAGTGTCCAGAAGAATGGGCATTATTAGGCCTTTGGAGATATAAGAGTAGCAAGTCAAGCAGTTCTGAAACTTGAGAAAGGAAATGGGAACATGTTCATTAAAGCCTTTAATTGTTATGCCAAGATTCCCACTGGTTTATGCTGCCCTCTAGTGGTAATAGTCAAGATTCCAATTTTGTTGGTCAGCTGTTTTGGGCATTTCTAGGCATATTAAAGAAAGAAACCCAGATGGTTAGAAACTTCCTCGCTGATGTTCACAAGATCACAGGAAACATTTCCTTCATTCCCTTTCTCTCCCAGATTTCTAGCATTACCAGTCATGCTGCAACATGAACAGTTGGGGGAGAGGGCTTAAGAGTTTGGAGTAAGAATGGCCTAGAGCCCAAGGTTTAAATCTGGTGCTCAGAATCTCTCTCCTACACATGGGGCTACAGGTCCCCATTACCAGATTAGAGGAGACCATACAAATGCCAGCTGCCAAAGATGCGGATAAAGTGCCTGAAAGCCAGCTAATTGGCATTTACTCTGAGCCCAGCTTCCTTTCACCACAGAACCTTCTTGATCTGGGCAATCACAGCATACCTACCCTTCCTCCTATAAACCCTTCACATAAAACTCAGAAATTTTTCTTTCTCATCAGCAAATTCATTCCAGTTCCTAGATTCATCTGCATAGATCCCAGCCCTGTCCTCTACTGCAGATCAAGAGGCCCAGAAATGTTTTCACTGCTATTTCCAAGATCACAGAAGAAATTTCTCTCAACCCCTTTCAGTTTTTGGTTCAAATCTCAGTCCATAAGGAGATGCGAGCTCTGGGGAATCTAAATTCAGCTGGGAGAAAGGAAATTCTCTCTTGTGACCTGTTAAAGCTCCTATTGATTTTCCCTCCACACATTAGCTTGGTTGTTGTTATGGTACAAACAAGTGTTGGAATTATCTTTCTATCCTCTCTTTTAATGGTATTTTTCTCTGTGGCCATTGGGGACCAGAGGACCCAGAGCTTCAACTCCCTGTTCCTGGCAGCCCTCACTGCTTCAATCTGTACTTCTGATAACTACCAAAGTAACCATTTCCCATTACCTGGGGGAGGGGAGTGGGTCCCATCTCCCCATTCTGCTTTTCCTGGCCAGCTATTTTGACCAGGTGCTGATGACATCAACAGAGTTGATTTAGGCCAAATTGAGAAGTCATTAAAATTTGATCCCACTTCAAACATCTTAAAATCATAGAATGTGAGAGCTCAGTGAGGGAGGTTGAAAACAGTCTAGACCAATGGTTCTCAACCTGTGGTTTGCAACCCCTTTGGGGGCTGAATGAAAAACACATATTTCCCATGGTCTTAGGAACCGAGAACCACTCCTCTATCTGTCTCCAGGTGGGTCCTCCCACATGCAGATACACCCACATACAAGTATTAAAGGGTCATAGCATTAGAAAGGTTGAGAACCACTGGTCTAGATCCATATCCTCTTTACTCTTTTGTCCTCCCTTAAATATTTTCATTCCCTAACTATCCCAAAATGCTCCCAATTGCAGCATCTCACCTAGACCTTTCCTCTCTTTCCCTACTCTCTTACAAACTTGTCTGTCTTCTATCCCACAACTTTAGAAGCCTGCTTTCCTTTCACTGATCCCCTAGTTAAACTGGGATACTGATTACTGTTAATGAGTTCATATGTGAGGGCTTGGGGATGGGGGTCCTACCAATAAAAGTCAGAGTGTGATTTGAAGGATGCTACCAGGCTCCTTGCTTTCCAAAGATCCCCTCTACTAGTGTACCATGGTTTCTGAAATTCTCACCATTGTAATAATTCCTTTGGATCATGGCATTTTCCCCAGAAGGCCTCAGTTAAATAGATACTCTGTTTAAGCAATATTGAATATACTAACACAAAGTTTGATACTACCCACAATTCTAAGTTTTCTTCCTACCAAAGAGCCAGTGGCTCAGGTAGAATTCTAGATCCCCAAACAAACATTTCAAAAAGGTGGACATGCTTTATGTTGACTGATGTTGACCAATAAATTTTAGCCCCCTACAGCCCTGTATGTAGCTACTTAAAATTCGACTGTATGTATTAACGTGGTTTTTCTGTTGTTAAAGTTATTTTAGCAGTTTCCCCATTATCAATTTTAATGTAATTAGGGATTTAGCAAAAGTGCTATATGTAAATGGAATATTTAGATATGTCACTTTATCCACCACTAGTGGCTAACTAGTGATTGGATTCCCCACTGTAAACTGATCCATACCAAGAAGAAACTCTGAACACTTTGAGAGTCCTCATAAATATATACACACACGCATGCACACACACATGAAAGTGCTCACATGTGCACATTTGTTATGCATTACTGTTTATCCTTTGCTTTCGAAGACATGAGTGGCAGAAATTTACAAGACAACTAAACAAGATCGAGAGTGAAATCTATGGCCATGTAAGAGATGTTTTCTGGGCAAACCCCAAGCTAGTCCTTTGGGGGACTGAAACCTGACTTTCCCCCCTTACAGAACCTTTTTGGATATTCAGGTCATTAGATGGTAAGTTCCTTGAAAGCAATGGCTGTTTTTGCCTTACTTTGTAAATCCAGGCTTAGCATAGCACCTAGTACACATTAAAAGCTTAATAAATGTTTGTTGACTTAACTCTGAATATTACAAAATCTAACAGCATGGTACAATGGATAAAGTACACACTTTGATCTATCTATACCTGGTTTCGGTTGCTGCTCATTAGCTGTGTAATTCTGGGTCAATCACAGCCTCATTATGCCTTGATTTCTTCATCACTGCAATGGAAAGTGTTAAATTTAGATTTTTAATCCTACTTTTGCCACTTACTACCTGTATGACCATCTCTAGTCCTCAATTTCTTTGGATGGAAAATGAGACAATGGGGATCCATTGGGGCTGGGCAGGGGATAACATGGCCAGACCTTTCAATTTAGCAAGATTGCTTTGGAAGCCGAGTAGACAATTGACTTAAATGGGGAGAGATTTGAGGCCTGGAGACTAACCAAAGGCTATTGCAGTTGTCTGAATATGAAGTGATCAGTGCCCACAGTAGGGTGACAGCTACTTGAGTGAAGAGGGCACATTTATAAGAAATGTGAGTGCAAAAATGGCAAAGCTTGGCAACAGATTGGATATGTGGGATGAGTGCACATGAGAAGTTGAGGATGATGGTGAGATTTTGAGCCCAAAGGATGGAGGTACCCTCAACAGCAATAGGAAAGTTGTGGGGAGGGTCTGGGGAAAAATATTAAGTTCTATTTTGAACATGTTAAGATACCTATGGGGCATGCCATTTCAAAATGTCCAAAAGGCAGTTGGTGATGAGGCTGAAGGTCAAGAGAGAGCTCAGGGGAATCTGAGAATCTTTTGCATAGAAATGACAACTGAACCCACAGGAGCTGAGGAGATCACCAAATGTGACATTATTAAAAAAAAAAAAAAAGAGATCGATGTTTAGTTGGAGGAAAATCCAACAGAGACTGAGAAGACAGGCAAAATCCTGTTTAACTTTTAAAGCCCTTTAACATATCCCTTCCTACTTTTCCAGTCTTCTTATACTTTGCTCCCTTCAATGTGCTCTGCAGTGACACTGACCTTATTGCTGTTATACACACACACTCACACAACCACCACCATCTCTTGACTCTCTTTCTCATTCGCTGTCCCTTATACCTAAAATGTTCTCCCTCTACATTTGTACCTCCTAGCTTCCTAAGACTCACATCAAAGCCTACCTTTTGCAACTCCTTCAAGATTACCTCCAATTTATAATGTAGAATCTTATGTGCACACATAATTGTTTGCAAGTGACTTCCTCCATTTGAATGTGATCTCCTGGAGAGCAGGGCAGGGACCAGTGTTTTTGTATCCCCAAAGCTTAGCACAGTGAGTGCTTACCAAATGCTGGTTGACTCAATTATTGGACTTCCTGCAGCTAGGTGGCACAGTGGCTAGAGTGCTGGGCCTGGAATCAAGCAGACCTGAGTTCAAATCCAGCTTCAGATATTTACTAGTTGTGACACCTTAACCAATTTGACTCAGTTTGTCTGTGAAATAAACCGGAAAAGGGAATAATAAAGTGCCTCTAGTATCTTTGCCAAGAAAACCCCAAATAGGTTGTTTTTCAGGCACGTCCAACTTTTTATGGCCCTACATGAGGTCACAGTTAGGACTGAGAAACAAGTGAACAACAAATTCCCTTGGAACTCTAGATTTATGATACTATGATCTATAAAATGAGGTGTCATTGTTGTTGTGTTGTTGTGAGGATCAAGTGTAATGACATAAAGTGCCATATAAATGTCAGCTGTTATTAACTCAAAATCCTCCTCCTTCTCCAACTGGCCCTGCTATACAAAGAATAGAGTCCAGGATGCGATCAGAAAATTTGATCTTTGAGACTATCATGCTAATCCTTCAGAAGTCAGATATATAGGTAGCTGCCACCATGTGAATCTTAGTCCTGCCTTAATAGCTATCATGTTGTGAACAGCTAAGCTTCCTACAAGTGTGAACAACAGAGTATAGATTCGACACAGGATTCCACACAATTAAGATTTTTTTTAAATGCCAAGATTTTTTCCTTCTGAATTTTTTAAAAATACATTTAAATATAACACAACTAGGTTTTTAAATAGAATTTGAGAGTTGGAAAGGACCTAAGTGGCCATCTAGTCCAACCAATACACAAAAGTTATCTTGGTGTAACATGCCTCACAATCTCTCATGGAAGGAGAAACCAAGGAGTGAGAAAGATGACCTCTGGAGGTCATCCATTCCACTTCCACGCAGTTCTCTGCTTTTTAGAGTCAAAACAAATCTTGTACACAGTTATTCTAACCCATGAGTCTTCTTCCTTCAATGGATCCCCCTAGGACATGGCTCAAGCCCCTTGTACAGGCCTCACAACTGAACAATCTAGATCAGGTCTGATGAGGGAAAATTACAGTGGGCTATGTATGACACTGATGCCTTATTGCTGGAAGCTGAGCCCTCCTCTCCTTAACGAAGCTCAAGAATCACATTGTTTTTGTTGACTCAAGCTTGGAATTCACTAAAACTTGCAACTTCTCTCACATCTATCCCCATCTTATACTTGTGAGGTTGCTTTTTTTTTTTTAATCTAAATGCAAGATTATGCTTATTTCATTTTATTTTGCTACTTTTTAGACCCCATAGTTCTTCCTCCCAGTTTTATCATCTCCGAAGTTCATGGGCATATGACCTATACCTTTTTCCAACATTTAAGTGTCCCTGGGGCACTGCATTGGAGACCTCCTACTGTGAGACATACAGTGGTGTCTTAGCTGAGGGATATCTAGGTGGTACAGTAGAAAAAGCACTGCTTCTGAAAATAGAAAAACCTGAGTTCAAACCTGGCCTTAGACATTTATTAGCTGTATGACCCTTGACAAGTCACATAATCTGTTTGCCTCAGTTTCCTCAACTGTAAAATGGGGGTAATGGTACCTGCTTTCCAGGGTGCTATTTGTGAAGCACTTAGCACAGTGCCTGGCACATAGTAGTGCTTCTGTCCTTCCCTTTCAGACTGCTGTTACTTAAAATAAAATTCTAAGGTACCAAAAATATAATTGTGAAATGACATAAAATATCATTAAACAAAGTTATTAGTATATTATGTAGTTTATATAAAATCATTATGATATAAAATATAATATTAAATATATTTCTATAGCGTTAAAGCACTTTTATTACAACTTGTGTGGTCCAGGGACATAAGCATTATCCTATATCTCATAGACAGGAAAACTGGGTCTTGAAAGAAAAATGCCTAGTAGCCAGTGAGGCACAAGAAGGGAAGGGGGACGGAAATTATTTAATTAGTTGCAGGCTTTCTAGTCATTGGGCTACCAACTTCTATTTATATTAAAGTTTAACAGAAATCTGCTGACTACCAAAAGCAGCTGAAAAGGACAATTCATGAGCTGCCATCCTGCACTAAGGGAGAGCTTGCCTCAGTAACTAACTCCCTGACAAAGGACTCAGGAGTCCAGCAAGTATGAAAGAAAGGGCAAGAAACCGCCAATGACCTTCGGAGTGTCATGTTGCTTCTACTGCTGAGTGACAGACCTGTCAAGGAACAGGTTGGTTTCCCCCAATAAAGTGGGAGGCCTAAAAATATGAATCTTTATTCCCTATGTAATCGGGAGGGGGGGGGAAATTTACCTTGGATAAAAGGAAGTACATCAAGGAAAGAAAAATAAGAGGATTTTATTTGCACAAGTTTTCAAATGATGAAACTGAGGCCCACAATACTTAATTTCACTGGAAGCAGCCAGTGATTTCACAGGAGGGAATAAGCCATAAAGGATCTGATCATTTGAATAGTCCTGGTTTAGATATATGGCACCAGCCTAGGAAGTAAATTTTATTGTGTTGTTCAAACGTTTGTAACCCTGTTTGGTGTTTTCTTGACAAAGATACTTATCTAGATCATTTTACAGATGAGGAAACTGAGGCAAACCGAGTTAAATAACTTACCCAGGGTCACACAGCTAGTTTAAGTGTTTGAAGGCTGCACTTGAACTCAAGAACACCAGTCTTCCTACCTCTAAGTGCAGAGTTCTATCCACTGTGCCACCTAGCTGCCCAAGTGAATTTATACTCCATATTAATTTGTCTCCTTTTAATAAGAGGTCATTTGACCTCTAGACAGCAACTCTTTCCCACTTATCCCAGGCACATTTTGATTCCTTACATGACAAAATCCCAAGAACATAAAAACCCTTTCAGACTGAAAGATCTCCTGTACTTTGAAGCATGATTTGTCTTCTAGTCACTAAGCCCATTTCTTCTGTATCCTCACATAACATAGTTCTAAATGAATGAGTTCATGAGTTGGCCGAATTATGAAAAACCAATGAAAGTGACGTCCATTTATCCATCTGGGAAAAGCGATGGGGCTAAGTGCTAAACATGTCTGCATCCCAAGAAAAAAAAAAAATGGAATCTATGAGTAATGAGCACTTTTGAACTCTACTGTCCTTAACTTTTCCCAGAGTACATCTGTACTTTCATTTAATTTTGTGATATAAATAGGGCAGATATAATCCCCATTCAGAGGAGTGGGGTTTAGATCTATTTTCCTACCCATCAGAGTGGGAAATTGTGATGGTGGACACTCCCTCAACCAGTTCAGGTGGCAGGCTTAGAGAGCTGCCCAAAATGCTGAGCAGGTAAGTGGTTGGCCTTTGGTCACACCACTAACATGTATTTTAGAGGAATGTTGTAATGGGAATAGGAATTTGATGATGTTCCCTGCCCTTTAACAAGCCTAAGGGAATATGAAAACCTTCCCTGTTCTGAAGATATACCCTGCCTCCTAACAGACCAAATGTAATCACACGGAGCCTGTGGTGGGCAGAGTTTGCTGAAGGATGGAGCAGAGCCCACAGGAAGCTGGGAGTCAGAGAAATTAGAGACTGGAGGGAGGAGAGAATGCACCAGAGGATAAATGTTGGTTTGTGAGAAGGCTAAGGGATGCTGTGGCTCTCTGTGCTGTCATGGCTTATTAACTTCAATATTGCTATGAGGGAATCAGCTTAATGGTTTGGGGATTTGGTTTTCTGGTGTCTGAATGTTTTGCTTCTTTCTTCTATATTTTGTGATTGAGTACTGTGCCAGCATATTTACCGTGGTCATCAGTGCTATGAATACTGTGTTGGCACTACATATTGTTAACCTCTATCTAATTCCCCAGTTCCATTTATACATGAGGAAAATGAGGCCCAGGAAAATCAAGAGGCCTGTCCAGGGTCACACAACAAGTGTTAAGAGGCAAGGCTAAAAACAGGATGTAGGACTCTGGACTATAACTTCAGTGGTACAAGAATCTGCATGAGAAAACGATAGACAGGTGTCACACACCTCCTTGAGGTCCCATGCAATTTTCCAATAGCAGAAAGATAAGACACCGCACAGAGTTATCACAAGAATGCTGCTTTGTTTTTAATATGGTTTGTGACAAGCAATATCAAAGTCATCCACTCTTTTCCAAGTTTATCCTGACCTTTTTTTAATAGACAACTTTAAACTTTAAAATAATTAAAACAAAACAAAAAAAAGAAACACATTTTGTGCACTGAGGAGACTGATCATCATATCTCTGGAATTAAATATGGAAAGACAAGCCATGTAAATTATTTGTCTTCCTAAAAAAACAGCTATCTCTGAAGATTTTTAATATCATAAAATATTTCCATAAAACAAGTGATCAAGCAAACACACATGCATCTGGTGTGTCTTTTGACAGAATTTCCTCCCCTCACAGAAAGACGTGGGATTCGAGGAATGGACACAAAAGATGGAACAGATAAGATAAATTCTTTTTAAAAAATGTATATTTTTTTAAAAAAGGATGGAATGTCGCATTGTGCTTGCTTATTTTCCTATGTCACAACAAACAAAACACATGGTGCAAATAGTTCTGTTTTCCCCTTATCCATTTCAGTCAGGTGGAGAAAAAATACCTTTATTTTTTTATAATAAAATATGTGGGTTTTTTGGTTTCGTTTTTTTTTAACATTTTTTTTCTTTTTTGCAGAAAATAATTTTGTAAACTGTTACCACTTTCAGAGGGTGGGGAGATTCAATGTACTGTCTGTCCCATTCCTGAAGATGACGGGAACCTGTGAGTTGACCAAAACCTCAAGGTTTAGTGAGGAAGGGAGAGGGAAGGAGGAAGTGGAGGACAGTCCAATAAAGGAAACAGAGCTGGGGGGCTTGCATTGCATACAGAAAGGAAGGTGCATCTGGACAGGAAGAAGAACCCTGGTAGAGTTTGGGGGTTCGAATGGTAATAAAGGAAAGGACTTTGTGTGGCAGAGGGTCTAGAAGTAGGTTAAAGGTCACTTTCGCCATAGAGGGCTGTGGAGAAGGACATGTAGTCCAGAGCACCAGGCACCGCATCTGGGCCAGTGTAGGGGGCCATCCGTGCAATGCAGTATTCTGCTTGGTCAGGTGGGAGTTCCCGGCGTAGTTCATCCAAGGTAATATAATTCTGCAAAGACAACAAATAAATTTAGTCACAGGCAACATCCACAGTAGAGATCGACAACTGACACCGTGATTGCTGAGGATGGCAGGAGGCCTATTCACTACCACTATGGCTTCTCTCATTGCTCATGAAAGTCCCTCCCCGTTGGTCTACCATCAACACAACAGAATTAACCATTAACCACGGCATACCACTTCTGAAAAGGTGCCAGCCCCTCTTCTAAAGAATAAGGGCTTCTGGTTTGCTACAATAACTTATGCAAGTGGTATAAAACACACTGAATATGCACTATTGTACATGGGAACGTGAGATTGATAATAGGAAATATAACCAGGGAGAGAAGGGTACTTAGGAGTCAGGACCAAATGCAGGTAGGAAGAGGCAGGGATTATTCCTAGGCAAACATCTCACTGTAATAGGTAGCTCCTATTAGACAAAGTTGCACACTGCCAAGATTCATAAGGTTTGGAGCACCATACACATAGGCCAAGAAGAGATTAAAAATAAACACAATAAACGAGAAGTCACTGTTATCTTCTTAAAGTTTATTTGTGCATATACATTCCTGTGTTGCCCCTTGTCAATAATGGAAACTGTTTTGACTTCATGGTTTTGCATATGATTTAGGCATAATTCTACTCATTTCATTTTTTAAATTGTTTATTGTATTTAAAAAAAAACCTTCAAGTTAACTGCTCTTCTAAAGGGCATTAAAAAATGGGGGGAGATATGCCTCTCTCAAGAACTCAAGGTGCAGCAAGGTGGCACAGCACTGGCCCTGTAGTCGGGAGGACCTGAGTTCAAATTCAGCCTCAGACACATAACACTTACTAGCCATGTGACCTTGGGCAAGTCACTTAACCCCAATTTCCCTAGCTTCCCCCCTCCAAAAAGACAAACAAAAACAAAAACAACTCAACCAAAAGTGGTCCTCTCTATGATGTGATTGTGAAAGCACAAAGAAGAATATCTTGATCCTAAAATACCAGCTCTGAATGAGATTCCGCTATTAGAGACTCATTTTCTTTAGATCTTTCCAAATTAGCTTTTAAAAAATTATTATTAATATGAACACTTCCTAGGAAGGATAAAAATTCCAACCATTTTCAGTTCATACTTCAGCCTTACAACTTATGGGACAGTTCACATCCAACTTAGAGCAGTCTTTTAGGAAGGTACACAGTAATTACAGACATGAGTGACACCAAAAATACTCTGATTTAGATTACTGGTCTTATATTGGACATGGCATAGCAGAGAGAAATACAAATTCAATAGAAAAGGAGGTATATCAAAGAAGCTTTGTTTCCTTCATAAATCAGCTAATGGATCACTCTGCTCTACTCCATTAAGACTAGAATGAAAGCTTCCTCTTTCTCTTCATTCTTGGGGGGGGGGGGGGGGAAATGTGCTCAATAACCCCCCACAAACATACAAATCAAGGGACAAAATTTTACCCCAAGCCCCTAGTTTTTTATGAATAATGCCCTAGTTGATTAATGAATAAATCAAAAGAACCATCAAAACCAGCAAATAATACATTCTTGTCTTGGTTCCTTCTTCCCCTCTGAACTATCTTTTTCTGAGATAGTTGGGTCTCCCTATCTCACTCAAACTAGAACTGCACTGGCCGCTTCCCTGGTCCAATTAGATGGTAGCTCTGATCTGCTTCTTTTCCAACCTGGGTCATTTTGACCTGCCCCATTTCAACATTCCCAGAGGGCTTACTATATTGGTGCCAGACTTACTAGAGACATTTGACTGGTCTCTATCCCAACTGTGGCTCAGAACTTCCCGGACTCAACCAACCCCCCAGCCTTAGCCTCTCTAGAAGCAGGAATTGCAGGTGTCTGCCACTGTACCTGGTGAAATGGACCCCATTCAACCAAATCTGACCCAGTTTTCCTTCCTTTCTTTAAAAAAAAAAAGTTATGTGGCTCTACTTCTGGTACTGCTGATTTCACTCAGTATGACCCCACATAAGTTTTTTCTACATCTCACACCTTATATTTGCTATTTTTATTTTACTATAGTATTTTACTATAGTAATATTTTACTATAGTAATTGGCTATAATTTATTCATTCATTCTCAAATTGCTAGGATGTATAGATTGTTTGATTTTTTTGCTACAGCAATGGCATTTTCTTCATATAAATCATAGGACCATAGCTTTAGAGATGCTTCCATTTCTTGGAGATTATCAAGTCCAAACCCCTCATTTTCTAGATAAGGAAACTGAGGCCAGTAGAACTTAAGTGACTTGCCAATAGTCACCCTGGCTCTATATATCAGAGGGAGGATTTAAACTCAAGCTCTTCTTGTCTCCAGGTCCAGCATGCCATCCATTATATCATGCCACCTTCTATAGGTCATTCTTCCTTTTCTATGATACCTTTAGGGTAAAAGCCTACTCATGAAATTGCTCGCTCAAAAGTCACCCTTCTTGAATATTGTCAAATTATTCTCTAAAATGTTTATAATCTTCTGAAGTACCAATGCCATTCCAACACTGAACTTTTAAAACTGATTTTTTTAATTTGCCTTTCTAAAGATTGTGATGGAGAAGAAGGAAAAGGAGAAGAATGAGGAAAACAGCATCAATAAAATAGTTTCAAAGTACACAGAGTCTCAAGAACAAAAGAAGTTCAAAAATGGACAGACAAGAAGGGCAGTGTCAATACTATTTAATACACTTTAAAAGCTTCAAGTTGAATGAGAAAATCATCATCTTGTGTGTTATTCTTCTGTTTTTTTAAAATATTAGAATATTTGAATATTCATAACCAGCATATTCATAACCATCATGGGTGTTATGAATATCTCATTATTGATACATTTAACTGGCAAACCAAGATATCTTGGATATATCATTGGATATAAACCATGATATATCTTATACAAACAAGATAAAAGTTGGAAATAATCAAAAGGGGGAGTACAGCAATTAAAGGAGATTGGGGGGCGGCTAGGTGGCGCAGTGAATAGAGCACCAGCCCTGGAGTCAGGAGTACCTGAGTTCAAATCCGGCCTCAGACACTTAACACAAAAAACTAGCCATGTGACCTTGGGCAAGTCACTTAACCCCAACTGTCCTCCAAAAAAAAAAAGCAAAAAAAAAGGAGATTGGGAAAGGCTTCCTGTAAAAGATGTGATTTTAACTGGGACTTGAGGAAGCCAGGGAAAGCAGGAGGTAAAGATTAGGCGGGGGAGCATTCTAAGTGTGAGGGACAACCAGTGAAAGTGCCCAGTGTTAGGAAACAGGGGGTCTTTTCTGAGGAACAGGAAAGAAGCCAATAAGACGTAAAGATGAACTCCACATTGCAGAATTCACAATGGGGTAGGGTATGAGGTCTAAGAAGATGGGAAAGTGAGACTAGGAACAAGTTATGAAAGACTTTGAATACCAGAGGATATTATGTTTGATCCTGGAGGTGAAAGGGAGCAACTGGAGTTTAATGAAGAGAAGAGAAGGTAATAAGGTCAAACTTTCACTTTAGGAAGATTGCTTGGACAACTGAGTAAAGGATGAAATGGATTAGGGAGAGACTTGTGGCAAGCAGATGATCCACCAGCAATCTATTGCAGCGGTCTAATCTCTGAAGTGATGAGGGCCTCCACCAGAGTGTTGGCATTATCAGAACAAAAGAATCATGTTAGAGAAATTACGAAGATAAAACTGACAGGCCATGGCAACAGATTGGATTGTGGAGAGTGGCAGAAGGGTATGGGGTGAAAGAGAGTGAAGAGGCTGCAAGCCTAAAGGACTGGGAGGATCATGGCATGCTCAACAGTCATTCAGAGGTTAAGAGGAGAGGAGGGTTTGGGGGAAAGATCAGTTCAGTTTTGAAGATGTCAACATTTATGATGTCTACAGGACATCTAGCTGTAGATATCCAATAGGCAGTTGGTAATGTGAGACTGGAGGTCAACAGAGAGTTTAGGGCTACATAAGTAGATTTGAGAATCATCAGTATAGAAATGGTAATTAAATCCATGGGAGCTGATGAGATCACCAAATAAAATAGCATAGAAAAAGAAGAAAAGAGGTCCCAGAACACCCATGATTAGATGCCATGACCTGGATGAAGATCCAGCAAAGGATACTAAGAAAGATTGGTCAGATAGATGAGGGGAGAACCAAAAGAGTGTGGTGTCCCCAAAACCTAGAGGAGTATGTGAGGAAAGGGCATGTGTAGGAAGAAAGAGGTAATCAACAGTGTCAAAGGCTTTGGAGAAGTCAAGAAGGATGAGGACTGAGAAAAGGCCATTAGTTATGGCAATTATATCATTAGTAAATTAGAGCAGTTTTGGTTGAATCATGAGATAGGAAACCAGAATGCAAAGAATTAAGAAAGGGATTGAAAGGAGATGGCCTTCTTAAGGAGTCTGGCCCCAAAAAGGAGGGAGAGAAATGAGAAGAAAACTAACAGAGAGCGATGCGCTGAGGATTTTTCTGAGAACTGGAAATGGGCACATTTGTAGGCAATAAGAAAGCAGCTAGTAAAAATTCTTCTGGGGGTGTGTAATGGTAATGGAATTTAAAGATCCCCCTCTATTGGCTTGGTTTTGGGGTTGAGTGTTAAAATGCAGAGCTTATGAATCCCGCTTGTGGGATGGACTTGTTGACTTGAAGAGATACGGCTGAACTAGGAGGAGCCGTGGATTTAGAGAGAAGCCCAAGCAGAGAGAAGGCCCAAGCAGGAGGCCAGAGTTACTGAGAGAAAGACTGCTGAGGGCCAGTTGGAGCTGCCCAGGACTTTTGAAAACTGCCACCCGGAACTGCCAAGAACTGAGGAGGCGTAGTTGTGATGCCGGTGTGTTGTCTGTCTGTTTTAATGTTATTTTGCCAGATTCACCTGCTGGTGAAGGACAGAGCTACTTTTGCAGAGATCCTGGAAACTTGCTGTTGATTCAGAAGCCCTGAAGGAGGATTTTCTTGTTGCATGTTTACAGAAATCCTGGAAGAGGGACTTGCTAATGTTTTCAGGGTTTCTGGGACTGTTCTGCAGGCAGAGAGTGACTTGATGAGGACACTGGCAATGCATATTGTGGCTTTGTTGAGCTTTGTCTCCCCAGGAACAGGGATTGCTGAGTATTTGCCTCAAGTACTCAACCTGTCAAGTACTTGTCTGTCAAGATGAAGACAGGGCCTCTCCTTGGGCACTGAATGCTGTGATGATATCTTAACCTTGTTGTAGCTTAAGGGTGGATGGCCTTTTGTGCTCTCCAACCCCTTTGGAGAAAGTAACGTTAATAGATGTTATTGTAATTCAGCTGTGATCCAGGGGTGGGAAACCTTTGACTTTTTTGTGCTCTGTGATTGACCAAATGAAAGTACTTTATGACTGGAAACTAATCTCCATTTGAAAAGAGACTTTGACAGACTAAAGGAATGTACTGCCCAGGAATGGGCAAGTATTTGACTAATGTATGGGCCAGAGGTTGGACCTTGGTACTTTGCAACTGAATTGAGAACTTGCTTGCTAAATGAATGAGTTACACTGTATTTTGATTTTCTCCATTCTGTGAATATTTTGCCTTAATTTGTCACTGAATAAATGGAGTTTGCTATGCTAATAATTGGAACCTTGGAAGTTGCCTTTGCTTGGCATTACAGGACAGTTAGGTGGTACAGTGAATAGACCACCAGCCCTGGAGTCAGGAGGACCCGAGTTAAAATCCAGTCTCAGACACTTAACACTTACTAGCAGTGTGACTTTGGGCAAGTTACTTAACCCCAACTGCCCTGCCTTCCCTCTCCAAAAAACAAAAAAAGAAAAAAAAATGTTTTAATTCTTCTGTTCTGAAATATGTAGAAAAGGAGTTAACTTATTTTAAAGTTTTGGAAAATTAACAACTGAGTTGTCTTTTTTTCTGGGGAGTGCTGAAACGGTCTATCTGATGACACTTTCTGAGACTAGTCTAATTTAGATTATCCATTTTTTTATTTAAAAAAAAATTTATAGGTAACCATTCCTCTCTTGACCTAATGCTAAATACAGAAACCTAAATTTCTTTTGCCCTTGTAAGGTCTCCTTATTTCTAATTTTTCATTTTGCTCTCTTCTTAAAGTTAGGCTCGCTAATTGTCTTATTCTAAATTGGATGACAAACCGATTTCATCTTGTTGACTTCTCATCTCCTTTCTTCATTTTCCCAAGGGGTGGTGGTGATGGTGGTGGTGGTATGGGGTGTGTGAGTATGTGAATGTGTGAGTGTGTGTGAGTGTTTTTTAAGATGGAAATTCATTGTACTAATTTTCTCTCTCTTTTTATTGACAGGTATTCAGAACTATAGAGTGGTCTCTGGAGCACCTTTGTCTGCATTCCTTTACCAGACTCTTCTGTCAGAGACCAATGCCCCAAACAAGGTGATGATTACACACTAAACTTACCTTGTCCCCAGCCAGGATTTTGAAGGAAGCCATGACTTGGTCAGCCGTGTCTGTGTCAGCTGTCTCACGGGACATGAAATCAATGAAGGCCTGGAATGTCACCACGCCAATGCGGTTAGGATCTACAATGCTCATGATTCGGGCAAACTCTGCCTCTCCCTGAAGAACAAAAGACAGAACCTGTGTTAGCCCCACAGATTGGGATCTATTTGAAATATCTAGCCCAATGGGGGCTCAGGCAGTATATAATGATGGAGGGACTAGTATTACCCTTATTTTGTGGGGATGAGAGATTCCAAAGAGGGTACAGAAATTTCCCCAACAAAACCTAGGTTGACTTTGGGGCCCAGATCAAAGGTATGTTCTAATTTTAGGACCCCCAATCCACCTTGATTTGGACACCTGGATTCTTGTTCCCTGGAGAGTTGGCTCAGCACATTATCCTCAGCACATGAGCCAGGGTTAACAATTCATTAAAGAAAAAGCTTCCACGGACAGAAAACCTTACACCCGTGGCTTGCCACTCAGTACTGGATGCCAAGGGGTGAAATGAGGTAAAAATAAGGGAATGGAAGAAGATGCCCTGGCAAAAAGACAAGCCAAGCTTAAGTCTATTTAGGGTGGTGACTGAAACAGATATCAAAGTTTCCTGCCTTGCCTGAGAATAGGGCAGCAACACAGAAGCATATTGATCAAAAGCTCTGGTCAATATGAAGGTAGAACTATGAACAGTTCCCAGATTGTGTCTGCTAGGCATTCCAAGGAAAGGGCAATATTTGTGAGCACAAATGGCAAAAGCCCCTTCTACTTCAGTCAGGCAAAATAAAACATCAAGACCGGCAGCATATGGTGTCAGGTCACCCAGCTATTTAAGAAGAGATATCCCAATATACCCTCCTCCCTCCTCCCTCCTCTATATCACTCCATTCCTTCTCCAGACCTAGCATTTCTTGTTCCCAAAGAAAACAAGCTGATAGGAGGAAACCTCTGCTGATCCTCCCCCAAGTATAGGGGCTAAAGATTAAGAGTGAGAAATGTCATGGCTAAACTGACCAGTCCATGAAGAAAATAACAGCAGCTCTTTGGGTTTATCCACTCCACCCTTCACACCCCCTCTGATTTTAGTGACCACCTAAGACCGAAAGAAAACCTTTCTACTTTGACCTCACCTCACTGTCTGGGTTCACAGATCCCTCCCCTCACACAGTACAGGGAGAAGGGTATGTGGCCATGGGAAGCCATACCAACCCTCAGGAATGAGAAGGGGACATCTGCTTTACGTTACCATATTGTAACCCATGGAGATAAGGCAGGCGCGGAAATCGTCCGTGTCCATCATGCCTGTCTTCTTCTGCACGAAGGCAGTAACATTTAGACAAAGAAAGGGCAGGAAAGATGGGAAGAGGAAAGGGCCCACACCAGTTCGCAAAGAAGTAAGATACAGACAAAAGAGGGATAGGGTTTATTGGATGGTGGGGCAGACAGAGGAGAGAGATAAAAATGAAAGAAGAAAGAAGAGAAATACAAATTAAGAATGGAACATATTGCAAAGAACAAGAGAGAGGCAATGGCCAGCAAGGACAGTGCAGAGATAATGAGAAAGAAAAGAAAGATTCCCATGAAAAGCATTTAGGGAAGGGAGTCCACAGTACAGATGAATGCAAGAAGAATCCCCCTCAGAAAGAGAGGTATCCACAGTCGGAAAAGTCAACAAAAAGGAAAGGCACATGTCCAGAGGAACACAGGAAAGTGAGGGAAAGGGAGAGAGAGATCCAGACAGAGAGAAAAGAAAAAGGAGAAACACATGTTATTGATCACCCCAGATGCCACCCCTGACCATGTTCCATGCAGGTGTTGAGTACCTGGGGGTCGTTGCCAATATCGTAACCCAAGCTGATGAGGCAGGCTTTGAATTCCTCAGGACCGAGTGTGCCGGAGTGATCCTGGGGGCGGCCGTGGTGTGCCAGGCAGCAGGACATGCAGTGGGTGCCAGAGGAGAGGAATGGGGGGAGGGACAAAATGCACAGGGATGGTGAATGAGGAGGCAGATGGTGTGTGCCATGCAGGAAGGGAGGGAAAGCAAGCAAGTGGTCAGCAAGAAGTGAAGAGAAGAGGTGGAGAGGGAGATGTGTACATGATCATGCAGATGGAAAGAGGTGAGGAAGGTGAGGGGAGAAGGGAGAAAGGGGAAATAAAAGTGCATAAGGTTAGATACCAAAACTAGGTTTCAGTATGTGCTCACACACAACCTTGCTCCAGACAACAGGATCAAAACAGGAGCCCCCCCAAATCAACCCTTGCCTCCCTCCCCTCTCTTTCCTCCCTACATCTTCACACATTCTCTCTCTCTCTCTCTCTCTCTCTCTCTCTCTCTCTCTCTCTCTCTCTCTCTCATCTGCAGGGAGCTCCACTAAAAGTTCCTGACATATCTAGAGTACCAGAGGCGTGTAGAGGTGGCAGCCTAATTAGCCCACTCTTCTCACCCAATGGCCCACCCTTAGGACCATTATTTACAGACAGTAGGATAAGGTGGTCTACATTCAGAGCCCACCCATTTAGTACAATTCACACTCAGGCTATTCTGAATGGGTTAGCCTGCATGGGGAAAGGCAGGGTTCTGGCCTCACCTCCGCTTCCTTCCTTAGTATTCATACTGGAGGGCTCTTAGGGCTTTTAAGTGTAAATGAGGGCCAGTGATCAGAGTTCAAATTCAAAACTAGAGGAGATGTCCATGAATAACTGTATCACCTCATGAAGGGCTGAAGTAGAAGTAGGGGTAGTGGGGGAGTGACAGCCAGAATCAAAGGCCAGTGACTGTCTAGTTTCCATTCAAGGCCAAAAACTCTTACAGTTTAAGTGATTCTGGTTAAAAAAAAAAAAAAAAAGTTTCTGCCTTCAAGATGCTTACACAGTGCTGGGCTTGGAATCAGGAAGAGGTGAGTTCAACTTTGGCCTCAGACACTTTATTAGCGACCCTGGGCAAGTCATTTAACCTCTATTTGCCTCAGTTTCCTCATCTGTAAAATGAGGGTAATAATAGCACCTACAGTTGTTGTTGTGAGGATCAGATGTGATAGTAACTGCAAAGTGCTGAGCACAGTGCCTAGCACGGAGTCAGCGTTATACACATAGCTAGTATTATCTGCAGAGTGGGGGGAGGAGGGAGAAACAAGCAAAACCAGGTCATTTCAAGAGAAAGGGAACACTAACAACTAAGTAGGACCTGTCAGGACATGCTTCATCTTGGAGCTGATGAGTGAGCCAGGCTTTAAAGGAAGCCAGGAATTCCATAAGGTGGATGTAAGGAAGGAGAATTCCAGACACAGGAGAATACTTATAGCATCTAAATTTTCAGAGGCTATTCAACTCTGCCGCTCACCAGGCTAGGCCCTGGACATGGCTGCTCAACTCTGCCGCTCACCAGGCTAGGCCCACAACGTCTGTGAGGCGGGGTGTTAGGATGTATTAGACTCATTTGGGGTGCTGGTGTGTCAAGGGCCAAGGAAAGTGGTTGACAGAGCTAGTCTTTGGATCTGGGAACTTTGTTGACATGATAGGCTCAGAGACAGGCCTCAGTTCTTCCCATGGAACAGATCCTGAGGCAGAAAGGACTTCAGAGGGCACCAAGTTCAGCCCACTGCTGAGCCTGAATTCCTTATACAAAATCGCTGAGAAGTGGCCATTCATATTCTGCTTGGAGACTTCTGGTAATGGAGAACTCACTCAATTTCTGAGGTAACCCATTTCACTTTTGTACAGCTGAAATTGCTAGGAAGTTTGCCCTAAGAATCAAGGTGAAATGCGCTTCTTATAAAGTTCTAACAATTTTTGCTGCTTCTCTCCTCTGAGGAGAGGAAAAGTATGGTGAGATATAGTGGAAAGAGCATTAGCATCTCAAAAGCTATTGTCCAAATCCTGGTCCTACCATTGATTAGCAGTGTGGCTTTAAGTCACTTAGTCTCTCTAGGTCCCATTTTTCTCATTTGCAAAATGAAGGGACTGGACAAGGTAAGGTCCATTCTAGCGATAAATCCTATGAAAGGAATGTTCCCAGATAGCTGCCTTTCAAATACTAGATACAAGACAAGTTTTCTCTTTTCTAAGCTAAATATTCCCAGTTCCTTTAAGTCATCCTCATGGCACGATTTAGATGACCTCAACATTCTGACTTTCCTCCTTTGGAAATGGCACAGTTTATTAAACTCTTTACTTAAATGTTATACCCAGAACACAGCCCAATACACCAGATTAATTTAACTATGGTGGAGTACAGTAAGTGGGATTATAACTTCTGCTCCTACTAATGTGTGCTATGATATGCATTAGGGTTCGGGACCATGACATCTCATTGTTGATTCATGTTGAGCTTTCAGTCAACTGTAATTCCCAGATCTTTTTCAAATATTGTCTAGCCATGCCTATTCCCTTCCATACTTGTATAGTTAATTTTTTTAAACCCAAGTGTAGTACTTATTGTTCAGTTACTTAGTTCTGAATGACTCTTTGGGACCCCATGGACCATACTGGAGTGATTTGCCATTTCTTTCTCCAGTGTATTAAGACAAACAAGGTTATGTGACATGCCCAGAGTCACTCAGCTAGTAAACGTCTTGAGGATAGGTTTGAACTAAAGTCTTCCTAACTCTAGGCCCAGTGCTCTATCTGTCACCTAGCTGCCCAAGTAAATTACTAACTCTGCTAAATTTCATCTGATTAGACTCCGTTCACTGTTCTAGACTTTGAGGATCTTTGATCCTGATTCTATAACCTAACATTTTAGGCAGCATGTTGAGTAAACAAAGAGCTAGTCTGAGAATCGAGAAAATTTGGGTTCAAATGCCAGGTCTGACACATACTGGCTATGTAATCCTAGACAAGTCATTTAACCAGAGTCACTCAAGGCTAAAGACAACTCTAACACTTAAGTCACAGATCAATTGTTATCTGCTTTGAGCAGAGGAGTTTCCTATTCCAGTGACATAATGGGTCTAAACCAAGCAAAAACAACATATTAGCTGTCCCTCCTAACTTCGTGTCAGCCCCAAGTCTGTTGAGCATGCCATCCACCTATGCCTTCAGAGCATTGGCAAAATATTGGCTAAACAGAGCCAAAGACTGGTGGCACACTATTAGAGAGACCCATGTTCTATGCTATCTCTAGATCCTGGTAAATCCTCTGAGAAAGAAGGATCCTAGTCTGGGGGAACTTCTCATATCCCTGAGGTCATTTTGAGGTTGTGTTTCGACAAAGAGGAACAAGGGGACAAGCTCAATAAGCCAAACTCTTACCCGGTCAAAGTGATTGAAGGAGGCTCGAAACTCATTCATTTGTTCCTGGCTGATCCCTTTGGCATCTCGGGTAAGGATCTGGTTCTCCACTTCATTGATAGTCCTGGCAATGGTGGTGAGGAGCTGTTCCCAGCCTACTCGGATGTGCTGGAGGAATCAACATGACTGTTATCAGTCTGATAACTACCCAGATCCCTGACTTTCCCCTTCAGCAAAGTCCAAAAATCTATCTGTACATTTCACACTGATTTATCACATCACCAATGAGGATCCTTTGGAGCAACATATTTCAAGGTAGAAATACTCCCAACCATGGACCATGTTAATGGCACTAGTAGTGACATAATCTAAGCAATCAATAACTTGAGAAAGAAGAAAGAAGAACTGAGGGGGCTGGGAGGAAAACCAATGATGACGATGGGGAGAGTCAGAAATATAATAGCAAATGGTTCTAGGGGAGAAGGTAGGAGGTTACCAAAATGCATAATATATCTTGTACGTAGTACACCAAATCTCCCCTCCTTATCACCAAAATCAAAATCAAAACAATCATCTTGGGAGTTAGGGCCCTGTAGATTTCTCTCCTTTCCAACTATAGGAAATAACGCGTAAACCTATGAACATAATTTTTACACACAACCCCTTTGGTTTGGCCATTCCAAATATAGCAAGTGTATCCTACTGCTACTCTATACTGGAAAGGGAAGATGAGGAAAACATATGTACCAATGACGACCAAGAAGACTATTCCTAAGGATTAAAGCTGGTTCCGTTTCCAGGTTTTAAGATCAAGGTAGACCAACACAATTTCCAGCTTTCCCCTCCAAGGATCATACCTCCATAGTATAGTTGGTGTGCTTGTTGTCAAAAATAAGAGCTTCCTGGATCTGCTGGTGGTCTCCTTCCAGCTGGTCAATCTTTGGTTTGTAATTGACAATACTCTTCTCATACTGTCGTAGGTGATTGAGCTGGTCCTCCAAGGTGCCATGCATCTCAATGGAGATGCGGCCAATCTCCTAAAGAAACAAAGAGAGATTGACATTGCCTCAAAGTTAACCTCATCAAAGAATTCACACAACTGTGACCTATGGGGAGGAACTTTGGGCTCCCAGGAATTCCAGCACTTTAATTAACCTTTTGGGTCCCTGTTGAGTCATGGCCTTCAAAGAGTTTTAAGAAGATTAAGACTGTCAAAATTAAAAAAGAATATGAAAGAACCCAACATCTTTCCATTTTTGATATGTAAAGTCAGAAAAGTCAGGGATTATATCTTTTAACCTAGTAATATTTGAGTTCAGAATTTCTTTAGGAGAAAAGTCCTAGAATGGCTGAAATGCTCACAGAAGAAGGTAGCAAATAACAAACTCAACCTAAATTCCATTGCCTGATTTTGTAAGCTTGTCATAATCTCAACTTATCCTACCTATGCAATCTGATGTCCAAAAATTGATATTTCACTGGTCACTACATAAATCATGTTCCTTCCTGCTTCCATATAGCTGATGAAGCTGTTCTGGCTGATTTATGTCTTGTTTCATCCAAGAAGTCTCTACTGATTTCCCTACAGTATTTAAGAAGATGGACTATTCTGTCTAGCATTTAATGGTATAGTAGTTCATTTATTAATAAATAAATTTATTTATTTATTTTATTTTATTTAAATAATATTTAGGTGAACACCTAATAATAATAATGATAAGCACATAAATATATATTATTTATACTGGTATTATATCCCTGATTATTTCATATGGGTTAACCTTCTTTCCTGAAACAGAATGTAAGGTCCTGGAGTATGGGAACTGTGTTTATGCTGAGCCATTGATTTTGACCCAGTTTAACCTTAGAATTCATTTAGTCCAAAGGTGTCAAACTCAGTCCTGCAAAACTTTCTACAGGGAAAATTTGGAACTCAAGGGATTGTGGAACTGAATGTTGTAAACTAAACATACATACATACACACATACATAAATGAATGAATGAATAAATAAATAAATAAGTGAATGAATGGACTTCCCATAGAGAAACAGATTAAAATGTAATTGGAAAATGTTTTATTAAACAAACAAAAATGATACAACATAGATGATGTTAATTTGTGGTTTTCTGAGTCAATAAGTAGTTCATAGTTTAATGGCCCCCATTTCTATTTGAGTTTGACACCACTCAAATAGTCTAATACCTTTATTTTGTAGATGAAGTAGCTGAAACACATAGCGATTAAGTACACAAGGTCACACAAATAGTTAAGTGATAGAACTGGGATTTGAATCCGAGTGCTCTGAATCCACTGCACATACTGCCTCTTAAACTTCTGTATCCATCATAGTCCTCAGCATGTTGCCTTACACATAGCAGAAGCCCAAAAAATAATTGACTGAGCATGGGCTCTTCTAAATTCTGGAAGTATCTATGGGATACTAGGGTTTACTCCCTCAAGGACACAAAAGTCTTTCCTAGCAAAAAGGCTGAGAGAGAAGAGCTAGGAAATTGGCTGTGATAAAGAGGGGAAATAGGGAACGGATGAGAGAAAGGAAGTGAGGAGAAATCTCAGCATTCAGTGTTACCTCCATCTTGGTCTGGATCCAGGGCCCAATAACATTGGCCTGGGCTGCGAATTGTTTGCGGAGTCGTTCATTCTGCTGCTGACGAGTGTGTTCCTCCATCAGGGCCTGGTCCCTCCGTGGTACTAGTTGCCGAACCTAGAGTGTCAGAAGAGACGGGGGGGTGGCCTTTGTTTGGGTCATGAACAAGGAATACTAGGTCTTCTGCTTTGTTCTTCCAAGCTTATTTCTATTTTCCCCTCCCATCACTCTGTACCCTGAACTTTTTTAAGCCTATCACTCGACTCACATGATCCCATTTGCCATTGATCTCCTGAGGGGTGATGGTTGTGTAGGGATTGGTTCCAGCCATATTAACATGGTATGTCTGAACAATTTTGGTAACTTCATTGTGGATTCCTAGAATGGCCTGTCGCTCCTTATCGGCATCAGGGAGGGTGGCTTTGAATTGTTCGTGCGCTGTAGTCAATCCCTAGATGGGAAATAAGAATGTGAAGAAAATGGCGAGTCATTTTCTCCAAAGGTCTAGTGCCTTCTATGGAAAAGAACATTAAGTCCTCTTGAGATATTCAGAATAATGAAAATAGGAGTGCTGGAAAAAGAGTCACACAAGCAACCTCCTGAACAAATCACCTAAATAATACGTACCTCAAGCCAGGGGGAGAAACACTAAGAAAAATGTCTGTTGCCACTCTAGAAACTAAAAAATCATTCATAGAGCCAAAGAGATTATACCTAGAAGGGATATTAAACTTAATCCAGAGGGTTGTTAACCTGAAGGTCCATTGCCCCTGAGGTCTGTGGATAGATTTCAAGGGGCCTGTAAACTTGGAAGGAAAAAATATTTGACAACTGTATGTCAACATAATGGGTTTCAATTATACTCTCATGCTTTTATTTTATTCACTTAAAAATATCATTCTGAAAAGGGAGCCATAGGCTTTACCACTTACATGTGTCTATGACACAAACTCTGATATAATCCAACCCCTATATAATACAGATGAAGAAAATACATTCTCTCTAAAGATAATTTTTATGCAAACAAAATCCAGTTAAAATGATGATTAAGGGCAACCTTGAAGCACTAAGGCACCAAAATAAATGAAACCAGAATGTAACCTGATTAGAGGAAAGGGATGGTAGAGTAGAAAACAATGAAAGAACAATCCTACTTCCTTACCTTAATGTTATTTTATTTATAGACTACTTTGATATTTGTAAGTCTCAGGGGGATTTTTTGGGTGGGGGAAGGGAGTTCTAGCTACTAGACTCCTTTTCTCTGTGCCTCTAGCGCTTTTCCTGAATCATTCTTGCCAAACCATAAGCAGCATGAAACCCTCCAGAATTAGCTCAGATTCACTATTCTTTAGGGACTTAATGCTGCGGAAAGGTGAGTACCTGGATCTCCTCTATGGTGTGCACAATGAAGGTATCCTGCAGATCTTCCATGGCCCCTTCCATCCAGTTATTAAAGGGAGCAGCTCTCTTGGCATATTCCAGATACAGCTGGTCTATTGTCTCTAGCAGCTTCTCTGTCCGCTGGGCATGAAGAGAAGTAGGAAGTTAGAGGAGAAAAAAGGGGTTCCAAAGATCATAGTGAGGGATAGAAGAGACCTTAGAAGCAACTGAATCTAAACCCTTCACTTCACATGTGAGGAAACTGAGACCCGGGGAGGTTGTGACTTGCCCAAGGTTACACAGGCAAGATTTGAACCCAGGTTTTCTGATGCCTAGGTTCTCTTTCCACTGAAAGATGCTAGTTGCAGGGCAGGGGATGACAGAAAGTAACAGAAGTAAGTAGAGTAATGCTCACTCTAAGGGAATCATAGTCTAGTTTAGACTCTAAATTCTCAAAAGTTTTACAGAACAAATCCTTTTATTAAAGGGATTTGTTCTGTGAAACTGGGATTTGGTCAATGGGCCACATTTGAAGACCTAGACAGAGAAGACCACATGTGGCCTCAAAGCCCTGTTCCTGGTTTAGAGGAACTAAATAGAGAACTTGTATTCTGTTCAGAATAGTAGAAGATGCATATTTTAATCAGGTCAGTGTTTTAAATGGGGAAGTCTCAGAGAATTATGAATTCTCTGTTTTCTCAATCTTGGAGAGGCCTACAACTGGGAAAGAGGAAGGGAACACTGAGGTGGGGGAAGGGGGAAGAGAGGTTTCCCAGCCCAAAACAGTTGAAAATTAAGAAGCAAGCAGGAAAAGAGGAATGTATTTGAGATACAGCTTTCCTTTCAGAGCTCACTTCCAAAGCTTCCCTTCTCTTTTGGGTCAGTGCTCCCAAGTTGTCCCACTGGTCACAGATCTTTTGGCAACGAGCATTGACACTGGGAGAATTGTAATAATCCAATTCACTATAAAAGAAAGAAACCGAAAATCATTTCACACACTGCTCTTCACAGTAAAAGAAAAATCTTGGGATTTCAAAATAATGAAATGATCAATCTTGATTAAAGAACTAATGAAACTTATTTCTGTATCTCTTGTTAAGAGAATGGTGGACCCAAGAATATGAAATTGTACATACAATGTAGGACATGATTAATGTGACAGTTTACTTTGCTTAACACCTTTCCTTAGTTATATGAAATGGATCTATATGGAGATTCTATAAGCATGATTTTGAAGTAATTTTTTTAAATAAAAAAATTAAATAAATCCCAAAGTATCAATGTTTTTAAAAGAAAATCAAAGAATTAAAAAGAAGAGAGAATAAACTATTATGCTAGTTTCTTTTGGTGGGAAAGTACATGAATGAAGTGCACCCTCGTGGGTGCAATTTTGACAAACTGAAAGAATACACAAGACCAAGGAATTCTCCGTTCAGACCAATGAAGTAATCTTCAATAAAAAGGAGCCCTCTCTGGACTGGATCTTTCCCTCCCAAATGAGACAGATGGAATGGGAGATGGGGATAAATGGAGAGTAAAGGAACCAGACATGGGCAAAAAAGACAAAGGCAGCCAAAATATAATTCTTCTCAGGAGTTCCAACTCTGGACTGGCTGGAGTACCAGACATATTCCCTGACATCTAACGGAAAAGCAGTTCCAAAGTCATTTGCCAAAACTAGAAGTCAGATGACCTCTATTCAAGTCCCCAGTCTGACATTTCCTAGTTCTGGGATCCAGGTACTCATAATCTCTCTAAACCCCAGTTTCTTCACCTACAAAATGGGGTTTATATTGTCACTACCAATCGTACAGGGATTTCTGTGAGGCTCGAATGAGATGATGTGAATAAAACGTTTTGTAAATAAAAGTTCTGATTACATTAATACTCAGTAGGTATCACCTCAGACTTTCCAGATCTGTCCCCATCTCTCTGACAGTAAAGTAGAATGTGGTCAGCGACTCAGATCTGTACTGAAATTTGCTTCTGCATTCTTGTCTTTCACATTCATTGTCTTCCTGCATGGGGGGTTAATGATAATGGACTCTGCAACCCCTGATGGTTTGTGTTCTTCCCATCTTGAAGGATGACCCCGAACCAAGTAGCTGAGCTAGAATTTCAAAAAGTTATGGGCACTTCCCTCCCCAATCACATCATGATTCCAGCATTTCCTACAAGAAGACCAAAGAGAAGGGGCTGGGGTGAATGAGAAGTGAATGAATCCTACTTCAATTCCTGTGCAATAGCAGCAATCTGTTCCACTCGGTCCTGGTGAGCAGCAAGGTCACTCTCAAAGGCCTCATGCTTCTTCAGCAGGGCCTTGATCTCGGAAAGGGTGGCTATCTCATAGTCCTTCTGCTGCAACATGGCCTCCTTGCCTAGGTTCAAGAAGGATTTTGGTAAATCCATGCTCTTAAACAGAGGTAAATGGGGGAAAATCCCTAACCCCAGGTGTTGCCATGAAACAACTCAGCTCATCACATACTCTGGTGCAAATCATCTATTCAGGTTCCTGTTAGTGATAAAATACCTCTGCCAACTATTCATGCCCATAGTAGCCTCTCCCATGGAGCAATTATTATCTCTAGTAACTGTTTAGCATAAACTATATGCTGCCCCAAATGGTTTTTATTAGTCATGGGTGCATGTCTTGTCACATTAGGGGCAGAAATAGAACAGAGTTCTTTTGTAGCTCCCATAGTACCCAGCACAGTTCGAAACACTTGGTAAGAGGAGGTGTTCAATACATGAGTAAAGCACTATTGAACCATCTGACTACCTATTACTGGACCATGCTGAACCAGCAGCCTTGACTATTAACAGCTACTGACCATGTTCCTATTGGCTGGTTAGCTTAGTCAATCCAAAAGGTCACCTTTGTCCATGGTAACAAAGCCTTAGGATGAATGATGGGTGGGCCAGTTATCTTTGCTCTTCCATCATCAGAATCTCTGACCCTGGCCAACCATCTTGCAAATGGGGTATATATATATATATATATATATATATATATATATAATGACACAGACAGGAATGGATAACAGCAACCCCTGTGACTACCTGCCACCCCCCAACTAATGGAATTGGGAGTCAAAAGTCCTGGATTTTCTTCCCAACCCCAAGTTTACAAATGATGAACAAATCACTTAACTTCTCTGGGTCTCAGTTTCCTCATCTACAAAATGGGAATGATAATGCTCGCATTACCTACCTCACAAGGTGGTTGTCAGCAAAGTACTTTGAAAATTGTAAAGCACTAGAGTAATGTGAGCGGTTATCAAAATTACTAAAAGAAACAAGCTTGAGGTGCATGTCCCACTGATGGCAGGTCATCTGTAACATCTTCAGAAACTCAGGTTCAAGTTCCTCCAGGAAGCCTTCCCTGGGAGGCCTCTTCTCTCAGGTAAAAAGGTCTCCCAAAATTCCTCACAGTACTTTGCCTAAACCTCTCCTCCTTTGTACTTATCTCAGGCTTCTTTGTATACATGTCTTTAATCCCGTTGGTTTATCAACTCCTTAAGAACAGGGTCTGTGCCATAGCTTTGCAGCAGCCAGCGTCTAGCACAGTGCCTTGCACTGAGTAGGTGCTTAATCAACCAATCAATCAACAAGCATTTATTAAGCACCTACTACGTGCCAGGCACTGTAATAAATAATAAATAGATGATGAATGAGTGAATGAATGAAGGACAGCATGTTTCTTCCACGTGGAAGCCAAGTGAAAATGAACTCATAGCATGCATATATTACATACCCACTTAACTCCTTCCTCCCTCTTGCCCACTCCCCAATAAATGCCCCAATCTTTACAAGCCAAAATCCACTGAAAAGGCCATGTAATCTCATAAGGACTTGGGGAAAGGAAGGTAAGCAGACCTGAAAACATCACAAAGCTCAGGTGGAAAAAGATCAAATGGAGGAACACTCCGAACTAAGGATTCCAAAGATTCTTATACGTGGGTCTTATGAGATGGGTCTGAATTGCTATGCTTTCTGGAAGCTTCTTCTCTTGACCTCTTCTTCCAGTCCTGATACCACACTCAAATGCAGAATCTTGGGCACCATCCAGGGGGAAAATCAGTGTCCACCTCTGTGCCTCGGTGCCTCTCAGAGAAGAGACAAATTTTGCATTGATCAACCAAGAAATAAGTAGTCACAGAACACTTATTGCCTGGCTTAGCATATGGCTTCCTACCCAGAGAGCTCAGAGGGTCACCAGTCTCATTCTGATTAAATGCCATGGGATAATTTAGAGGTAACCATGGACTAGATGGTAATACTTCCCAGGGTCACTGATGCATGGAAATTCAAGATCTATGTTGATAAATATTAGGAAGAAAGCAATAAAACTAGGATCCCTTAGCTTCCAAAGACCCCTACTTAGGAAAAATAATGAAAAGCAGGTCAGAATTCTTCTGAAGTTGGTCTTACCGTCTGTCCAGGCTTCATGGATAGAGGCCTTCTGCCGGAACTTCTCAGCCAGGTGGTCTAGTCGCTCTAATCTCCGGATCTCATTCAACTGCCACTCTTCATAGCCCTTCTCTGCCTGCTCCAGGCCACCCCATGCATTATTGATATCCTGGAGGGATAGACAAAGAGAGTGTCAAAAAGGACAGCACTTTACATCTGGACTCACTTCGTTATGAGAAAGCCAAGCTCCTAGCCCCATCTGGGCTCTGGGACACTGCCAGTTCATCATCATGGCATCAGCTCCTCCTTGTCTCCAACCCCATCTAACCTTCCTTACCTCAGCTAGTCCCAGCCCCATAACTGACCCACACCCATCCCTCCCACCCTAAGCTACAACAGGAAAAAAAAAAAATTCTGTTTCTCTCCTTGAGGCCAATCAGGCCACCATTGTAAAGGGATTTTTCTGCATTCTTCTTGCCCTAGAAGAAGACAGTGAGAAAGTTTTGTCAGCAGTGAGGGTCAAGGGGGTGTTAAATGGCTGCATCCTTAGTATGGGGCAGAGTCCAGATAGTCATCAAAGCTCAGATCTGGAAGAAACCTGTCTAGTACAACGCTGAATAAAAATCCCCTCAATAACTTCCCTAATAAGTGGTCAGCCTTTGCTTCTAGACCTCTAGTTATGAGGAACCCACTATTTCCTGAAGCAGACTATTCTAATTTTGGATAACTAATCAGGAAGATTTCTCTTCAAAAACAAAACGCTAAATCTGCCTCCTTTCAATTTCTAAGTATTATTCTCAGTTCTGCCTTCTGAATCCAAACAGGGGAAATGTAATCCGTCTTCCCCTTCATATTCTTGAACACAGCTATCATGTTCCCCCAACCATCCTATGATCCTGCAGGGAAAAATGCCTCAGACAATCATTAATAATTAGGAACCACTATACACATGGCACTATACTACATAATATAAGGAAGGCATCCACGAGAGAACCTGACCTTGGAGCTTACACTCTATAAGACAAACATACGAAAAATACAAGTAACCACAAGCTAATATGGGTGGGAGGCGCTGTACAATACCTGCATAACATACATTGATAAAGTATATTATGAGCTACAAAGTTATTTCCTCACAATACCACAAAGGCAAGCAGTTAAATACCTTTTGTTCAATCACTTTCAGACTTTACTCCATTTTCCCTAGAGCTATTATATTCTTTAAAAGCTATTTTCATAAATGGTACAAGTCTCTCTGAAATGCTCAGATTAATCAACATTGCTTTTTCTGTACCTATGGGTGGACAGAGGGTCCCTGGCAATATTTTAAAAGTATAAAACATTTATTAGAAAGAGATGCCTGTCTCCCAGATGCTACTCCCCATGGTTCTAAGTTGAGTATTACGAAACAAGAGAAATGCTTAACAGGCCAATACTAAACTATAATGATCTGTCCCTGAAGAAGATTCCACTGACTGCTTGGGATAAAGCATATCATTCTTTATGACCCTAATGATTCATTCACCAGGAATGTAACTTGTTTACTTTCCTTATACTAATTCTTTCTTGTTGGAGAGGAATTAGAAGGGGGGGAAAGGGGAAGATGAGTGGAGATAATTTCTTTGGGATAGTAAAATCCCCCTATAATTGTTCTTTGGGGTACTGGGCAGGGGGGAGGGAGAACTATAATTTCTTTGGGATAGGAAATTCCAAACAAGAAAACTTCCTTTCCCAATGTGGATAAGTACCTGCTCTAGAATGGGCAGTCTTAAGAGGGTTGTTTGGGCCAATGAGAGGTTAAGTGACTTGTGCAGAGTCTCACAGTTTTAATATATAGGTAGGGCCTTCCTAACTCCTAACTTTGATACATAACCCCATCCTGGCCTTTCATATAAAAATACAAACAGGATTATGTTGCATCCTGGTTAAGTTTCTTGATTACTCTCAATATGTAGTTTCCTGTACTTTACATTAGAAGTGTCAAACATGGAAAATGCTATCTACATGCAGAGAAAGAACTATGGAGTCTGAATGCGGATTGAAGTACACTACTTTTTCCCTTTTTTGGAGGGTGGAAGACAAGGCAATTGGTGTTAAGTGACTTGCCCAAGGTGACACAGCTAGTAAGTGTGTCAAGTGTCTGAGTCTGCATTTGAACTCAGGTGCCCCTGTCTCCAGAGCCAGTCCTCTATTCACTGTGCCACCTAGCTGACCCTGAAGTATACTATTTTCTCTTTTTGTTTTTTCTTTCTCATGGTTTTCCTCTTTTGTTTTGACTCTTCTTTCACATGTTTATTGTAGAGATGTGTTTAATATGGTGGTACATGTATAGACTATTATCAGATTGCACGCCATCTTGAAAAGGGAGAGAGGGGGAAATCTGGAATTAAAAATCTTAGAAAAGTGAATGTTGGAAACCATAGATAGATAGATAGATAGATAAAACAAATAGATGAATAAATTAAAAAAGTGCAACTCCCCAGTATGACCTGAAATGTAATTGAGAAATAGTTAACCTGCCAAGTAAAAAAACTACAAAACATAGATAATATCAAAATGTGGTTTTCTAAGTCAATATATACCTGCAGGGATCCTTAAGTATGGTTTAGTGGCTTCTGTTTCTATTTAAGTTTGACACTACTGCCTTATTGTGATTTGTCCTTTATTCCTGAAGAGAACCGTGACATCAGGGAGGTGATGCCATGACCAACCTCACTTTTTCCTCCAGAGTCATCTTGGTTCAGTGGTCAGGATGACTGGAGATGGCCCAGGAAAGGGCACAAAAGGAAATCTGCTGTAGAGATTTGGAATACAGCCAGAAACAGACTGTCTACAGGTAGACATCAAGGTCTTCATCACCAGGTAAAAAGGGGCCTGCTATGGATCATGACATAGAACCACAGTGGCCTGAAATCCAGGAGTAGCATTCAGCCAATCAGCTCTTTGTAAAGAGGATGCCTCAATAAAGCTTGTCTGCAAGTGGTAAGAGATGGAGATTTATGATGTTGTACACAATTATCTTCTTGTGCTCTGCTATGTGCAGGGAAATGGTTTTTTTGAGAGTGATTAAGTTCAAACTTTAAGAAAAAAAATTTTAAATAACATTTTGCTTGATCTCCCGCCCTTCTCTGCAGAGGTAGGGCACTATGGGTATGGTCAGCACATACTATCAGACTCCATTAATGTATGGGTTAGTTTTGCTGAATTTTTTCTCCCTCCCTCTTTATTTTTTATTAGAGGACAGTTCTCTGAGGAAAGGTGGACTTTGAAATTAGGCTGATGTAGAAACAAGTATCAATAGATTTTTTTTTAAATAATAATAATAAAGTTTCTCTTGGGCCTAGAACATCTATGTATGCTCCGAGAGTCAAGTATGACAGCAAATCCTACTACCACGTGAATAGCGCTTTGCCCATCTCTGCCTGCCTATAACTCACCGAGACCATCTTCCCCTCAGAGGGCATGAAAGCAGGCCTGTTGCTGAGTCGGAGTTTGGTCTGCAATGTGTTAAAGTTGATCTCCAACTGGCACTTTTCCTGGACCTTAGGGGGCTTGTGCAGGCGGCGGTAGTCTCGGAAATCCTCCAGTTTCTGCTGCATGGCCTGCATGGTGTTCTCAGGGGTTCGGTTCTCCAACCATGGGACAGTGCGGCGGATCCACTCCAGTAGCTATGATAGGAAGAGAGGAAAGCATCAGAGACAGTAATTTGTAGGGAGACAAGGTAGAAATTGACATCCTATCCCTCTGATACTGCCTAAACCTCACAATCCATATTCTAAAACTGAAAGGTAGCTTAATACAACAGAAACAGGAGTGGTTCAGAAATTAGAAGACCTACGCTGAAACTCCATCTCTGAAATTACCTATGTGACCTTGAGCAAGCCTCTCTAGGCCTCAGTTTCTTCATCTGTAAAAGGAGGTAGGATTAGATGGTCTCTGAGGTCTCTTCCAGGAATAGATCTGGGGTCTGATGTGATTGATCTTTTATGAATCCAATTTCCCCAGCATTCCCACGCCTGTTATTTAAATTAATCAGAACTCACCACCAGGGCAATTCCAAATTATACCCAACACATTCCAACAGCCTTTTCCTTGTTTATAGTAAATATTATTCTGTTTATATGGTGCTTGCATGTATATGTACACACAAACAGAATCACTGATTCTGGAGGGGATTTAAAGAGTAACTAATCTAGTTCCTTCATTTTAAAGAAAAAAAAACCAAGATCCACAGAGGTGAAATGACTTGCTCAGGGGCCTAGTCAAGAGCCAGAGCTGAATTGTACAATTTTTGCACAAAATATAAACTTATTCCATATAACCCTTGGCAAACTTTGATGTGACAAGTGAGCACACATAGCATGTACCCTACTTCCACAAAAGGAGGTCAGACAATGACAGAACAACTTTCCTTCTCGTGCTAAATCAACGAAAGACAAGCATCATTTCCCCATCATGATTAGGAAAATACCTGGGCACATGCCCCAGGCAGGTACCTACATCACTGGCCAGCTTCTCATAGTCCTCCATCAGCTGCTCATTCTCTTGGTTAACTGCCAGCACCTTGCAGATCCGATTAGCTGCTGTCTCCGCCTTGCAACAGAATAGTGAGAGAGAAAGAAAAATCATTTGCACACTTTCCCCAGAACAATCATCAGAGTCTAGATAGGGTACTATCTGCTCCAGGGCCTTCTTCATCTCACACCCAACCCCAGAAAGGTCACCATCATCAGTCTATACAGAGATATTTGAGGTATCCTGCTATTCCTTCTTTACCCATTCATTACTGTTGACTCTGTAGGACCTGAATGGATCAGGTTCAGCTTTTATTTTATGCTAAACAGAGATCCAAACCAAAAGGATTAATTACCTGCCTCATTCTAATTTGGTTCCTAAATTCCCTCTGTTTTGATTAATATTAATTTGATTAATGTTAACGTTTTCCATAGTATGTGGTTGAAGGGTTGGTGGCCCACAAGCACGTTCTAGGGAAAGAGGGAGGAAGAAAGTCAGGGATAAAACATCTGCCCCCAGATAAACCCAGTAGATAATTTACATGTGGCTAAAAGAGAACTGATTAGAAAGCCTCAGAGGAAAATGCCTAGAGAAAAATTACATATCAGCTCCCAAAGTATACACAGGTTTATTTAACAAAGGACAGTGACCAAATAGTCTATTCACTATGCCTAAACAAAACCAAATGGGCTTCAACTGCAATAGGAGGGATTTAGGATAAGGAAGAACTTCCTAAGGGTAAAAGTCATTAAATAATGTTATCGACAGAGATAGTAAAAGTCTCCTTCCTTGAAAAAGTATTTTAACTAAGCTAGCTACCTACCAATCTTTTGGTTCATTTGTAATACTGGATAGAGGAAGGGGACCAGATTAGCCAGTCTTTCAGTTACAGAGCTCTTAAGAGGAATGAATGACTAGTATGTATAGGAAGTAAGTGGAAGATGGTGAGATGGAGGCATGAGAGAAGAGGAAGAGAAAAAGGAAGAGGAAGGTAAGAAAAAGGAAGGAGAATGGGGAAAGAAAAGAAGAAATAAGAGAGAGAGAAGAGAGAAGAATGAAGAAAGAAAGGAAGAAGGGAAAGAAAGGAAGAAGGAACAGGAAGAGAAAGGGAAAGAGAGAAAGGAAGAGCTGTTGAAGGGAGATATTAAAAAGGAAGAATAAGGGGAGAAAAAATGGAAAGGGAAGAGAAAGGAATTTGAGGGGAATAAGGGCAGTAAAGAGCTAATGGCAGATTTCCAATTCTATGTTCAAAATCTTAATGTTTAGCATAAGGCTGAAGGGAACATAAGGGTGGATGAGTGCCAGTTAATACTAATTTCCCAGAAAGGGCAAAGAATGAAGGAAACAATTTTAAATTTGGAGCAAAAGACCTAAGTTTGGGTCTTATGACTGATATTTACTATCTATGACCCAGCATAAGTCAATAATGCCCCTCTCTAGGCCCTTCTGTAAAATAAGGCTGAACTAAATGATCTCCAAAATGCCATCTAGCTCTAAAAGCTTTGGTACTTTTATTTTCGGCCTGGTCTTATCAGGCATAAAATGTGACTCTGATAAAAGAGATAAGTAATAATGGATGAGGGAAGCCTCTAAGGTCTCAGCATAGAACTGAATTATCCCCACTTTGGGAAAGTCAGTCCAACTCTGTATTATTAAATGACAATCTGGCTCCTGATGTCCATTTCAGTAAACTAAGTTGGCATATTAATACTTAAACAAATAAAATCAGAATTAAAAAATTTAATCCTTCAGGATCCCTTCCGAGAATCTCCTCACCTCGTCCTGCTTTGGTTAAAATGCATAAAGACAGGGCTGGGAAAGAGGAGAGGAACCAACCCAACCATATTCAACCCAAAAGAACATAAAAAGTATCACCTTTGGTCAAACTTCCAGCCCAGAATTATCTAGCAATGGTTCCAAGTGAAAGTGTCTTTCATGTCTCTATTTTTGAAAGTTAGGGATATAGTCAATAAAGGAATCTATATGATCAACTTGCATTTGCTGTTTGGGTTAAAATGTGCCTTAACACATTTTTACCTGCAATTAAAATGAGTTTGGTCCTTTTAAAAGAGCTAAACTTCCCTCCTGTGTAGAAATGAAGGATTGTGAATGTAAAACATTGGGTATAATAGTAGGTATGGTGGCATTAGTTGATTTGGCTTAACTGCTTTCTTATTCTCTATTATAAAGAATGACTTGATAGAGAGGGGAGTGATATAGCAAATAAATAGATGAATGAATAAATAAATAAAATGAAAGTGATAGAAAAACAACTCATAATACTATATTTTTTTTAAAAAGAAGTGCTAAGGTATTCAGTGTGCTTCTGTCTGAGGGGATGAATTGGAATCAGTTCTAGTGACCTCCCACATGGAGAATTAGCAAGATACAATTAAAGGAAAGATTTCACAGGATTTCAAACAAGAAAGGAGCCAGGAAGATTTAACCTCCTCCTTTTACACAGAAAAGTTCAGAGACATAAATAATTTCTTAAGGTCTCACAAAGTGGTTGATCCAGACTTAAACCAAATCCTCTAAACTAGGTTATACTCTAGGCAAACCTCTGATGGTCCAGAGGCTTAGGGGTTTAGAGGAGAATTTCAAGACCTAAGTCCTAGTTCTGAGGCTCACTGATGCCAAATAGGTCACTTAACTTCTCTGAGACTCAGTTTCCTTTTTGGTAAAATGGAGACAGGTACTTTCAGTATACCTACCTAAATGACTTGTAAGGAAAGCACTCTGTGGACTTTAAATGTGAACAATTATCTTTATTAATATAAGGATCTCTGAGAAGAGAAATGGTTAATTCTTTAACAGAAAGAACTACTTTTGAACCCAGAGTAAAAATTTAGTAGCTTAGGGAACACATTGCTAGAGGGGTCCCAGAAAGTAGAAATTTGTTCTGGGGAAAATATCAAAGGGAATAATTATTCCAAGACGGGAAACTATAGAGGGGATGAAGGTTTTGCTTTATGAGTGGGGTTTTTCCTGGTTTGCAGGAAGAAGTAAACAATATTATGAAAAAAGGATGGGAGGGAGAAAGGGAAGAAGGAAGGAAGGAAGGAAGGAAGGAAAGAAGGAAGGAAGGAAGGAAGGAAGGAAGGAAGGAAGGGAGGAAGGGAGGAAGGGAGGAAGGAGGGAGGAAGGGAGGAAGGAAGGAAGGGAGGAAGGAGGGAGGAACAGAGGGAGGGAGGAAGGGAGGGAGGGAAGAAAGGAGGGAGGGAGGGAGGGAGGAAGGAAGGAAGATTTGGAGCTAGGACCATAGGATCACAGATTTAGAGCTGGAAGTGACCTGGTCTAGACCTTTCATTTTATGGAGAAGGAAACTACACTATGCTGCCATTCAGGTGGCACTGGGCCCCAGAGAGATGAAGTAATTTACTTGATACAAGTAATAAGGAGCAAAAGCTGAATTTGAACTCAGGTCCTCTGACTCCAAATCTAACAAGTTTTCCATTTCAACAGCTAGCTAGGTGACTTTGGACAAGGAACTTCATCTCTGTAGGCCTCAGTTTTCCCAGCAGAGCAACAACAGTAGCATCCATACAACAGCAGGGATACAACCAAGGCCTAGCCATCCCATCCAAGAGTTTGGGAGGGATCAGAATACCAAGTTCCCAATCTAGTAACTGAGGCTGGAGACACAGGCAAAGAAAAAATACTAATACAATGGGTTAAAAGAACCCCAAGACATAAACCCAGAAGAATGGCAATATGGTACAGTGCATTGAGCTCTAGACTTGGAATCAAGGGAAAACCTGGGTTCAGATCCTGCCTCAGATTACTTACCTGCTATGTGACCTAGGGAAAATTTGTGAGCCTCAGTTTCCCCATATGTAAAATGAGGGGGTTGAACTCAAACTCTAAGGTCCCTTCCAGCTCTAAATCTATGAGGGACATGGTCTTAGGTCCCTTCCAACTCTTGATCTTACGAGCACAGGTGAATTCAAAACTTTGCAAATTTAGCAAAGTAGTAAGAGATGAGGCAACAGGAATGAGAAATTATCAAAGAACTTGGACGATCTACTAGCTGAGAAGAGCAGATTGTGAGAATGAGTCCGTGTAAAGTAGGGCAGAGGTCTCCTGAATGCCAATCCAATGTCCTGTCTTACATCATCTTGCCTCTCTATCTATACACAAAAAAGTACCTGAGTGAAATTGGTAAGTGTACAATCAACTTCAACATCTCAAATTTTTGCTTTCTATCCCTTTACTCTCTTTTTTTTTTGTTCATGAAGTGAATTATCTATCTTAAGGATTCATTGTTTTCTTTAAAAAATATTGCATTGGTGGGGGTTACTGTCTACTGATTCCATTTCTTCCCCCTTCTAAGTATAGTCAAAAAAGCCAAGCAACAGATTGGCCATGTGCAATCAATTCTCTACCAGTAGTTTTGAGCTTTGTTATAATACTGTAAAGCAAGTGTTTTGTAGGTTACATTGGTATGCTCTTTTTTCTGGGAGTTTTTAGCAGTCCAGTCCCAACTCCCAAGATGAAAGCACTGTATGAAATACTAAGACTCTAGTAATTATTATTAATTCACCTGGTAGCAGACAACCAAAGAGGAGACACTAACAAATGCAAATCCTCAAGGAGAGTCAGAAAATAGTCTTAGTATGTAGCATTAATGTTAACCTTAACATTTCTTCTAAACACCTTTTTGAATTAGTCACTCATCCCTTGGTCCATGCAGATAAGATCCATATAAATACAGAGATGATCTCATCTGGATCCTAAAGTCAATGGTTTCTTAACTGTCAAATCCAATGGCAAATCCGAGAATCAGTACTGATTCTTCTTGACCTCTCTGTGAAGTCTCACACCACTGGTCAACCTCTCCACCTGATAACTTTGTCCTTTCTGGGTTTCTCCTACCATTCCTCACTTTGATTCTCACCTATCTGATCACTTTTCTTAAGACTTCTTTGCTGGATAATCATCCACAGAATATCCTCTTAAGTAGGGTTACCACAAGGCTCTGTCCTTAACTGTCTTCTTTCCTCCAATTCTATATACTCTCCCACCAGCTCCCACAGGATCAAATATCTCTATGCAAATGACTCCTGAAACATATCTAGCCCTAGTACCTCTAGTGAGCTTCAGACCTACATCCTCAACTGCCTGTTGGACATTTATAACTGGATACACCTCATAAAAAACTCAAACTCAATATGCTTGAAACAGAGCTCATCTCCCTACCCAACCTGCTCCTCTTTCCAACTTCCCTATTTCTGTTGAGGGCATCTCCATCATTCTAGAAACATAGTCCACAACCTTGAAGTGATCTCTGATTCTTTTCTCTCTTCCTCACACCCCATATTCAATCAGTTGCCAATCTTTAAGAAGTTTTAACACATCTCTCCACTCACACAAACACCACCCTAGTCTATGCTTTTATCTTCTCTATTACAATAGTCTCCTTGTTGATTTTCTTGCCAAGTCTCTCCTTCTGCATTCTAACCTCACACAGCTCCCAAAATAACCGTTCTAAAACATAAGCCTGGCCATGTCACTCCCCTTACTCATAAAGCATCTAGGATAAAACACAAACTCTAGGTGGTGCAGTGGATAGAACACTGCTCCCAGGGTTAGGAAAACCCGAATTCAAATTTAGCCTCAGACACTTCCTACCTGGGCAAGTCACTTAAACTGTTTGCCTCAGTTTCTTCATCTGTAAAACGAGGGTAATAACAGCACCTACTTCCCAGGGTTGTAAAAATCTAATAAGAAAATAATTATAATGCATTTAAATACTATATAAAATGTTAGCTATTACTGTTGTTATTTTGTTTGCCCTTCATAACCTGGTTCTAATGTAAACTTCCAGGCTTATCAGACATCACTGCCCTGTATAGCCCTTCTCATAAGCAATATTCCATTTCCTCTCCATGTCTTTACCCAGCCTATTCCCTAAGTCATGGATGTTTTTCCTTAACCATATTACCTCCACCTCTTGGAAGGAAGGCAGAAAATAGCTACTTATAACTCCAAGGCAATATCTTCCAGGCCCCACAATCAAGAAATTCATAAAGCAGCAAAATCAAAACCTCAAATCCTCCAGGATGACCACTAACAAACACAGCTAATATCCTAAAGGGAAGACTTGCTGAAACAAAATTCCTGTCACTCCTGAACTCATCCAACTCTAGCAGTCATTCAGTACTCAAGCCCATGCACACGTGTCATGCCAATCACCAATGAGCTAAGGGGGGGGGAAGTGTAACATAAGCACAAGAGCCAAGGAGAACAAAGGCATAGCTTGGATAAAAGCAAATCAGCTTCTGTGAGAGCAAGGCCTCACCTGCAGAGAACAAAGTCCCAACTATCCAAATGTATGTTCTCATATGACCTTTAGCAGAAATTCAGCTAAAAGAAAGTAAAACAGTCAAGAGAAATGAAACTTCTGAGCAAGGGGTCAGGGATCTGAGTAGTACAGAAGCGTCCGGTGAGGCATGGAACAATACCCTTGGCTCCCACTACTTCTCTCCATTCCCTCTCCTACCTATCCTCTACCAGACAAGCTTTAGGGGAAAAACCAGGACATTTGCTTGCTTGGCTTTAACCCTTGGAGCCCAAGGAGATTAAAGACAGAGAAAGGGGAAGGTACCAAGATGGCTTCTCTCCTTGGGCTTCCCAGAGTCTCATTGGAAGACTGACCTTTGGAATGACTCCTGACCCAGGATATGAGAAGACCCCCATGCCACCCAACTTTGCCCTGCACAGTGACCTTGTGCCAGGAATGTGAACCAAAGGAGCATGAAATGTTTACAGCAGGAGTGAGAGGCGGGGAGAATATCACAATCAGGTTGCCACATAAAAAAAAAACCCAATACTTCTCTTCCGTGCACTGCCATTGGCTATCACACAGCAAATGCTTTAGAGACAGAAAGGCAGGCAGGTATGACTAACAATGGTAGCCCGAGTGAAAGACAGCATGAGAGGGACAAAAGAAGAATGGATGCAAAGAAGAAAAAGACAAAGAGAAAAAGAGGGAAGAAGGGAATAAGCAGTAACATATAGTGAGCTCAGCCCACCAAAAAACCCGGCGCTGGAGGTAGGAAACTCCACGGAGCTCCTGATCCTGAGTAGGGAGGCGAGGAGCAAGCAAGGATCTCCTAGCCTAACTTACACTGGTCAAAAAAAAATAGGAGAAAGGGGATGGTAAAAATGGCACTGTGCAGGGAAAACAGTCTGAATACGATGGGGGAATTTCAAAAGATGTAGAAAAGGGATGAGGAGAAACAGGAAGCAGGAATGAGACAAAAAAGCTAAGTGGAAAAACTGGAAAGGAAATGTACAGAGGCAGCCACTAAGAGAAATCTTTTGAATCTGGGCTGCCCTCCCATGAGTGACCATGAAGAGGGCCAAGGAGACCCATCCACGGAGTAAATTGAAATTGTATTGGGCAGAGAACCATGGTAAGAAAAGATCTGGGTCAAAATAATTCCCTCAAACCTTAAGTTCAAATCCTGGGGAAGAAAGGAAGGAGAGCAGACAAGGGGCTGAAAAGAATGCCCCTATGTAGGGAAAAAGTTTTCTGGGCTACAAATGGTTATAGTAGGTTAAAGGGATAGTCTATGTTTCCCTTTCTTGGGGGAGCGTCTTCCCACACAGGAAGTGCTACAAAGCTAGGAATGAGCAAACATTCCATCCTATACTGGAAAGGGAACAGGATTATATGAAAGGACAAGGGAACAGGATGAGTAAAGCTGGCAGATAGCAAAGGCTCTCCTTCCTGGGGGCAGAGGGAACGGACTCACTTCTTCCCTTCCCTCCTAAAAAAAGAGCTAGCATCCTCCATGGGGTAAAAAGAGGTTAAGTGCTAGGGAAAAACAGATACATTTGTAATCTGTTCAGACCCTCACTACTAATTTCTGATGTTTTCAGGCTAAAGGCTTCTATAAACCCCACTCCCCCCCCCCCATCCCACTCTGAAAAGCTCACTGGATGGGCACAGAGAAGGGTCCTGAGAGTAATGCCTAGGGATAAAAGGAAAGCAGGAGTTTGACCATTCTCTCTGAGCTCCCACTTAAGACAGAGCCTATGGAAGTGATGGAATAAATCAGAAGAAACAGAAAAGTGACAGAGGGAAGTGTGAGAGGGATGGGCTGGGGAGGAGTTATATCTCACCTTCTGCGCACCTGAGAAGGCGTGGCAGTAACATGAAACATAGGTCAAAATGGCCTTCTCATCCGGCCTTAGCGTGCCTACAACATCTGCGCAAAGAAGGAAAAGAGGTTGAAAGGATAAAGTAAGAAGCAGCAGCACACAGAATAAAATAAAACAGTTGTGGGGAAAGAGAGAAAGGAGAGGACAGAGAAGGAGAGGTGAAAGGGAAGGGAAGGGAAGGAGAGGGAGGGGGAGAGAAAGAGAGAGAGAGAGAGAGAGAGAGAGAGAGAATGCAAGGACAGAGCAGACACAATAGAAAAACAGACCAAGAAAGAGCAAAAAAGAGGGAAGAGCGCAGTCATGGGAAAGGGAAGAAACTTCCTATCATGCATATCAAGACAAGACACATCAATTTCCATGCGGAGAGCAGGGAATCCAGATGAGGACATGATCAGTGAGTTAGCCCCATGGGCCAAAGCAGCATTCCTACCTCCATAGGGGTTTCTCATCCTGGGATCAGGAAATGCCAAGGTCATGCTGGGTTCCTTTCTTTGCCATGAACATTTCTCCAACAAGATCACATGCTCCTGCTGCCACCTCAATGGGGCTGGAGACACTCTCTTGTTCAGCTCTTACACCTCCTAGGCCCCAGGGATGGGCTGGAGGTTTGTGGGTTACTTCCCTGGGTGGCCCAAAGCAGAGCTGACCACAGGGTTGTGGGATCTAGACTCATCCCCCAACATTATCAGACAGCAATTATAGGTCAAGCCCTTAGCCTTGGGGTAGAAGCATGCAGTCAGGGGCAAAGAACTCAGAGTTTACACTCGCTCCATGAGGGGAGACTAGGTAGAGGGCTGTTTGTGGGACAGTATCAAATCAGCAATGGGAAACAAGCAGGACAATCTATCATCTGAAGTCCAGAGTCATAATATTTAGGGTTCCTTAGCAGGATGGAGGAGAGATCAAAGGTTATGGTTGCAGGGCTTCTCCTAAAAACTCCAGTTGCTGAGACTGGTGTTAAATTTCCTGCCAACAAAAAACTTGGACGACTCAGAAGACCTGCCAACCCAGTGGAAAAACTCTATGGTCCACACTGCAGCATTGCACCTGAATGCTAGCTATGGACAAGTCCCAAAAAGAACCTATTCTTTTCACCAATGGCCAAAGCTAGTGATGACAAAGCTTCAAGCTATTTGCACCTGATTAAGAAGGGGCACTTGCCCTGCAGCTTTCAGACACTGGAGAAGGAAGGAAGGAAGGAGAGGTTGAGGGAAGAGTCAGCAGGAGTAGAGCCAAGCAACAGCATACCTATTTGAACCAGTCCTTAATTCTACCAAAAGGGAACCAAACCACAGATACCTGTACCTACAAGTGGTGGTTGAGGGAATGCAGAGAAAGAAAGGGAGTAGGATCAGAGTCGGGGAAAGGAAAAAATAGTCTAGGTATTTATTAGTAAGAGGACTACGTGTATTATATACAGAAAGGTCTAGGTACCCCATGATACCTTTTGGGCTCCGGAGAAGGCGTGGTAGAAACTAGAAACATAGGTCATGATGGCCTTTTCATCAGGGCGGGCAGTTCCAACAATGTCTGTGGAGAAAAATCTCAAGTTAAGAAAGAATCAACTGGTAGATTGGGTTAAGAGAGAACTGAGGGCAAGGGACAAACTAGTACCTCCTCAGGATGAAAGGAGAAAGAGGTAAGAGTCTTGGGGAACCAAAACATCTGCCATTTCTGGCCTCTGCACCATCTTATTTGGATAACACTATGAATGAGCTCAGGACCAGGCATGAAAGGCTGAGGCCCTAACCTGAAAACTGTGATGAAAAGGGTTTCTAGTGGCAAACCCAGACCATATGTAAATTATTAGGCCATGAGAAGTCTTGTGGTTTTGGTTTTTTCAAACCTAGCCCTAGGAATATATATAAAACTAAATGTCAACCCAAAAGGGGAAACCTCACATACTCGTACATGCTGACATTAACAGAACCAGCTACAGAGAAGTCTTCCTCACCCCTCCCCCACTCCAACATCTGGTCATCCTATTCTTCAGGACTTGATCAAAACTGATGGAGAACTTCATATCCTAGGGATGAGTAGGACTGGGTCTCCTCATTACCCTCTCCTTTTCTCTCCTCTAATCCAGGGGTGGGGAACCTGCAGCTTTGAGGTCACAAGTGTCGTTCCAGGTCCTTGAATGCAGCCCTTTGACTGAATCCAAACTTCACAAAACAAATTCCCCCCCCCCTTTTTTGTTGTTACCTCCACCTCTTGGAAGGAAGGCAGAAAATAGCTACTTATAACTCCAAGGCAATATCTTCCAGACCTACATCCTCAACTGCCTGTTGGAATTTATAACTGGATACGCCTCATATACAGATACATACAGATACATATACAGAAAATAAAAAAATAAAAGAATTTGTTCTGTAAAACTTGGACTGAGTCAAAAGGACTCAAGGACCTAGAAGGCCACATGTGGCCTTGAGGCCGCAGTTCCCCACCTCTGCTCTAGTCTTTAAAGAAGAAGGGTCATTTCTCCTTGCCAAAGCCAACCTCCCTACTTGTTCCTTTATATCATTTCCTCCTGCAGTTCACCCATTTAATAATTTTATCCCACAATCCCACCCCCATCTCCAATCTCTCTCTATTTATCATTTTGATCCCACCTGCTATGGGTATGTCTATTCCAGGAATCTGTTCTGATCACTTCCATGAAGATGACTCGCACAATCTCCAGATCAATTCCTCATCTCCTG
>CM053598.1:196171789-196205316 GCA_028646575.1 Pseudocheirus occidentalis
CTCCACTTAGCTATCTCAGAGGCCTCACAAATTTGGAAAGTTAAAAAAAAAAAAAAAAAAAAAAAAAAAGGAATTCATGGCCACTACCCCACCACCCCATCCAAACGTTTTTCCTAACTTACCTACTTGTGTTTAAACACTACCACCCCCCTTTAGTCATTCAGGTTTGCAACCTTGAAATCATTTTCAACTCTCCCTTCCCCCTCACCTCCCATGCACAGTCATCTGTTGAGGCTACTTATAGAAAATCATCCATAGCCAAACCCTTCTCTCACCCCACCATAACCTCCTTAATTTGGGCCCTCACCACTTCTTTGCTTAGATCGCTACATGAGCTTCCAATGGCTCCCTCTTGCCTTTAGGATAAAATACAAATTCCTTTATTTGACAATTAAAGGCTTTCCCAATCTGGCTCCAAAATTATCTTCCCAGACTTTCACATTCCTCCCGCCCCACCCGTTCTATGACCCAGTCAAACTGACCTACCTCCTGCTTCCTCTATGTAACATTCTATCTCCTTCCTATGACCCTTTGCACAAGCTGTCTCCCCTGCTTGCCATGCTCTAATCACTTGTACCTCCTAGAATCCCTTCAAGGTTCAGCTCAGGTGCTATCAAGCCTTTTCCAATCGCCCCAGTTGTTTGTACCTCTCTCCTCACACACCCCAATATTACTTCGTATTTACTTCCCCATATATTCTATATTTGTCCATGTGTACATACTGTGATTTTATCAACATATCCCCAGGTCCTAGAACAATAACTAGAAACATAATCCTAGAACACAGAGGGCATTTAATGACTTCTAGCTGGACTGACTCAAATGACTACAATAAAAAAGAACAGTGAATAAGCAGCTCAGAGTCCCTCTGGAAGCTCAGTATGTGTATCAGGGTGAAGGGAGAGAAATCAAGGAAAAGATCTTGTGAGGCTGAAAAAAAAAGCTTTGCTACCTTCTGCATCCAGCATCTTTGGGATATCCAGGTACTTCTCTGCCACATCAAAAGCTGTATTTAGGTTTGTGAGCGGGTCATCCTAATGGGAATGGAAGGAAGAAAAACAAAGGCATGATGTGAGAAACTGAGGAAGCACTGGTCAGCCTCTCTCTGTATGTAAGATGGAAGAGAAAGATGGCTGACTCTACTGAATGGGGTCATCACTTACACACCCCCACATACATCCCATCGACTGGCTGGGCCATCTCAAATCTAGCTCTGTTTGTTATTATCCTTCCTCCAGGAAGCCTTGACAATGGAAACCAAGATACTTAGAAGCAGCAGATTTAGCAAGGAATCCTATTAAATTGATTGATAAATTTCACTCTTAAGGGTTTTCCATCCTTGCTGGCCATGCTGCTGATTTGCTAAGGAGCCACCAGGGGGTGCTGTAAGAGCAGTTTTCTCAATAGAGCAGTGAACCTAAGGATTTGGTCACTCAAAAAAAGTCAAGAAGGCAGTTTTCACATAGCACCCAGTCCCAATTATTATCTACAGGGTGATAATGATATGGTAAAAAGAGTACTGAACTTGGAGATTAAATACAAGCTCTGATGCTACTGGCTGGGTAACTGCGGGCAAGTCACTCTACATAAACCTTAGTTTTATTCCTTTGCAAAATGGGTGTAATATTTACACACCTTACTGCAGAGCTCTCATGAGAAAAGGGTTCTGCAAGTGTTAGAGAAAGATGAGTTAATATTATCAAATTAGGAGGTAACAAGTGATGAAAGGTCTGGGTTATGACTTGGACTCCTTTACCTCCCAAGGTTTCAGTTTTTTCAACGAGGGAAATGGAGAAAAATGGCCTGTTACTCAGGGTGTGAAAGGGAAGAAATAACTGAATTTGAAAGAGTGAGGTGTCAGTCTTCTTGAAGGTCTTGCCTAATAGGACATCTTTTGCCTCCTTGAGGAAGCTTAGGTTCAGTTTTGCAGGGAGTTGATGAATAACCATTTCTCTTTTTGATGAGTCCTTCATGGCCTAAACAAATAATAAGCCAGTTCATTAGCCTGTGGTTCAGTTTTCCCCATACGAAAGATACGAATCAAAATAGGAAGCTTTTTCCTCACAGGGAAGAGCATGGGGTTCTGTTTATGCCCTAGAACAACTGCATAGGCCTCTTTAAAGGAGGAAGTTGATTAAAATAGCCAGAAGCAGTCAGATCTGTGGAAACAGTACAACAAATGAGAGATTCTTCACCTTTTTCTGTCACAGATCCAATCATTTGGCAATTTGATGAAGCCTATGGGCCCTTTCTCAGAAAAATGTCTTAAAATAAATGGAAAAAATACTACTTATCAGTTAGAAGTTAGTGAAAATAAAGACGTAATGTTTTTCCTAACAAAATTGCCAGGCCCTCTGAGCTCTATCCACAAATCCCCCGCTTTTGGGGGAGGGGGGGAGGAGAGAAGAGGACAGGAACCAAGGTCAGGAACTCCTGCAATAAAAGCTATTTTCCCAACGGTATCTCTAAGATCTCATATCCCCAGGACCCAGCTGCTTTCTTTTCAAGTATATTCCTTTGGGAAGCTTGGCCCAGGTAAGTCACTTTCCATCATCTGGCCTGGCCAGGGATATTGCTGCTAATAAGGAACAAATACCCATTCTAAACACTGCCTCTCAGGTCCAGGTTTAGCATCCAACCTGGTCCTAAGCAATCATTACCCTATATGCTCATCTCATGTGTCCTTGTTTAAGCTATTAACATATTCTGACAGAGACAACTCACTGACGGAGCCTGGCTTAAAAAAAAAAGAAACAAGACAAAAACCTTTTTGATGTCTCATTCAAATAACTCCTGATTTGTGATAGACTCCCTATATGTGAGCACATTGTGAAGTGACACCCACACCCCACCTCCCCTAACCCTAAGGATAGAAAGCTTTATGGGTACTCAGAGATCTCTGGAGAAGTTACTACAAGCTGTGGGTTTATGAAGGCATATGGAATATGGTAGCAGGAACCATTATTATAATGAATGGGGCTGTCACTAATGGTTTAGACTGGCACCTACTCAAAAGCTAAGGTTCCACTGATGCAGAGTACAGAGCCTAGCAGGGAACCATGTGCAGTCACATTCAGGGAGCCTCTCCCTCTCTCTTTCAAGCAGGTAGAGGGCTTTATACTCTGAAAGAGCTCAAAGCGTTTTGTCTTGTTTAGTTTTGTTGTCTCCAAATGGAATGGTTTTGTCTCTGGATTCCACTCCAACAGGCAACTGATGAAAAGCATTTTTTTTTTCCTTTCTCCCCAATGAACTTATAGGGCTAAGATCACTCCCGACAGAAGGGAAGAAGGATTTCTAACATTTGCCTTCAAATTGTCAGTAAGTACCTTCCGCAGCTTCCCATAATCAATGAGTTCTGGTCGGTGTCTGTGGATCAGTGCACAGAACCCAAGACCATCTTTCCAGCTGTAGAGGAGAGAAAGAATGAATCACAAAAATGTGTTAAGTTTGGAGGAGAGGGTGGGGATCAGTCAGCAAGAGTAGGTGAGGGATCACAGGATCATAAGAGCATAGAGTTAGAACTAGGAAGGATCTTACAGATCTTTGGGTCAATTCTCTGGTTCTACAAACAAAGGACTGAGGCCCAGAGAAGTTGTGACTTGCCTAAAGTCACATGACTAGTACATATCTGAGGTAGGATTTGAATCCAGGTCCTCCTGACTCCAGAGTCAGCACTCTATCCAATGTTCCACATTGCCTTTCTTGGATGGGGAAAAGAAAAGGCTGGGCAGGAAGACGGAATCATCTTTCCTTTTACATATTTTTAAATGTTTTATTAAAAGTTGAACACTGAATATCTAATTCAACCAACTAAGCTTGCTCAATAACTATTTACATATACATTAATAACTTTTAATGCATAAAAGATAATTTTTTTCCAGTTACTCTAAGACTGTCTTCATTATTATTCTTCATTTATGGCAGAGTGGTCTATATGGCATTCATGCTGACCACGTGAAAGTAACCATATAGGCATCCCTTATTTTCAAAATGGGAGAGGAGCAAGTCAAAGACTGAGAAACAAAAGATAGGAAAGGACTACCACTGCGCAATCAAACTCCATCTCCAATTTTTAATAACCTGATGTCCAAGGAACCAGAACTACAAACTGCCTACTCTTTCCAACACCATCTCTTTGCAGATAGTAAGAGCTCTCGATATATGATGAACTGAATTGAATTCCATGATATCTCCCTGCTCCAACCGCCTTCTGCTATGCTGTGTGACAGACACACTGTTCCAGGAGGATTAGGACAAGATCATCATCCATCTCAAAAAAATATGTAATGAACATGTGCTAAACACTGGAGGAGATAGCAAAGAAATAGAGCCATCTTCCAAACAGATAGCCTTGCTAAGAATAGATGTTCAGTACTTTCCCCTCCCTTCCTTGCAGAAGGGACACAGTTGTGAAATAGCATATATAATTTCAGCCTTCTTCCAATGTGTTAGTTAATTTTACTGAACTGGTGTTTTCCACCTCCTTTTCTCCTCTTTATTACAAGGGATGGGTCTTGGGGAAGAAGCAAGAAGGGCTAAATTAGGAAATTCAGGTGACATCTTAAAAATTAATATCAATTTTCTTTTCAATACTCCACATATACCCCCCAAAAATCTCTGCTTAGACCAGTCTGATATAGTCAGGGGAGGGAGGAGAGGGGGATTCTACAGCACCTTGGTCAAAATAGCCTAGTTAGGATTGTGATGTCACATGTATCTCACATACCTGATGTGGAAGTTCTGAATGTTTACGTTTTTATATGGAGCAGTCTTCCTCTGACACCAGAGCAGCAGCCCTTCCTTTGCTGATGTCTCTGTGAAGTGGGCAAAACAGGAGAAAGGGGCAAGTTAGTTGTGCTGCTGAATAGATATGCAAATACAAGGGTCATTCGGGCCAGTAACTTGCGGTTCCTCATTACAATCATCTCCCACCTTTGATTCAAACACAATCCCTTCTCTCTGAAATGGAATCCCCACCTCCCCATGCATAATAAGGCACTGAGTCTTTTAGGAGAGCTTGGGAAGGGGTCCCATTACCTTGGGTATTGTCTTGTATCTCACCTGTCTCAAATCCCCACCAGTGCAGAGGGATCATAGTGCTGACTTGCCCATGTAGTTAGTAAGGGAGGAGGGAGGAAGTATTGTAAGAGCGGGATACCAGACAGGGTTATCTGAATTGAAGTCTAGTGGGTCTGGTCAATATACCATATAACTACTAAGCAAAGTACACACATAAATAGTGTGTAGAAGTTAAAAGATCCAGGTTATCATCACACACCTAAGTGTGCCCAGACACTGCCTGGGAAAGAATCCCTCATGTTGTATGCATACAAGATGAAGAGAGTTGGAAAAGATCAGCATTTGGGGAAAATGTGAGAGAAGAGGGTGGGATGAACCCAAGCCATACCTTCCACTGAGATATCCTGAATCGCAAAGCGAAGGATGATGGTCCAAATCATCCCTAGGGTCATTTTCACATTCCCATCCACAATTTCTGCAGAAAAAAAAAAAAGCAGAAATATATTAGAATGGATACCTCCTGGTCTCAGTCAGTCAGAGTAAGACTGACTAGAGACCACAAACGGTTTGTATCAGGCATCTCTCAGATTGGGAATCAGGGCTAGAAAACCAAGACATTCCCTAAACTCAGCTATCCTTTGCTATGTGGGCTAAGGGTTCTGGGGACTAGGTTAGGAAGATACAACAGTACCATGAAACTAATCTAAATGACCCCTCCTTATTCCTACAAGTCACATATACTCTGTTCTTTGGCAGGATTAATTCCCAATCTGGGAACATGGATTTAGAGCTAGAAGTGACATCAGAGGTCACCTAGCCCACCCCAACCTTTGAGGCACAGAGAGGCTTTCAAATGGACTTGTCCAAGGTCACTACAGGTAGTCCAAGCAGAATATAGGGAATCACATCAGAGTGAGAACTTGAACCCAAGCTCTCTGATTCCAAAACCAGTGCTTCTTCCACTACACAAAGATGGATGCCAAAGAAGCCAGGATACAAGCATGGCAGAGTTGCTGCTGCCTCCACTGAACCAATTAGGTGGCATGGATAGAGTGCCAGGCCTGGAATCAGGAAGCCCCAAACTCAAATCTGGCCTCAGACACTCACTAGATGTACAACCATGGACAAGTCACTTAACCTCTGAGAGCCTCTGCTTCCTCATCTGTAAAAGGGGGTAATAGTAGCATCAGGATTACAGGATTATTGTGAAACTCAAATGAGATAATATTTGTAAAATGTACTTTGTAAGGTGCCTCTGCTCAGGTCATGTGGTGAGAAGAACAAGGAAGGTGGGAAAGAAAAGCAAAGAGTAAAGGATAATGAGAAAGGCATTTCCCCAAAAAAGGTGCTGATAGAGGACCCCTGATAACACAAACAACAAGGGCCTGAAGTGACCTGGAAGATGCTCTGAGTCCTTTTTCATCACTTCCATGTCTAATTTACATTCCCTCCTCCCTTCTTTTATTTGTTTAAATAGAATCCCTATCTTTCTCTAAAATTCATCTCAAATTCCACCTTCTCCATGAGGTCTTGCCCAATTTACCCCAGTTACTCTCTGTCTCTCTCATGAAATGACCTTATATTTATAGATGTACAACATTTTTCCTCCGGTAAAATGTAAATTCATTGAGGACAAGGATTATTTTACTTCTGTCTTTGCGTCTCCAGGGTCTGGCATATATCAGACCATTAATAAATGCTTATTGATGAACTGACTCAATCCTCCATAGAAAATGGACTGTGAGCTCCAAGATGAACATGGGAGTCACTTAAGGCCCACACTTAAAATTCAGGCTGGGCCTTAACTTTGCATGCACCAGTGCAAAGCCTTGGTGAGATATAACCTTAAAACTTACTATAATTCTGATGCTGGGAGGGATAAGATCATCTAATTTAAACCATTCATTTTACAGGTACAGCAACTGAGACCCAGTAAATTTAAGTGCTTTGCCATAGCTAGTTATGCTTTTCAAATATTCTTTCTGTATTATATTTTATAGGAGAAGGTTGAAGATTCCATCTTGTCCACACCTAAACTTTGCCAGGAGTTGGGTCTGTGGCAGAGATAGGAGAATCACATATGTCAAAAGACCTGAAGCTGCAAAGATTCCTTCCAAGAATCTAATCTCTTGATTCCTTCCTGCCCACTGGCTAGGCTGTAGCTCACAGGGGTCAAAGATTGCTCATAAACCCAGTTGGGCACCATCTCTCCCTGGTAAGGAAGTACGGTAAGGGATGCAGAAATCATCTACTTACAGCTAACTGCAGAGGGCAGTATTTCCTACAGGCTTACACTGAAATAGATACTATATAAAGAAGGGGGAAGCCACTAGCCCTTTCCTTGCTAACCTCCACAAGTGGCTTTGTATAGAATGCTTTAAAATTCACAGAAAGTTTCCTTTGCAACCACTATTATCCCCAGTCTCCGAATCAGAAGATAGAAATTCACTGAAGGTTAAGACACTCAACACTAAAAATTGTGGTGCATCGATGTAATAGACTATTAATATGCAGTAAGGAATGGAGCATGACAAATTACAGGAGAGCATACAGGGAATACAGGAAATGAATGCAAAGTGAAAATAGAGCCGAGAAAACAATGATTCTGCCAATTGCAATGGAAAAAACACCCAAATAAAAGTGAAAATGACTGTTGAAAAATTACAAAGAACAAGTTTTTTCCCAAAAAATAGAGATGAGAGGATAACTCCCCTCCCCTCCCTTTGCTGAAAGTGGAGGGGGAAGAAGGGGCAATATTAACAGGTGTATCCAAAAGCAGTCAATCGCTTTGAAAGTGATTGAGGAATATACATGTAGACAAATGCAAAATATTAAGCATCAAGTAAAACAGAGGATCAGAGAAGGTTAGAACCTCAGGGTACAGCGCCAACCTACTCCTATTAGAGGCGAAGCTGAAGGCTGAGACATGACGTGCTTCAGATCATGCAGCTTGCACATGACAGGGTTCATTTTAATTAACTTTGTTCCGTCACCCCACAATGCCTCCCCTCGTTCTGTCCATGATGGTCAGCACTGCCCTGTTTGTTCTACCAAAAGTCTACTAAAAGACCTGGGCTTTCAAGTGAAACCAATGTTCTCAGCCATGCAGAAGATCTGCTAAGCCTTCCTGCCCCACCTCATTCACTAATATTCTCTATAGCCTGGGGGGACAGAAGACAAGGGCCTCCTGTCCAGTGGCACTCCAGGGTCAGCCATAGTGCTCTAACTCGAACCTGGAGGTTGTTTCCCATTCCTCCACCCTAACAATTCTTCTAGTGTGATTATTAAAGGCACCAGAGCATAGATTTGGAACTGGAAGGAACTTAAAAGAAAATCTAGATCAAGTTTCTTAATTTTGATGAGAAAACAAGGTTATGTGACAACTCTAAGGTTACACAGGTAGTTAGTTTCAGGTAGGATTTGAACTTCTTACTCTACGGCAGTTACAGTTAGGAGGCACAGTGGATAGTGCTTGGCCTGGAGTCAGAAAGACTCATCTTCCTGAGTTCAAGTCTGGCCTCTGACACTTACTAGCTTCGTGACCCTCGACAAGTCACTTAACCCTGTTTGCCTCAATGCCTCATCTATAAAATGAGCTGGAGAAGGAAATGGCAAACCACTCCACCATCTTTGCCAAGAAAATCTTTGCATTTGGGGTCCTGAACAGTTAGACAGCACTAAAAATGACGGAACAATAACCTCTCACTCTAGAGCCAGGGCAGTTTCCCAAACACTCCAGCTCTTCTCCAGGCTTTTCCAAGGGCTGTCGCCTATGGTTGGAATACTCCGCTCCTCACCTCCACCTCTCAGTCTCTCTGGTTTTCTTCAGATTCTAGTCAATTTCCACCTTCAGGAGAAGGCCTTTCCCAGTTCCCACAACTGCTCATATCAACTTCTATCTATTCCATGTATATCTTCTACCTATCAAGTTATTTATACATTATCTCCTTCATTAGAAGACATGCAACCTAAGGGCAGGAGATATTTTTGTCTTTCTTTTTATCCCTAGCATGTAAGTAATAAACAGTATCTGGCGTATAGTTAAGCACTTAATAAATGCTTGCTGGCTGACTTTCTCAACTACCCCCCCCCTAAGAAAAGGTGGCAGAAGAGGCAAGGATAAGGAATAACCTACCCCACAATAAACATATCTCAATCAAACACTGAATTCCAAAAACAACTACATTAAAGGAGACAGAACTGAATGCTGCTGCCTCATGGATGGTTCTAGAAAGGCCAAGTTACCAGAGCCACTGTGCTGACAATTAAGAGGCAATTAAGGACAGCCTTGTACAGAAGACACCTGGAGATTTCTGTTTACTGACATGCTCCTAGCTGTAAGTAAGCAAGTGACTCCTCTGCATTTTGGCCTTTTGGCTCTCCCCTTTCATCACCCATGCAAAAAATAAATAAATGAATGAATCTCAAGGGATTGCTGGCTCCAACTGCCTCTGTGGAATTTCTCGCTAGAGCCAGAGACAATTTTCCATTGGAAAGTAAAGATTTGTGAAAGACGATGAGCAGGGAGATATCTTGAATTAGTAGCTATGTACAGTACACAAGACCCACAATCTCATCTCACCTGCTCTCATAAGGTCCCAAACTAGCTGTCTATCCCTTTGCTTCTAGGAATGGTAGATTCAAGCTGCATATAACTGTGTTTAATTCAACACCATTCATCGATTCCCCAATGCTCCTAAAGACTAGTCACATTTAATTGTATAGAAAGAGGAATGATTGGGGCATCAAAGAGAGAAGCAACTACATGAAGCAACTCTATGGGTAAACTACAACTGAAGTCACAAAATGCTCAGACCAATGTGGTATAGTGGAAAATCACTAGTCTTGGAGTAAAATCACATTAAAGTGTGATCAGAAGCCATGTAACCTTGAACGGCACATGCATCACTTTAATCTTTAGTTTCCTTGATACTTACATTTGCACTAAAACAATTTGGAATGATGCAAATTAAGGAACTAAAATTTTTATAGATTGTGGACTCAATGAATCTTTTTGACCCAGAGATTCTATTAGTAGGCTTATATCTTAAGGAGGTCATTGATAAGAAAAAATTCCCCTTATACACTAAAATATTTATGGCAGCATTTTTTGCAATAGCAAAGAATTGGAAACAAAGTATATGACCAAAGACTAGTGAATGGCTAAACAAATTGTGGTATGTCAGGACAGACAAATACGATGAATACAAAAAAGTCGGGAAACTTACACGAAAGGCTATAAAGCAAGCTGAGACAAGAACATAACATACACAATGACAACAAGGCAAATGGAAAGAATCACAAAACAATCAAAAGAGAATATTGCAAAATTACAGATAATAAAGATGATCCCCAAAGAAGAGATATAAGAAGGTATCCCCAATCCCATTCCTTTGCTGAGATGAGAAATCCACGGACTATATGTTAGATATATTTTGAGGTTTTTTTCAAATGAATTGATTAGTTTTGTTGATTTTTTTCCCCCTCCTTTAAAAATATTGCTATATGGGAGGGCCTTTGGGAAAAGAGGATACTGGGTGAAAAAATTGTTCACATAAAAAAGTTATCAATGAATATTTATAAAAATAATACCTAGACCACTTAATTCACAGGGATGTTATGAGGAAAGAATGTTATAAAGTTTTAATCAATATATAAGTCTGAGTTACTATCTGCCACACGAAGACAGATGATGGATCATTAACAAACATCCCCTTTGACCCTGAGAGTATCAAGAAATCCATTCTTGAATCATTTCTCTTCTTTCTACCTGTAAACCCCTAAGTCACTTAACCAATCCGGGCCTCAGATTGTTGCTGTTGTTGTTTAGTTGTTTCAGTCCTATCCAACTCTTTGTGACTCCATTTGGTATTTTCTTGGCAAAGATCCTAGAGTGGTTCGCCATTTCCTTCTCCAGCTCATTTTAGATGAAGAAACAGACAAACAGGGTTAAGTGATCAGCCTAGTCATACACCTGGTAAGAGTCGGAGGACAGATTTTAAACTCAGGAAAATGAGTCTTCCTGATTCCAGGCCCAGTACTCTTATCTGCTATGTCACCTAGCTGCCCTTGGGCCTTGAATTAAGATGAGTGGTTGGTGGATGACCTCTAAGGTCCTTTCTATTTCTCAACCTCTGATGCTATGCTAGAGCATCCATTTCAGGAGATTCCCCCCTCTAAAAACATCCTCTCTAGGTCTAGCATAGCCTCTGTTCACATTCTACCTATCCTTTAAGATTCAGCTAACTATCTTACTTCTTCCTTTCTAAGTCTTTTGCAGACTTCTACCAAACCCTATTGCTGCTCTTGCCCTTATCTCTGAACCACTACTACATTTGCAGAGTTAAATAAGACTTTGGCATTGATATAATTACTCCATATATCATATTTCCATATAGTATTTCCCAACTAGATTAAGTTCCTTGAGGGCAGGACCCATGTCTTATATCTTTAAATGTTAGCATAGTGCTGACCACAAAGTAGGTACTCAAAACACTGGTTGTAACTGATTGGCCAAGAGGCAGACAGCAGGACAGAGTAAAGATTAATAGCTCGAGAGGCAGAGAGAAAGAAATTTGCAGCTTCCAAGTTTGGAGTAGAGGCAACAACAATCTTCAAGAGTCCAAAGACTTGAGTTTGGGTCCTGATTCTGCTGTGTAAACACGGGGCAATTCTCTGCTCTTTCTAATTACTGAATCTCATCTGTCAAAAGGGACCAATGTCAGTCCCACCTAATTCAATTCAACAAGTATTTATTAAGAGGCTCTTAATTACGCCAAAAATAAAATGACAAAAAGTACCTGTCCTCACAGAGATTACATTCTATATCACATTTCAATGGGTTTTGGTGAGAATAAAGGTAAAATACATGAAAATACTTCAAAAGCATAAAATGTCATGCAATTATAAGGACTATTGTAATTAGGCCAGTCATGCTGAAAGTAAAGGGTAATAGATGAACAGTCAGAATAATTAATACTCCACTAATACTTGAGTAATGTAAAAAGACCTAGAGGAATGTTTCCAAGACTCCTTGAGACAAGTGCCTGGCACATAGGAGGCATTTAATAAATGCTTTTTGACTGAATGATCCTCTGTGGAATAACTATGAAGGAACGTGTTGAATCACACAAGATAAGACATGAATGGTTTGGGATCTGTACCTAAATGGGGGAGGGAAGGAAATGAGTTTTATGTGGCAGCCACCATGTGCCAGATACTGTGCTAAGAACTCCTTATATTTTCTCCTTTGGTCCTTACAACAACAGTGCAAGGCAGATGCTATTATTATTCCCATTTTACAGTTGAGAGGAAACTGAGGCCAACAGAAGTTAAATGACAAGTCCAGGGTAACACAGTCAATAAATACTGTTGGCCAGATTTGAATGAATTCAAGTCTTCTTGACTCTAGGCACAGCCCACTCTAACCACTGTGCAACTATGAAAGGAGTTCTCCTCAATGATAACATGGACCTATTGGAGAACTGAATAATATCCTTTACTAAAAACCTCCTACATTTACCTCACTGTGCCATGGTGATGGCCTCATGCCAGTTGAGCCCACACGGTCAAGAATCTATGTCCATCTAGAAAACGTTAAGTACTTATCAGATGAGGTGCCCCTGCTGTCCGAGGACTAGCAGGGCTAAATAAAGAAAAGATTAATCTACTAGCAGGCTATCACAACTCCAAAAATATATCAACTTAAGTACAGATGATCCATATTAGTTAATAAAACTGGAACAACTTATCAGAATATAGAAAATCTGGGTGGGCATAAAAAACAAGATTAGCCACAGGGGAGGGCAAGCAGGTGTGAGACATCTCAGGGAGGAGCCCTGACTGAGGCTTGAATAAACCTTCCAGTTCTTGGATCTTATTTAGTGCCAAGCTCATGGTGTTAATATCCCATCTTGTCTATCTCTCTTGGTCTGAGAAGAGAAGGTTTAGGAGGTGATAAAATAGCCACCTACAAGTATTTGAACTGCTATCACGTGTCAGAAGAGTAATATTTGTGCTGTGTGGTACCAGACACCAAACAGGTGCTTGGCTGCACAGAGGAAGACTTAGGTTTGATGGTAGAAATGATATATCAAAGTGCAGTGGAGAAGCCTCTCAAAATACCAAGTTCTCTCTCATCGGAGGTCTTAAAGCAAAGCCAAATGACTTCTTTGCTGGCTGTGTTACAGACCCCTCTTATTGAGGCATAGGTTGGACTTGATGGTTTCTTCAGACTCAGATCCTGGAATCTAGCTCATGCCCACATAAGCCTGACCCTGCTCAAGAAGTTTCGATGGTTCCCTATGGACTCCAGGATAATTTAAATTCAAACTCCTCCAGTTGGCATGTAAAGCCTTTCACAATCTGGTTTAAACATATCCTTTCAAACTGGTTTCAATGCTCTCCTACCCACTCCCCCACCCACTCAATGTTCTAGCCAAACTGAGCTACCTGCTGTTGCATATACATGACACGCCATCTTTGCCTCCTGTCTTTGCAAAGGCTGTCCCCCATGCCTGAAATGAACCCCGCCTCCCTCCCTGGATAGAATCCCTAATTTCCTTCAAAGTTCTGCTCAAATGCCTGCTCCCATTGAGGCCTTTTCTGATTACCCTAGTGGTCAGTGCCCTGGAATTCCTTTACAAATATTTTGTATTGATTTATCTGCATATAAGAGAAATTATTTTTCCTGAAGAATATAAGGTCTTTCAGGGCAAAGAATTTGTATCTCCAGCACTTAGTACTAAGCCTTGAAGGTAACACTCTATCTACAATGTAACAGATGCTTAATGTTTGTTGAAGGAATTTGGCATCCTCTCACAAAGTCTCTCTAGCTCCCTTTATACAGAACAATCTTTCCTCAGTCTGAATAGAGCTTCAATTCCCATTCTTTTCAAATGATTCCTATTATAAAGGACAACCTCTAAAAAATCCCCACTGAGTAGGTGGACTTCCCTTTACTGAGAAGCAGCATAGTACAGTGAAAAAGGCACTGGACTTGGGGTGAGAAAACCTGGCTCCATCCAATATGTATGTGTTGTGTGACCTTGGGAAAGTCACTTAACCTGTCAGCTTCTGTATCTTCATATATAAAATAGGAATCCTAATACTTACACCACGTTCTTCTCCTTGGGCTAAGGAAAGCATTTTGTGAATTCTAAAGCACTAATGAATTTGAGCTACATAAAAAGTTGGCTCCCTCAAGAGATGCCTCACAGCCCTTGTAACTGCTAGGAAAATAAGCCCTTCCCTTTTGGTAACAGGGTGAGCCTGATCCAAGAAGCAGAAAGCCAGGAAGTTTAAAAAGAGAGAGAGAGAGAGGGGGGGAGAGAGAGAGAGAGAGAGAGAGAGGAGGATTCTTCACATTCATGTGAATATGTGTGGGCTTATTACACCTTCCTGCCTCTCCAAAGTCCTTATGCATGCTGGTTATTAGAGATTCCTGAACAGTAAGTAGCCCACCCAGAGACAGCTTGAAAGACTCTCTCAGGATTCACAGACTCCATCCCTCTCTGCTCCCTATTTTCTGCTAACAGCTTTCTTATTCTTCCCACTTTCCCATCAGACTCTACTTCCAGATGGAATGCTCATTTGTCAGTAGTACAGCCTTAATCAGCCAGCCCCCTACAGGCTTCCAGCTAAATGGTTTCAGAAATGGGTTCTTTCTGAGGGTATAAAGAAAAGTCTGAGAAATGAACTCTTGTGACTATACCTATCAATGGAGGAAAGGCTAAACAATGTGGTAAATTAATATAACAGAATATAACTGAGCCATAAAAAAAAATGACATATGAAAAACTCAGAGGAACTTGGAAAGGCTTGTATGAATTGGTTGAGAGTGAAATTAGCAGAACTAGAATTACTGAGTCAATAACTATAGATTCTAAAAACAAAAACTGAAAGACATCAGAGCACTGGTTAATGCAGTGACCTATCTTAACCTCAGAGGCCAAAAGAGATATGTAGGCCACCTCCACTTTACAGAAGAAGTATCTTATAAGTACAGCATGAGGCAAAATTTGTTAAATGTCATCAATGTGTATCTGATTAGTTTTGCTTAACCGTATTTCTTTGTTACAAGAGAGGGTTCTGTTATGGTAGGGGATCCTGGTCCTAGGAAATTAGTAACAACAACTAACATTTCTACAACTCTTAAAGGCTCTGGTAAGTCTTTACAATTATTATGTCATTTGACCCTCACTACAACCCCGAGGTGTGCTATTTTATATGTAATTTCTAGTATTTTAATAGTTAATATAAAATGTTTTATATTCCCATTTTATAGTTGAAGAAAACAGAAGCAAACAGAATAAATGACTTGCCCTACAAAGTACATGAAGCTGGATTTGAACTCAGGTCTTCCTGGCACACCCAGATGCCTCTGAAATGACAGTGATATGACATGAAGAAAAAGATGTGGAGTAAATGGCCTTGGGACCTAAAAGATAAGTGGCATTGGATATTCCTCCCCCAATGCCTTGGTTTATGTCATCACCAAATCTGCAAGTGAAATGAGATTGCTGAAAAACTAATAGAAACACAAGCATCAGCTATCATCATTTGTCTCACTAGATTCCACCACTAAGGAAGAAGGTTTTTTTACCTTCTGCTCCAATGGAGACCAGTTTGACCCCTTTGCTAGCAATGAAGTCCAGGGCTTTATTCACGTTGGAGATTTTGTGTACCCTCATCTTGCCTCGCTCAGGTTTGGCCAAACGTTCACCTAATTAGAACAAAAGGAAAAAAAGGAAAAAGCTTGAGAAAAATAAAATGCACTCAAATAAAGAGAGAATATGTCAATGCTCTCTGCTACCCCCACCAAAGTAAATGAAGGCTCTTGTATCAGGGCACTCATTGAAACATATCAGGAGATAAACAGACAGCGAGCAGAAACACCAGTGTAGGCAAAAAGGGGAGAGAGGACAACCTGCAGTTCTTGCTTCCTCCTTCAAAGACACTAGGCCTTTTTGTGCTTCAAACATTTCTACTGCCCTCCTGAACCTGGGGCAGGAGGAAGAGAGAGTGGTTGTTTGCATCATTTCTGGTCAGCCAATCATGATGACTCAAAAGGCACCCAGGTACCTAGTCCTGGGTCACTTGACAAGACACTGAGGAAGCTTTAGGCCAGCACCTCTCACCCCCAAAGCCCACCACCACCTGTTCAGTCCTTGGACCTCCCATATAAACAGAGTCCTGCAACTATCATTTGGTGCACTGGAAAGAGCACTGGCTTTACAATCAGAAGCAAGTTTTGGTTCCTGCATAACTTACTGTATAGCCTAGGGGTCTCCTTTTTCACCTTTGGGGCCTCCTTTTTCTTTCTTGTAATAGGAGGATAATACCTACCTCAACCACCTCATCTCAAAGAGCTCCCATGAGGAAAACACTTAGAACACATTAAAACACTAGGGAAAAGAATCATTATTAGTGTCACCATAGACTTTTGCTTGTGCTACAGTGGGCAATATAGATTCTTCTACAACAGACTGAAGGCATTCAAATTATTTTGGAGTGGTGTCCATAAACTGTGTAATAGCCTAAATTCTTAGAGCAACATTAGGGACTAATTAAAGCATTAATGTAGAGCAAAGAAATGAAGCACAATGACCATCATAATGTAAAGAAAAATAAAAACCATCAGGACTCTGATCAATCAGAGCTTCAGGGAATGATGAGTGAAGCAGATTTCCCTGCTCTCAGAAGAGGTGAGGAGCTATGGGTGCAGAATAAGCATATTTCATCAGACATGGCCACCACATTCATTTGTTTTGCTCAGCAAATAACAATAACTTTTGTTAAGTCATTCAAATCATTTTGACTCGTGATCCCATTTGGGATTTTCTTGACAAATATCCTGGAGTGGTTTTGCCATTTCCTTCTCAAGTTCATTTTACAATGAGGAAGTTCAGGCAAAAAGGGCTAAGTGACATGTCCAGGGTCATAGAGCTATTAAGTGTCCAAAGACAGAATTGAATTTAGGAAGAGAAGTCTCTCTGACTTCAGGCCCAGCACTCTACCTACTACTTCACCCCCTAGATGCCTAATAACTTGGTAAATAGAAGTTAAAATGAAACTCACTTTTCTTATACCAGGAAAGAGAGCTAGAGATCTAGGCTGTCAATCTGGGTAGCCATGTTACTTGGTTTTGCTTAAATTTCTTTTCTTTTCCTTTTTTCTTTTTTTTTTGGAAGGGGAGTGGGAAACCAACATGGGAGGATTCAGTGGCAGGTAGGGAAAAGAGGTAGTAAGGGAGAAGGCAGAATTTAAAGGGGAATCGTGGTATTAAAAAAAAACAACTAGGTATCAATAAAACTTGGTAAAAAGTTTTTAAAAGAGACTGAAATAGACTTACAGTTCTAATGCAACAGGGAAAGGGGCCCCTGGCTTTTTAACAGGAAGTAAACATAAAAGCCACTTACATGGAAGGGAACCAGCTCACTGCACTGGGAGATCTGCCTCCCCCTGAACCCTGCCCTCCCTCCTTCCAACCCTAAAACTCCATTTAAAAACTCTTGCACAGACTTTGTGACCAGAAAGAAGCCAAGATACTACAGGGTACTTGTTCCCAATGCCTGTCTCAGGATTGAAACCTTTCTCCCAGAGACTTCAATCCAGCCCACTCTGGGTAGAATAACACTACTCACTGCTACATGCTCCTCTTCAATCCATTCCACCACCCTCCCCAACAAAGACACATTCTTCGACCACAACCACTTTAATACCTAATCCTACTTCCTGAGGGTCAGAGTGGGAAAGGGCAAAGACATAGCTCAGTGCAACCCCAATCCTCCTGGTGAGATTGCAATGGTGCTTGCCTCAAGGGCCTCTCACATAGACCCAAGTCTCATAGGTTACAGCTGGTAAATAGATTTCTTTCCTCAGATGGAGTCTGGCTCTTTCACAACCAATGAAGGAGGCTTGATTTTTGTTTTATTATTGTTTGGGGGGGTTTTTTGAGCGGGGAAGGCAAGGCAATTAGGGTTAAGTGACTTGCCTAAGGTCACACTGCTATTAAGTGTGTCAAGTGTCTAATTTGAACTCAGGTCCTCCTGACTCCAGGACTGGTATTCTACTTACTGTGCCACCTAGCTGCCCCAATTTTTGTTTTATTATTAAATCAATACTTTCCATTTATACAGGTCTCCAGAGCTCATGAGCTCTCAGGATATAGAAAAACTTGGTTTTCTAGAGAAAATAATTTATTAATCCTATCTTCTACCAATTAATAAAGAGACTCCAGAGGCACATATATAACATGTGTAACATGGTGCCAACAGGAACTTTCTTCCTTCTCAGGTGATGATTTATACTTCAGCTAAGTTACTAAATACCACTTGCAGTGAGCCCAACTAAGCTACCGGCACTACCTATAGGACTGTGAAGGCTTGAGTAACAGCAGGGCTAGTTGGGAAAGTGGATTCTTCCTATCTCACTTTGCAGAACAGTAAGCAGCAATGGGGCCATCCAGACATCCTCCTTTCCTCCTCCATTTTCTCTCCTCAACACCCCTCCAAAGTGCCCCAAAGATATTCCAATTTAAAAATTAATGACAGACTGCTTTGCCCCACCTCTAACCTCCTGAGGGGGAACAACCAACTCTGTCTAAGGGCAAAGGTAAATGAGGGTTCTAGGGTTTTAGAAGTCTCTGCTTTGTAAAGCAGAGTCACCCAATGGACCTCCCACACTGGAGTTTTCAGGCAATATTCCTAACTACGAAAAATGGGACACTAGCTCTAGAAGGGATTTTAGAGCCCATCTAGTCCAATTTCCTCATTTTTTTTTCTTTTTGGAGGGCATTTGGGGTTAAGTGACTTGCCCAAGGTCACACGGCTAGTTTTTGTGTTAAGTGTCTGAGGCCGGATTTGGACTTAGGTCCTCCTGACTCCTGGGCCAGTGTTCTATTCACTGTGCCACCTAGCCGCCCCATCCCTCATTTTCTTACAGACGAAGAAACTAAGACCCAGAGACACTAAGATTCTTTCCCAATATTTCATGGCCAATTAGACAGTGCCCAGAACCTGCTACTCTTAGTTTCATGTTCTTTCCTCTTCATCAAGTGTTCTTAAAAAGGTTTTGTATCACAGATTCTTCTGGACCTCTTCTCAGAATAATGTTTTAAAATGTATAAAATAAAATACATAGTATTACAAAAGAAACTAATTATGTTATCACAGCTATCAAAATATTTTTTAAAAGACAAGTTCATGATCCTGTCTTGGGGAGGAGGAAAGGAAGGGAGGAGAAAACTTAAAACTTATGGAAGTGAATGTTGAAAACTAAAAATAAACTAAATTTTTTAAAAAATGAAAATATTAGGCTTTATATCCTCTAAGACATAAAAAAATAGTAGAATATGGAAAAATATATCCCATTTCCTTGAACCTTATGAGATAATTATGCTAAATTTTCAATCTCACAAAATTTTTTTTTTTTTAAAAAGACAAGTTCATGGACCCCAGGTTAAGAAATTCTGCTCTCTATCATGCTGTTTCCAAAGACAGATACATGACTGGCCATGGGTTTGCACAACTCCTAAACCTGGGCTAATTTTTCCAAAATGGATAGAATACAGAAAGTAACTTTACTAAAGTGAGTCACAAGATTAGACCCTGCTACCTGCCCTTACAGTCTTTCATCTCAGACAATACTTGCTCAGTGTTTCCCAAACTCATCTCTTGATTCCAGCCTCACCTGAAATGACTTCCAGTAGCAACATGAGCTTCAGGCCATCCCGGAAATCCTCCTCTATGTTTTCGATCTGTGTGCCCGCCTTTCGGAGGTGTGAATTGCACCACGCTGTGAATGTCTAAGAAAGAGAAAGAAGGAGAGTGGTCAGTATTCCCAGATTCATTAGTCTCATACTGTTATCTTGGTGGCTCTGTAGAGCTTTTGATTCCTTCTATCAATCTTGATAGACTAAAGAGGCCTTACTTCAAGACTGGAGGGGGTAAGTAGATTCTTTGGCCAGGGGAAAAATGAGAGCTTTCAACTCTGTTTTATCTAAGTGGCTTTCCCTTTCTCTCTAATAAAGATCTAATATTTTCTTTTTCAGATAATACCTAGCACAGTACTTGACACATTTGTTGAATTATACTGAAAAATAATGAGTTACCCTACAGAGTTTGGGTCCTGAAATTCACTATTAGAGAGTTCTCCTTGGGTTATAGACAGTAGCATTATTTGGTGTTTAAGATGCCCATCTCCAGGAATGTTTACTAACACTTCACTATTAGTTTTTTTACATCCCTTCCTTCTTGAAAACTTACTGAGAATAGACTCCTTCGATCACCAAAAAGCAGTAAGTTTTGTTGGAGCAGGATGAAGAGATGAGTCTAGAATGGAGTGTCTGTAGAACATGGTGGGGAGGGCAGTGAGAGACTGGCCTAAACTGGGCACATACACACCTGGGCAGGAATGAAGAAAGAATAGTAGGTGGCAGGAAGATATGAAAGACTAACTAGTCCTTCTCAGTTTTGTCTGGGGGAGGCTTCCATGATTGCACAGGTTTTTCAGGTCCCATGGGAAAGCTGCTGAAGTTTTTTCTATAATCAAGTAGCTACTCTCTGTGACAAACAGGAAGGGCAAGAAGCATGACTGCTCACTTCCTTCTTGAACTCGCATAAAAGACCAGCCAACCATTTGTTTCCTAGGAATTATACCCTGCTGTAAAGGACACAACTAGATGGGGTCTTATTATCTACTCCACTCGCTTTGGCTCTTCCAAATTTCTCTGAACCAAGTAGTAGCATAGGGAGCGAGGTGGCATAATGGTTACTAACCATGTAGAAAGTATGGCCTAGCATAAGGAAAACTCTTCCTGAGTTCAAATCTGGCTTCAGACACCAAGTAGCTGTGTGACCCTGGGTAAGTCACTTAACTGTTTGCCTCAATTTTCTCATCTGTAAAATGAACTGGAGAAGGAAATGATAAGTCATTCCAGTATCTTTGCCAAGGAAACCCCAAATGGCAGTCAAGAAGAGCTGGACATGACTGAAAAACAAAGAGAAGATCCATAAAAACTTAGAGACAACATCAAGGACCAAAGGGTGAACACTGATGTCCAGTGCCACAAAAAGTCCAGAAAAGTGTCATTCAATTCAACAATGTAAGATTAATGCTAAATCTGAAGAGAGCAACCTCAGTTGAATGACAAGGCTGGAAGCCCAACTGTACAAGCTTTAGAAGTAGATGAGTGGAGTCACCTAGTGTAGACAGCTTTCTCAAGGAGTTGGGCAAAAGAGGAGGAGAAGTGCTGGATGTTTGCTAGTTGGATGTTAGAAATCAATTGAGGATTTGTTTTCTTTTAAGTATGGGGGAAACACTGACATGTTTGTAAACACCAAGAAAGGAGCCAGCACACACAAGGGATTGAAGATAAGAGGGTGAGAATGATGGATGCATTGACTTTAATGATAGAACTTCTCATCATAGGAAAGATTGGCCATTGTTGTTGGTGTTGTCATTTCAGTCACATCCAATTCGTCATGATCCTATTTGGAGTTTTCTCGGCAAAAATACTGGAGTGGATTGCCATTTCCTTCTCTACCTCATTTTACAGATAAGGAAATTGAGGCAAACATGGTTAAGTAACTTGCCCAGCGTCACACAGTTTGTAAGTGTTTGAGACCAGATTTGAACTCTGGAAGATGAATCTTCCTGACTCCAGGCCTGGCACCCTATCCACTGTACCATCCAGCTGTCCAGGACTGGACATATTATTGGGCAATTTCCTCTCTGGAAACCAGGTGTAAGCTATGTAAATCTAACTGATACATGCCTAGTTTGAAATCATAGGCTAATAGAGTGAAAGCTAGAGGGGAATCCAGAGGCCAATTGACTCAACCCCTCATTTAATAATAAGACCTAAAGAAATTGAATGACTTACTGTATTATCTGTGTGATCTTGGATGACAAGTTACAGTCAAGATTTGAACCTATGTCCTCTGATGTCAGAGGCCACTGTTTCATAAGCAGAGTAAGGAAGTGTTTTTTTGTTTTGTTTTGTTTTTAATGTTCATAGATAAGAACCCTGGGTTGAGTTTGGTGAGAATATGTGGCAAATGCTGTAGGTTAACGTAGCAGGCCTTGGCAGTCTGAACTGATCCGGAGGAGCCACTGAAATGGCTATTCCCCCAACCTTTCACAAGAAGCAACATAGCCCCAAGCCTTTAGAAATCCAAGAATCCATTATCCTAGTCAGGAAGGATATAAATATAGATGCAAATGAATGGCTTTATCACGTTAGCACTCCATGCTCCCTCTCCCTCACCAAAGTAGTGAGGCTCTGGTTTTATCTGACCATTCCAGATGCCCCAAGCTTCCCTTTTACCCCTCAACATTTGCCTTCACCTCAATGCTTCCTAAATTAACAACAGAACTTTACTAAATAGAGAAAAGAGGAGAATGGAAGTAAGGACCTGGATGTCCTTACTCACTGAGGAGAATAGTGGCTGGTAGCTGTGTCCTTGGAACAAATCCTCAGTGGGGATCAGGCACAAATAATCACAGAGTTCAGCTAGCACAAAACAACCAGTAGAAGAAGCAAATATCAACAGCTGAGCTCCCTAGGGAAGAAGTAAACCTTTAAGCATCTTTCCCAGCTTTCAGGCGAGCCACCTTCCTCTTTCTTCAGGTAACCCAGATGCAGGACCATTGTACTGAAGAACCTTGGGCATTAAGGAGATCAGGTGACATGAGGGCAGATGGTAAAAGGGAAGAGAAATGCTGACTACCCATTTTACCAAGTATCTGATAAAGTGATCTCAGGGTACTTTACAAATGTGGATAGGCAGTCACAGATACATCATATGTGTGACGACCAACCTTGAAAAACTGGACTCTTCTCAGCAACGCACAGTTAAAAAGACAACTCTACAAGTCTCAGGATGGAAGGAGACATCTACATTCAGAGAAAGATCTAGAAAGACCCGAGTTTAAATGGGGACTGAAGCAATACATGCTATCGTTCTTTTCTACGTTTGGTTTTGTTTCTTTTTTCCCCATTGTTCACTCCGTTGGTTACAACACTTCTACACAACCAGACTACTGTACAATGTGAAAGAGTTTGCAGATCATATACATGACTGTATGCCCCCAGGGAGGAGGGTAGGGGAAGGAAGGGGAGAAAAATCTGAAACTCAAGTGATTCTGGAACTGAATCATGTAAACTAGAAGTAAACAAAAAAGTCAATTAAAAAAAAAAGAGGATAGGGAGAAAAAATGGACCTGTGCTTTCAAAAACTGGTATAATGAAATTCCCTCCTATCAATGCTGGTCAACAACTTCTCTGACACTTAGAGGAATATTACAGAGTTGTCAAAAGCGCTGAGAGGTTAAGATCTTATCCAAGATCACACAGCCAGTATGTCAGAGGCAGGATTTAAACATAGGTCTTCCTGGCTTTGAAGCCAGTGTTCTATATGCTGCCTTTCTACTTCTATCAAATAAATTCTAAAAATAAAAACTAATCTTGTTATCAAGGCATATTTCAGAGACACATTAGACCAGCAAGGTCTCTACCAATCACCTCAGAGTAAATACTTACAGGTTGCAACACTGTAAATTAAATCTGAGCTTTCCTGATAAACCTGTTTATTGTAAGATCAATCACAGTGGATAAGATCATAGATCTAGAGATATAGGGGATCCCTTCTTCCCCCCCCCCAGTAAAATGTCTCACTCTACAAATGAGAAAACTGAGGCCCAGGGAGGTTCAGTGACTTAGACATGATCATATGTCTACATTTTTATAGATAAGCAAACTCAGGCCTTAAGATATTCAGTGACTTGCCCAAGGTCAAACAGTACAATTTGTCAGAGGTAGGATTTGAACACAGGTCTTTTGATTTCCACACTGTGTGGAAAAATATTCCTGAGACACCTGGCAAGTACAGATATGTATAGAATATAGGACTTCTCTGGGCCTTAGTTTACTTAATCTGTAAACTGGGAAGGTTTTAATTTAGTAAACAAGCTTTGTAAGGAACCTCCCAGTTCTAAAGTTATAGAATGTCTACAATTCCAACAAAGCATTCAGCAGACAGGTGCTCATGTTCCATTGGTTATTGTCCAATATTGGCTTGATAGGTTGAGTAACAAGCAGTGTGATCCATAAAATACAACAGGAAAAACCTGCCTGAGGTATGAATGCACTTTTTGGTGATTTTTCTAAGTCTGAAAAATATAAAATCTTTTCTTCTAAAAGAATAGTGGCAAGAGGTAAAATACAAAATCTTTTCTTCAAAAGGGATAGTGGCAAGGGATAGTGTTTTCCTGAATGATGAATGCTGATGGCATTAAATCAAACAAATCCCTCAAACTGATCCATGATCCTGGATATGAACTGGCTAATGTTCACTATTAGTCTGTAAAAGGAAGATGGGCAGAGGAAGGGAGGAAAGGAATGAAGTAATGTCATTGATCAGCGATCCATTCCCAGAGACCAAGGAGGCAATGACCAAAACATACCCAGAAAAGACATTTTCCTTTCCTCATATGAAGCTACAGATTTCGATTGCCGGAGAGCTAAGGGGTCCTGACCACAATGCCTTTCCCTATATACTTCTGTCCACTGCAATCTTTCCTAAGAAAAATCAAACTGAATTAAACTTAGCTTTCTGATTTCTGACATTCTTATACTCACTACCTTATTAGGACAAGATTGGAGGATGAGTCATGACCAGGAATTAATCTAGGAACTCCGGGCACCCAAATTCCCAGACACCTAGGTGGAGGGCCCTTTCCTTTTATAGTAGTCCTGACTTCTCTCTGTGCCAAAAACACAGTCCCTTTTAAGTCCCTAAGACAAGGGAGGGAAAAAAAACCACTGAATTTTCAAGCAAATCTTTTTTCTTAGAAAGCTATTTCTATAGATCATCCAAGCAACATAAATTTTTCTTTCCACCCAAAATTGGACAAATGTGCCCCACCTCTCCCAAACTGCAGAGGCAAATTCAGTTGCTGAGTTGTAATGACTTTACCCTCTCCTTTCAGAAAAATTTCAGCTTGGACTATAAGGCATCAAATTCCCTCTTCTCTTAGAGGGCTAAATCCCTTGTTTACATAGCAACTGATCAATGTAGTCCTATTATAGTAAAGGAAAAAAACAAACAACCCACTAATTCTGGGATCAATAGACATGGGTTCAAATATTACCTCTGATGCTTGCTACCTTCTTGACCTTGTTATTTAAACTTGCTTCTTTTTTAGTCCCCTTATCTGTAAAAGGGGGAGGTTGGACTACATAGCTTCTAAGGTCCCTCCTAGTCATACACCTATGATATTACAAGCAATAGTCTACAGTGACTTATTAGCCAGAGAAGTGGAGACAGATATGCCTTAGGATTTACTGATGTTTCATACTGGATAGGGCATTAGACCTGTAGTCTGCAAGGCCCGAGTTGAAATCCAGCCTCAAACACTTATTAGCTGCATAGCCCTGGACAAGTCACTTAACTTCTCTCTCAGTATTCTCAACTTTAAAATGGGGATGATAATAATATCACCTACTTTCTAGGGTTGTTGTAAAGATCATGTGACGATATTTATAAAGCACTTAGCAGAGTTTTTGGCATATAGTTAGTATTTATAAATGCTTGCTCCTTTTTCCATCACTTCCCATACTCTAAATCAATGTACCCCAGTGAAAGAGCATCTAGTGTGCCTATTCTCAGGGCACATAAACAATGCAGACAAGGCAGTTTTTGAAAGCTAAGGTTACAGTCTCACCACGTCACAGACTTGGGTTCTAAAGCTAAGAGCAAAGCTGTTTTCCTAGGTATAGAACGTAATTTGTCTATTAATCTTCTAGGCTCTGACTTCTCCGGTGTCATCTATTTAATGCTTCTTTCTCTCCATAGAGCTCTCAAATTAATGCTTAGCCAGTATTTTCTAAAGGGAGGTTTTCACTAGGTTTTTTCTCTGTTATTTCCAGGACTCTGCAGCTTTAAGAGTGGTCCACTTCTGGAGCTTCCTCCCTCCCCACTCTCTTTCCTGATGTTTACACTCTGCAACAAACCAAAAAACGGCAACCAAAGTCCACACTGTTGGCTGACCTCAACAAAGGATGGATGACTGTTTACATAGGTGCTTTTCCAACCTACTAAGCAGTACCTGTAGAAACAATAAATCCCATCTGCAACTAAATGAGATTTCTCCCACCTCCTTCCCCTCAAATCTTGGGATATAAAAAAAAAAAAACCAACCTCTTAGCCTGGCCTTTGATGAATCCATACCAGTATATGAGAGAAATGCCCTATTATTTCTCCAGCCAGTTTGTATTGCCTCTTATATAGCACCCTTTGTCCCCTAACACCCTAACAGAAAAACTGATCCCAGCCAGGGAAAGGATGCAATATGGATAATGGTCACTGAATCACCATAAGTATGGTTAAGAGGCAGCATTAATATCAGAAACAACACTAGAATAAAAAGTAAGAAATATGTATTATAGTTCTAGTTCAGGTCTGACTTGCTGTACAACCTTGGGTAAGTCATTAAACCTTCCCGAGCCTTAATTTTGTCTTCTTTAAAATGAGGGAAATAAAACCTGACATGAACATCAAATGAGATGATAACCATAAGACTGAGGACTTTTAGATAAAGCATAGTGGATTATTATCTACCTGTAAGGTTGTCAATAATTAGGATTTTCTCTCACTTGGTGACTGAAGGGATAACTCTAAAGATTATAGATATACTTTCAGAGTTACCTAGTCTAACCTCTTATCTTACAAATGAAGAATCTGAGGCCCAGGGAAATTAGGTAGCACACAGGTAGTAAGTGTCTGAGGGAGGATTTGAATCAAGTTCCACCAGAACCTTTCTGTTGTACCATTGCTGCCTGCCAAGCTTCTAGTACCCAGTATTCTCAGGCAGGCTCTAATTCAATTACGAACCAGGTCTAATTTTACTTGGCTTCTAAGATGTAACCACAGACCAAAGCTGTTGCAAATATAACTAGAAAGTTGGCACATTTCCCATCACTGTTTTCCTTAGCTTTAGGGTAGGGATGGGAGATGTGATGTCCCTCATCACCTGGAACCAGGAAGCAAAACAAAGATTTATGGATTATTCCATGTTATGGAAAAGGTTTCCTTAGAAACATACAAAACTTTTATCACATGGTGTTTAGATCTCTGGGGAAAAGTTCCCATGCAAGTTTTAGACTCACCTCTTAAAGAGCATGTTTTAAGGTTTGAGAGTCACACTATGAAACTTTGCATAGTTTTAATTATTGCAGACAAAAGAATATTTATAAATAGAAGCAGCAAGGTAAAATGATTTGGAGATCAGGAAGACGTGAGTTTAAATCCTGCATCAGATATTCCCTAGCTGTATGACACTGGGCAGATCATTTAACTTCTAGTCTCATTTTCCTCATCTGTGAAATGGAGATAAGAGCCTCTGCCTCATTAGGCTATCCTGAGGATCTAACGAAATAAAACACTTTGCAAACCTTACGCTTTTTGCTTTTTTTCTATCTTTGCGTTCTAGTATGTCTGAGTCTTCATGACCCCATTTGGAGCCTTCTTGGCAAAGATACTGGAGTGGTTTGCCATTTCTTCTCCAGCTCATTTTACAGATGAGGAAACTGAGGCAAACAGGGTTAAGTGACATGCCCAGTGTTGTACAGATAACAAATGTCTGAGGCCACATTTGAACTAAGGTGTTCCTGACTCCAGGCCCAGCGCTCTGTCCACTGCGCCATTTAGCTGTCCACAGAAATGTTAGCTGTTATTATTAATTATTTTGTTTAATATAAATTTTATTTGTCCTGTATACTTAAGTATGGCAAGTATAGTACTTGCCAAGGAAACAAAACTTGCCTCTTAATGCATAAACTAACCTCAAAGAAGTCAGACCCTGAACCAGGGAAGAAATGTAACAAATGCACCTACTCTCACTAAAAGGAACTTTTGTGGTCATTAAGCCATTTCAGTCCTGTTCTACTCTTCCTGATGCCATCTGGGATTTTCTTGGCAAAGATACTGGAGGGGTTTGCCATTTCCTTCTGCAGTTCATTCTACAGATGAAGAAACTGAGGCAAAGAGGGTTACTGTGATTTGTCCAGGGTCACACAGCTAACAAGTATGAGGCCAGATTTGAACTCATGATGAGTCTTTCCCTGACTCCAGGTCAGGCACTTTGTCTGCTGTGAAATCTACACATATTCAAACAGGATGCTCAATCCTCTCATTGTTGGTGTTGACAGTGTAAACTTTCAGTGCATAGAGAGTCCTTGCTGCAAAGAATACCATGCCACAAAGCCAAAAAGAAAGGTTTGAGAATCACTAAATTAAAAAAAGTCACCAGCCCCCAACCACAATTCACTCTTCCTTACCCTTTCCCCACTTCCTAACTGTCCTACTGGGCAACCACAATTTGCTGAAAACACACAGTCTGAAGGGAAATAAGTATCACTGGCCTCCATAGCCCTCTATAATATTGTTAGCTCTAGGTATATTGGCAACTGTGCAAAATAAACATTTTAGAGCTGGGAATTTTTTTCCTACAGTTCCTTTAAACAAAGAAAAAAAAAATTAGTGATCAGCAGCCAGAAATTATTGTATTTCCAGTAGGGTGTCCTTGATGTCAGTCTTCTTAAAACAGGCTGCCAATCTGGTCAGGGTATGGGCATTGCATGGATTGTCCAGGGAAGACCTGCCCTCTGGTGTACATATGTCTTCAAGGATAATTTAGACTGGAGTATTTAATTAAGTGATTAGGTCTGTCAATCTTTTCAAAGAAGCTGTCAACTAACTGACAAAGGATTAAAAGCAGAGCCTTCTCCACCCTGCATTATGAGACTTTCCAAGCTTCCAGATTATTCAGACTTCCAAGTCCAAATCTTCCCAGAATAATACTACTCAGAACAAACCCAAAGCCCCCCTGCATGGGATACTGCACTTGGTTAGAATGATGAACACACAAGAGAAAGCACGCTTCGTGAGGTTTTTTTAGAGGGCCAGACTTGTATCAGCAACTAATAATCTTAAGATTAGTTGAGGTACTAAGAGATTGAAGTGACTTTCTCAGAGTCACCTATCTAGTGTCAGAAAAGAGTCTTAAACCCTTGGTTTCACTGACTCTGAGGTTGGCTTTAGGCATTCTCCTACTCATCTTTTTTTGAAAAGTCAAAATGCTGACTTGCTGCCTCCACCCTGTTAACATTTATTTCTTTTTTATACCTAACAAATCAGTTTATTTTGTGCCTCTTTAATGTATCCCTTACATATTAGTTTTAAGTATGTCTATATATAGTACACATAAATATCTATAATTCCTGTAAACTTATTAAAGTCAAGAATTTTGTCTTATCTAAACTCTGCATGTTTCTCAGTGCCTAGCATAGGGCCCTACATGTGGCAGGTGGTTAATAAAATGTTAGTTGATTGGGAAAAGGGCTAAGCAAATTTCCATGTTGCCAGGGGAATTTGTCACTAGGTAGAGTCTTCAACCACCGCCAGTTACTATGGTCCCCTCGTGCTCTCTTCTTTGGAGTACTCTGTCCTTAAACTTTCCTTGTTCAACTTAGAGATGACTTTGTATGTGGGTAAAATCGGTTTCTTTCTACTGGGTATGATTTCAGACTCACTGATCACTCCCTTCCAACTCCTACCTCCCCACACCTGAAATTCTTATATTAAATCTTTCCTTTAGCAAAGCTTTGACTCCAAGTGAAATGCAAATACCTTTGGAAAAGGTAATGAAGGAATTCTTATCAGTCAATTATAACTCCGTGGGCACTGCCTCTCCCATGTACACATCAAGTTCATTAATTCATGGACAGAAAAAAATCAGAGACAATGTTATTCAATGACATTAGGATTATGAACATCAAGGGAAGAGAAGAAGAGACATAAATCTCCAAATGTTCAGTGGCATTATATATGATGTTCTTTCCAAAGCCCAACTGGAAGAGGATCCCCCAAAGGTGATGAGATCCAGGAGGTGTCTGTCCCTTGTGCTAACTGTATCAATTGTAGGAACAGAGGTTTTAAGCATTGCATGGCTGCCCTATTGAAAAAATAAATAAATATAGAATAGAATATGAATAATTTTAATATATTATCTAAGTTAATATGCAGCTCACAAAGACACATGTATGATTTAGTGGCCCCATTTCTATCTGAGTTTGACACCATTGGGCTGGAACATTATCAGAATTTACACATGAAATCCATACCACTCAAAAGCTACTGGATTGAACAATCTTCCCAGGAAAAATCAAGATTCATCATTACATATATTATGGAAATCCATAATCTCAGAATAAGCAAAATATCAGAAAAACCAAAAGAGACTAAAGAAACACACTAGGATGCATTGTATGACCAGCAATAACTGGCTTCCAAGGAAGTGTCATCAATAAGACATCAATGGGGATATAGATAGGAGCAGAAAAGGAAATAGGCTAAGCCAATCACATAACTAGAACAAGGGTAGTCTGAATGTTCTACTAGTATTCACAAACTCTTAAAAGTTAGGCTTTTGGGACAGGTAGATAGCACAGTAGATAGAGCACTGTCACTAAAGTCTGGAGGACTTGAATACAAAAAGTTCAAATCCAGCCTCAGACACTTAACACTTACTAGCTGTGTGTCCCTGGGCAAGTCACTTAACCCCAACTGCCTCATCCAAAAAAAAAAAAGGTTTTCCAGAACACCCTAATAAAAGATTTATGGAAAAAGATGAATATAAATTGCATGAGATGAAAAGGTATATATGGCATGACTATCTTCTGCATCAATGAATAAAATATACAAAGATATAAGACAGATCCATCAAGATAAGTCAATTATTTTATCAGATTATTCCCTTGTAGCAGGTTTGGATAAGGTGAGAAAACTTGTATGAAGAAATAGTTAAGTACAGTGGAAATTAAGAGTGTTCAATTTGGAGTCAGGGGACCTGGTTTTGAATCCCAATACTACTTACAACCTAACCACCTGTGTGATCTTAGGCAAGTCCTTTAAACTCTCTAAAGCCTGTTCCAGGTCTAAATCCATGATCTTAGTTCCTTGATCAAGAGAGTTAGAAAATACTGGGCACCTCAATGTAGGTGCAGATGCCCTCAAGGAACGAAAAATGGGCAGAAAGGAAAGCCAGGTAGGGCTTTTTGCTTAAGTTCAACCTTGCTCACCAAATTCCTTCTCTCTTATTTAGTATGTCTACTTGCTTATATTTCAAAGATCCCTCAACAGAAGCAGCAAGTAAAGTGTTTTTGTGCTTTTTATTATAAGGATTACTTTTAGACAAAGGGAAAGGTCTATTACATAACCCTCCTGATGTGGCCTATTAAAAAACATTGGACTAGAAATCAGCTCAGATATGGATTCACCTCCAACACTTACCAGTTATGTATCCATAGCTAGTAGCTTAATCCAAGTCTCAGTATCCCCTCCTTATAGGATGGGGATAACAATAACTGTACCACCTACCTCAGTAGGTTGTTGTTAAGATACAAGAACATGTTTATGGAGAACTTTGCAACCTTGAAAGCACCAGTTGACAGCAATTACTCTTATTTTCACGTCCTCACCCTGCCCAATCCTGAGATTATCATTTTTCAGTCTCCCCTTTCTGTGCCTACAAAAGTAGACCTGAAGTTTTAATCTTCCTGTTCAATAACAGCCCTACATCTCAGTCTCTTCTCCCTAGAGCACCATGGAGACAACCTCTATGGGACTAACATGTAACACTCTGAACTCACAAAAGAACCAAGGCACATAGCTGATGTTATCTAAGTCCCCTCCTTCATATACCTTTGGATTTAATCCCTCAACACTCTATCATTTGTGTCAGTACCAACATGGATCTCCTCTATAAACATTGGGTCTAATCCAGATGCATTTTGTTCTCTCTACTGTCATTTTCTATCTCCCCTGTAAGTACATGATGGCACTGGGATATTAAGAGTGCAAGTGCAGCAGCTCTATTATCCTTGAGGGTGAAGACATTTTCTTATCAAAATCCTTATAGTCCCTTTTACTTTTTTTCCCCCTCATTTGTTATTTTTCTTTCCTTTTCATCCTTCAGTGTCCTCCAGATGACTTTCCTTAGTTGGGGTCTTACCAAGTGTTCTTTAAGCTACTTTTACCATCCTCTACTTATTTTTGCTCTACAACGTGATATTCTTCCTCCTATATTTCCATCATTTTCCTTTAAAAATAAATTTATATTGCAAACCAACGTTGCCTTTGGCCACCATTTTTCTCCTCTTGGCAAGTCAAGTATCTGCTGACTAAGACATTTTTAAGATTATTTTGGTCTCCTTGTTATAGTAACTGGTTTACATTGGCTATATTTCTGTATAATTAATTACAATTAAACTCACTGCAAAATCCTTTGCTGCCCATGAAACAAAGCTTGTTTAAATTAAGAGATTAAATCTGAGTCATGCTCCTCTTCCTGACTACCACTGGTATCAATAACTGGTAATCAACATTGAGCCTCAGGAGAAAAGGCAACAGACTAAGCCCAAAGGTTTAGAGTCTCCCTGCATTAAATATTAGAGAATAAATATAGCAACAAGATACTGGTACAGTAGAAAGAACACTGAACTTGGGTTGAAATCCAGAGGTCAATTAATCCTGAGCCTCAGTTTCCTCGGCTGTAAAATGAGGAGAGAATTAGAACTAATGAACAATCTTGGTCTTAGAGGAGGGAAGATAAAACCTGCTTTTCCATTCACTAGAAAGGTGCAGGGAATCTACTAACACAGGATGTTCCAAACTCTGACAGATATAAACATTTTGCCGGAAAGGTTCATTTAACTATTTTTTTAATCAAGAAATTTTTTTGGAAAAAAAAACCCAACATGAATAAAACTATAAAAATAATAGTTGCATAACCAATCAAACAGGACTGTGTGAAGAAGCACTCTACAACAGCAATTCTCAAACTGTGGGTCTCGACTCCATGTGGGGTTCACGAAAAGTTTGGCAACAGTAAAAGTTTTCTGAACACACAAAGACCAAAAATTGATTCAAAATCAAACACGTAATGCATCCAATGCACCCAAAGTGTTTCTGGCAGCACTTGCCTGTGTCATGTCACCCAACTACACTGCACCCTTGGTTCTGAACACACAACACGCACATTTTGCACTATGCATGCCGTCACACTACACAATGCCAACAAACACCGCCAGAAACACCTCGGCTCAGATGCGAAACTATCGTACGTTATGAATTGCAGTGGTTTTTTTTTTTTTTTTTTTACTGTACATACAAAATCATTAAATGAATTTTGGCCAGGGATTAGGACAAAATTTCCAACAATTTCTGAAATGGCCCTAAACATACTTCTGTCGTTTTGTATTAAACATTTATGTGAAGTGGCATTCTAAGCACTGATAATTATAAAATCAAAATATCACTCAACTCAGAAAAACACTAAAGATTCTCTACATCCTGCAATATCAAACATTCTGCCAAGATTAAATTCTTTATGTAGAAATAAGCACATCTATCTCATAAGTATGCAGATTTGCTTCTGTCTTTACT
>CM053598.1:196213817-196230655 GCA_028646575.1 Pseudocheirus occidentalis
CAGATTGTGGGAGGGGTCTTACAGTGGGATCAATGTTCTGGGCTGGGGGGTAGGGACAAAAAGGGGAGAAAATTTGTAACTCAAAACTTTGTGGAAATGAATGATGTAACCAAGAAAATAAATTAAAATTAAAAAAAAATTTTAAATAACCAAAAAATAAAAAATAAAAAATAAAAAAAAAATAAAAAATAAAACACAAACTCAGAAGAGGACCACTTTGTCAAAGCAGAGCCTCAAAAAAAATATGAATTGGTCTCAGGCCCAAAAAGAACTCATGGAAGTATTCAAAAACATTTTAAAAATCAAATAAGAGAGGAAAAGGAAAAACTGGGAAAAGAAATGTGTGATGCATAGAAAAAAAATCATGAAAAAAGAGTCAACAGCTTGTAAGGGAAGCACAAAAAAAAATGCTGAAGAAAATCAAACCTTAAAAAAAAAGATTAGTGCAAATGGCAAAAGAGGTACAAAAACCCACTGAAGAGAAGAACTCTTTAAAAGCAGAACTGCAGCAGAGCCAAGACAGTGGAGTAAAAGCAGGAACTTATTTGAGCTTGTCCCCAATTTACCTCCAATACCTATAAAATGACTATAAACAAATTTTAGAGCTATGGAACCCACAAAATAACACAGTGAAACACATCTCCAGATGAAGTTAGCCTGGGAAGCCTAAAGGAAGGGTCTATCGCACTGGGTTGGGAGCAGAGCACAGTCCCACTTGGGTCACACCAGCACAGACCAGTTGGAGCAGACCTCAGGGAATGAATCATTGGTAGCTGTGGTGGTTTCCAGGCTTCACAACCCATAAATGCCAAAGAGGAATAAAAGGTCATTGGAGAAATTTTGTGGGACCTGGGTGAGAGAAATGTGAGGTTTGACACCTGCTCCTGGGGTGGTAGAGGTGGTGGCCGCTATGGTGGTAGAAGCAGAGGTGGCAGCAACAAAAGCAGCAGTGGTTGCTTCTGGGGCTCCAGGCCTACAGATACTTGGAGAACCAAATGGCTGATCAGAGGACAATTACAGGAGTCTCTTTGCTGGTGCTGAGGCAGGATACTCTTGCTTTGCCCTGCTTGGATCTGGGTCACAGTCTTGGGTGGCAGTCCTGGGGTGAGGAGGAGCACTGGTGTGGCTGAACGTGTTGAGGCTGTGGAGAGGCAGTCCTCCTCACAGTTTTGAGGCAGGTGCTTAGAAGAAACTCTGACAACAGCTGCACAAACCCCAGAAATTTGAGATACAGCACTCTCTACTCTGGAAGCAGAGTTCTACCATGGTAAAGAATTCAAAAGTCAAGTAATTGACTGGCAAAATGAGCAAATAGAAGAAGAGGAATCAGACTATAGAATAGTTCTGTGGCAACAAAGAATATCAAAACATAGAACCAGAAGAAGACAACAAAGTCAAACTCCTGGATTAAAAGCCTCCAAAAAATACATGAATTAGTTGTGGGCCATGGAGGAGCTCAAGAAGGATTTTGAAAATCAGGTAAGAGAAGCAGAGGAAAACTTTGGAAGACAAGTGAGAGTGATGTGAGAAAATCATGAAAAATGAGTCAACAGCTTGTTAAAGGAAACCCCCCAAAATACTGAAGAAAATAATGCCTTCAAAAATAGACGGACTCAAATGACAAAAGAGGTTCAAAAAGCCTTAAAAAGCAGAATTGGCCAAATGGAAAAGGAGGTCCAAAAGTTCACTGAAGAAAATAATTCCCTCAATTAGATTGGAGCAAATGGAAGCCAATGACATATGAGAAATGAAGATATTATAAAATAGATCCAAAAGAATGAAACAATAGAAGGCAATGTGAAATATCTCATTGAAAAAAACCACTGACCTGGAAAATCAATCCAGGAGAGATAATTAAAAAATTTTTGGACTTGGGGCAGCTAGGTGGCACAGTGAATAGAGCACCAGCCCTGGAGTCACAAAGACCTGAGTTCAAATCCAGCCTCAGACACTTAACATTTATTAAACATGTGACCTTGAGTAACTCACTTAACCCCAATTGCCCTGTCTTCCCTCCTCCAAAAAGTGAAAAAAAAATATTGGACTACCTGAAAGGCATGATAAAACAAAGAGTCTAGACATCATCTTTCAAGAAATTATCAAGGAAAACTGCCCTGATAGTTTAGAACCAGAGGGTAAAATAGAAATTGAAAGAATTCACCAAATGCCTCTTGAAAAAAAATTCCAAAAAAGAAAACTGCAAGAATATTATAATCAAATTCCAGAGTCCCCAGGTCAAGGAGAAAATATTACAAGTAGTCAAGAAGAAACTGAGTATTGTGGAAACACAATCAGGGTAACACAAGATCTAGCAGCTTCTACATTAAGAGACTGAAGTGTTTAGAATATGATATTCTGGAGGTCAAAGGAGCTAGAATTAAAACCAAAAATCACCTACCCAGTAAAACTGAGTATAATACTTCAGGATGACAGTATGGATATTCAATGAAATAGAGGACTTTCAAGCATTCTTGATGAAATACCAGAGCTGAACAGAAAATTTGATTTTCAAATACAAGAAGCAAGAGAAGAAAGGTAAACAGGTAAGAGAAATCATAAATCATAATCAACTTATTAAAGTTGAACTGTTTACAATCCTACATGGAAAGGTAATATTTGTAACTCATGAGACTTTTCTCAGTATTAAGATAGTTGAAAATCATATATATATGTATGTATAGGTGGGTATGTGTGTGCATATATATGCTTATGTGTATATGTGTGTATATGTATACATAGACAGAGGGAACAGGGTAAGTTGAATATGAAGGGATGATATCTAAAAAATAAAATCAAGAAGTGAGAGAGGAATATATTGGGAGAAGGAGAAAGGGAGAGATAGAATTGGGTAAATTATCTCACATAAAAGAGGCAAGAGAAAGCTATTACAATGGAGGGGAAAAGCAGGGAGGTGAAAGGAAATGACTCAATCTTACTCTCATTGGATTGGGATTAAGGAGGGAATAACATACACACTCAATTGGGTATCTTACCCTACAGGAAAGTAGGGGGAAGGGGATAAGAGGTGGGGATAACAGAAGGGAGGGCAGATTAGGGGAGAGGATAGAAGAAAACACTTTTGAAAAGGGACAGAGTCAAAGGAAAAAATAAAATAAATTGGAGGGCAGGATAGGATGGAGGGAAATATAGTTAGTCTTGCACAATATGACTACTACGGAAATGTTTTGCATAACTACACATGTATAACTTATATTGAATTGCTTGTCTTCCCAGTGGGGGTGGGTGAGGAGGGGAGAAGTGAGAGAATCTGGAACTCAGAATTTTAAAAACAAATGTTAAAAAGTTATTGTTACATGCAACTGGGAAATAAGATATGCAGGCAATGGGGTAAAGAAATCCATCTTGCCCTACAAGAAAGGAAAGGGGAAGGAGGGAAGAGGAAGGATAAGGGGGAATATAAGAGAGGGCAGACTGGGGGAAAGGGTAATCAGTATGCTTGCCATCTTGGGGTCTGGGGGTAGGGGAGAGATGGGGAGAAAATTTGGAACTCAAAACCTTGTGTAAATGAATGTTGGAAACTAAAACTAAATAAATAAATTCTTTTTAATTTTTTTGAAAAGCCCAATTGTCTAAATGGAAAGAAGATACAAAATTTACAAAAATTCATTGAAGGAAGCAACTCCTTGAGCAGAATTGGCCAAATGGAAAAGGAGATACAAAAGCTCACCAAAGAAAATAATTCCTTAGCAATTATATTAGATTCCATCTAATTTTTGATCACTTTGTCTTTTGGAGGGAGAGTCCCCAAGCTTTATATCTCCAAAGCTTGACTTTTTCCCCACCTAATACTAGTTTTACAATGAACACCTAAAGAATAGCAAAGAAGCTCATTTATTCAAAGAGCTGCAAAATAGAAATCAGTGAAGGTATATATAGGATAACATATCCCATAATGTACAAAGTGAAGGAGCTCTCCCTTTGGAAGAAAAATAACAGGAGAGAGGGTCTCTTATCTTACCCAAAGGGAAATATCCTGAAGTCTCTAGCATAGCAAGTTAGGAATCAGGGGTATGAAAAAGACTACTTGATCCTCTCCTGCTGCCCAGAGTCTTTTTCTTTAGCAACCTGAAGTGGGACTGGCTTCTTCCATATTCTCTCTTGAAGCTAGAAGCTATGAGGACCTGAATGATGAACTTCGTAGAGCAAATAGCTTTAATAAAAGGATCTGTTCTGTAAAACTTGGACAGTCAAAAGGCCACACCCAAGGACTTAAAAGGCCACATGTGGTCTTGGGGCCACAGATTCTCCACCCTTGGCCTATACCAAAGGACTTTGGGATAGGAGTCCCAAATGAGAAGTTAAGTGGCTAAATCAAGTTACACGGGTGAATTAACAAGTCACCTCGGATGGCTGGCTAGCACAGGTTCTTTGATCTGCTTTGCTAAAGGAAAGACCTTTTAAAGGGGTCAACACTCTTGCATTAAATATAGATAAGTAGAAAATACAAGCAGAGAGATTAGCATAGAGGTTTAACAGACAGAGCTCCTCCTGTCTGAACAAAGTAATACAACAACCAACATACACCACAGGACTGGGAGAGCACAAACCTCTGAGTAATGGGGGATAGGGAAGCTCTTAACAAAAGGCTACTCAGAGTTCAGTCCAGGAAATTAAAAGGTTCTTCTCTTAAGCAAACCCCCAAAGCAAAATACCAACCTCCCAGGATGCAGAGTTTTCAACCAATAGACTCAGAGTCAGAAGGTACCACAACACATATGGCTCACTGCCTAATTAGCTTAGTATCAAAAGGTGTGAAAACTTTCCTACAAGCAAGCCTCCCCCTAAGTAATCTCTTCCTTAGGCAAGTTCCTTCCCCAATGGGCTCTATATGACTCAGGATGTATCACAGTTGTGTGAGACATGTGTGCCTTTAGACCTGTTCCAAGTGAAAAGGGGACACATTGTCACATGGGCCTATTAATGGACGGGGAAGATGTTCCTATTCCATTAACTTTACAACAACTCATAAGCTGAAGAGCCAGTATTTGAACCCAGGCCTTCTGACACCAATCAGATTCAGCTCTCTTGGGACTGTACCATACTGTGGGATTCTTGCTCTCCATCATGCAGATGGAGGAATTCTAATCTGGTAGATACTGGAAATGCTGTAGATGTCATGGTATAGTAAATGGAGAGTTAACCTTAGTGTCAACAAAACCTGCCTCTGACAATATAAGGTACTTAGCTTCTCTCTACTTTTTCAAAAAGTGATACAGGATTGGTCAGTATGATCATTATAATGGCGACATGGGATTTGAAATACTTTTGAATGTGAAGTAAATGGTCCCTGCAAAGAGGTCAGGTTGTATCGAAGAGGGTTAATGATTGAGCTAAGCAAATTTCTAAGATTATAGATTGAGAGTAGGTGGCAATCTACTTTGCTAGAAGGAGTTTCCTACCTAGGAGTTCCTTATGCCAATGAAATCACAGGCTAACTCCCGTCTACCTCAACAAGTATTTATCACATACCTACTTTGCACAAGAACATTGTACTAGGTGCAATTCCTGCCTTTGAGTAGTTATATGCTACTCAGAAATCATTTACAACAGTAAATAAGATGGTGATAAGCCAGGAGATCTCCTCTGATCTGCTAAACTTGTGCACTTCCCAAAGAAACAATTATTTTCACCCTAGTTAAAGAATATATGTAACCAGTAGCTTCTCCTTGGTCCCTGTGCCTGGGGGGTAGTGTCAAAGATGACTGATGACTAAGCTAGGAAGAGCCATATCTTTCTTCTACCCTATACAGCTATAAGAGCTGTAGACAAACTTTTCCTCTGCCTTTCTAGTATGTCAGTTGGGGTTCAGTCCCTCTCTCTCCCTTGGACTTTCAACCTGGTGTAGGGAAGGGTTCACCTAGATAACTTGCAGGCTATACCTCAAGTCTCTGGTTGCCTCTTCAGCTTCATATTTCTTTCACCGAGATGACCAATCTTCCTAACTATGTTGAGATGGCAACTTTGTGAGTTCAAGAGATTGGGAGTACTATAATACTATAAGTACTATACTATAAAGGCCAGTAGCCTTTCAGAAGGTGTTCCTTGCACCTCCTTGGACAAGAAGATGCACTACCACAATTACTAAGAGAAACCACCAGCAGGATATTCAGAGTGTGTGTGTGTGTGTGTGTGTGTGTGTATACCATTTTTAGAAGGCATTCTGTGCATCCACGAGCCATACCTAGATTTTGCTTGAGATTTTTTCCTTGGAACCATGGCGTGGGGACATAATAAGCCAGAGACTGTGAGAAAAAGTAAAAAGTTTTATCCCTTCTCTTTGTGATCAGGTTCCCCCAGGAATGAACTCAGTCAGCCTGAGTCCAGAGTCCCTTCTGTGAGAAGGATCCTAACCCTGGACTATGGCTGACATAAGTAATTATGAAGTATATACAAAGTAATGCAAGGTATTTCAAAAAGGAATAAGAGCTTGAAAAATGGAAGGGAATCAGGAAATGTGTTATGTAGGAGGACCTGCCATTATTAAGGATTTTTATGAGAACATATTGGTAGCTCTGAAAGAGATTCCCAAAGAGGACTTCTAGAAATACATAGGATTGATGGCTTCCTATGGTAACTATTTTAAATGATATAATCCTCCTTTGGATGGATAAGTTCTGTTGTGCTTGCTAAAAAGGTGATTTCACCATTATATAAATAAACATATATTTTAAATTTGAGTCTCAAGTTTCTTTCCTAGCTCCTGTCTAAAATGCCTAAGATGAGAGAAATGAATCAGTTTCCTTGAGTTAAGCAAAGTATTTATTTTGGAGGAAAAAAAGGAACAGGGACAAATTTCTGGAGAAAGATAAAGGTCAGGGGAAATGGAATCATCTGTTTGTCATAAAATCAAGTCCTTAATTCATTTTTACAAACTTTCTGGAATGGTCAATTATTTTTTCTTATTAGTCTAACTCACCAAAGATTCTATTTTAAAGAGATGCTGTCCTTTCCCATCCCCTAACCTTAGATCAGCACTGGAACAAGACAGAAACCTGACTGGTACCTGCTCAAAAGTCTGATTAAAAGAATGGCCAGTATGACCACACCCAAAGATTAAGTACAGTTTGGAACAGTTGCTAAAGGTTTTTTCTAAAGGACAAAGATTTCTTTTGGCTTCCTCAAATGTTCAATTGAAAGCATTTAAAACTGACTCTAGTTACTCTATAGTCAAGTAATGGGAATGGGCACTAGATGTGTCTTGTATTGGTGAGAGAGGCAATGGTTTATAAATGCTACCACTAGCTGAGGAAAAGGTAGGCCCAATTCTAAAACAGTATCAAGGACTACTTATTTTCATACAAAGGGCAACTGATTTTTTTTTATCTCTGAACTATGAAAGTAACTGGAGTGGCTCTGAGAATTTTGTTTCAATTCATACTCATTATTTCTTATAGCACAATAGTATTCCATCACACTCATATACTTGTTCAATTATTCCCATATTGATGAGCATCCCTCCAATTTCCAGTTCTTTGCCACCATGAAAAGAATGGCTACAAACATTTTTGTACAAATAGGTCCTTTTCCTTTTTAAAAAAATCTCTTTGGGATACAGACCCAATAGTGGTATTGCTGATCAAAGGGTATGCACAGTTTTATAGCCCTTTGGGTTTAGTTCCAAATTGTTAGAATGGCTAGACTAATTTACAATTCTACCAACAGTGCATTAGTGCTCCTGCTTTTCCACATCCTCTCCAGTATTTGTCATTTTCCCTTTTTGTCATGTTAGCCAATCTGATAGGTGTGAGATGGCACCTCAGCATTGTTTTCATTTACATTTCAAGTATTTTTTCATGTGACTATTGATAACTTTGATTTCTTCTTCTGGTAACTGCTTATTCATATCCTTTGACCATTTATCAATTGGGGAATGGCTCTTATTTTAATAAATTTGACTCAGTTCCCTATAAATTTGAGAAATGAGTCATTTACCAGAGACATTTGCTATAAAATTCTTTCCCGGTTTCCTGCTTTTTTTCTAATTTTGGATGCATTGGTTTTGTGTATTTCATGTAATCAAAATTATTCATACTTCTTATGAACCTCTCTATCATTTGTTTGATCATAACCTCCTCCCTTATCCCTAGATCTAACAGGTAAAATGGAAACTAAGTCTTCATCCTGGCTCTATTGCATACAGTTTAACCCTGGATTCAATCCTGGGACACTGGGCAAGGTCTGGAACAGACTTTAGAGGTCATAGGATCATAGGTCTAGAGTTAGAAGAATCTTCAGAGGCCATGTAATCCAACCTCATCATTTTATGGATGAGGAAACTAAGGCTCAGGCTTGCCTAAGTTCATAAAGGTAGCACGTAGGAGAGCTGGGATTCAAATCCAGGTCTTCTGACTCTAAATCCAGTCACTTTCCTTCCTTGGGACTCAATTTCTTCAACAGCAAGATGAAAAGTTTAGACTAGCTGGGTTCTAAGGCTTATTCCAATCCTAATATCAATAACAAATAATTTAATGAGGCAGCCAGGTGGTGTGATGGGTAGAGTGCTGGAGTTGGAGTCAGAAAGACCTGGGTTCCTATCTGGCTTCAGGAACTTACTAGCAACTGTGCAAGTTATTTAATTTGGCCAAGTCATTTAATCACCCTCAGCCTCAGTTTTGCCATATAAAAAATGGGGATAATAAATAGCACCTACCTCAGCAGGGTTGCAGTGAGGATCAAGTGAGTTAACATTTAAACTTTAAAGTGCTATATGAATGGCAGCTATTATTTTAACTATTAATAAGAGGAATGCTTTTAATAATTATGCATTTGGATCAGTCTGCTGTCTTACCAACAACAGACGAGTGTTTTCTCTTGGCTGTCACCTCCAAATATTTTGGAAAGTGATCAAAATCACAACATTGATCATACCCTTTGACCTAGTGACTCCGTTGTTAACCCTTCCAACATTGCATTTTTCTCTCTTTTGGGGGCCATTTTTGCTTGTTTTAGTGAGTGTAAGAAGTTATCTTAAGGTCACTTTGATTTGCATTTCTCTAATTAGGGAATTTGAGCATCTTTTCATTTGATTATTAACAGTCTAATATATTTTCCTTTGTTGTCTATTCATATCCTTAAACTATTGTTCCACTAGAGAGTATGTATTATGATTTTTATAAATATGTGTCAATTCCTTATAGATTCTGGATATCAGATCTTTATCTGACATATCTTCTGCAATCTCCCCTGCTCTGCCAATGTATCCTTTTGTCTTAAGGAAATTGCTTTTTATTGTACAAAATACAGTTATTTTTAAATAGTCATATAAGGAGGATGCTTTTTCAAAGGAGTCTGATGGTTTCCCTTTTGGGGTAACATGCTTTCTTTCCAGTCTGGCCGGTTGCCTTCTGCCTGGAGAAATGTTCCACTGTCCCTGGCCTCCCTTCCATTTCAGTAATAATCCGGATCAGGTGATCTCTCTGGACCATTCCCAGTTCTATGATTCCCGGATTTTTGGATGAGTGATTCTTCCTGACTTCAAAGGTCTACCATATTTTAATGGACTGGGATGCTTTCCTCTTCTCCCTAGAACAGGGAGGGGTTGGGGCGAATTGTCAGAGAAACTAGGGCTGCCACAGCTTGTTCAAAATAACAAAGGGCCTCAGATTTCAAGAGCTTGGGATAGAACATCTCTCACCAACCCCAAATTGTAGCCCAGAGTTCTGCATGAAAATAACTAAGTGTGGAGAGACAGAGCTTATAATATGGGGGGGGGGAGGAGGTAGGGGTGAGTGACTGGTTCTTTAAGGAACCACTGAAGTTACTGTTGTACAAAGCAGTCCATGATAAGTTTGGCACATAGGAAAGATGACCATATGTTTCAGATTTCCCCAAACCATTCCAGGTTCCAAGAAAAGAAAGTACACTTTAAAAAATGTATCAAACATTTTCTCTTTTCCTGACTTCCTTCAAGTTTCAACCAATAGCTCAAGAAGCCTTTCTTGGTTCCCTTAATGCCTTCCTTCTGTTGATTATCTCCAATTTATCCAGCATATATACCTTGTCTGCGTCTTGTCTCGCCTATTAGATTAAGAGCTTCTTCAAGTCAGGGACAAGTTTTTGCCTACGTCTGTATCCCCAGTGCTTAGCACGTATCTGACAAATTGTAGGTGCCTAATAAAAGCTTCTTGACTTGATGTGAAACATGCACCACCTCATTAGGAATACAAGTTTATATTTCAATTTTAAAAATTATATGCACACCTATATTTACATCTGCATTCATATTGATCTCTATATCACTTTTATTTCCCAATATCTCTCTCTCAGTAAGGATTGTTTCATTCTTTATACTGGTATCTTCATGGACTAGCAAATATTAGGTGCTTAATAAATAGGTGTTGATTGATTACATGGCATTTTTCTTCCCAACGATCCTTCAAGTTAGGTAGCTCCCTTAAAAGTTAGGCATCCCCATTTAAGTAATTGTCCAGGATCACATAGTGAATATATTGAAGGGCCAGGATAAAAACCCTAGACTTTTGATTCCAAATCTAGAACTTTTTTCCAAGGCCAAAGTGGTCTTTGTCATTTGGATGAGATGCCATACTTATCAGATCTGCAAATGACATAAAGCTGGAAGAGATAACTAACCCACTGCAGACTGAATCAAGATCCAAAAATAACTCAGAAAGAGAATGCTAAACTGAAGCCAATAGTCATAATAACTGACATTTGTATAGTTTAAAATTTGTGAAACATTTTACATATATCATCTTATTTGCCTCTCACAAGCATGCGAGGTGGGGGCTACAGGAATCATTATCCCTATTTGAAAGATACAGGGAATGGACACTTGGTCACACATCTAGTAAATGCCAGAGAAAGGACTAGGACTTAAGTCTTCCTGCCTCTATGACACATTAGCCACTATATAGCAATATGGCACAATGGTTAGAATATTGGATCTGAAGTTAGGGAACCCCAAGTTCTCAATTGTGACTCAGACATTTAACCATGTGACCCTGGGCAGGTCACCTGACTTCTTTTTTCCTTTTGTAAAATGGGGATAATAATAATGCCCTATTTTATGTGACTTAAGCAAAAGCCATAGGCCTAGTAAGTGACTTTTTCAGGCCAGGTTTGACTCAGGGCTGCTCTGGTGGTTCAGGTTTGAGATTGGTACAAAGCCAAGCAATCATAGGCCACCTAACATTTAACAAAAAGGAAATTTACTTAGCAGCAACATGGAAAGGATATTAAGAAAGGATACAGCATTGATTTAAGTAGAAACAGCCCCATTTATTTTCATACAGAAACCCACTGAGTCAGAAGGATGTCTTGACTTACAGGTCTGTAGCAAATCTTTCAATTAGCAGGGGTCCCCTACCCCTGTGGAACAGATTTTTTTAATGTCCTAGGCAACCAGAAAACTTTATCACTGGCTCATCTGTGGCTGAAGCCATAGTACCCTGAAGCAAGCAGGTTGGGAGGACAGCTTTTCGGTCCTTTAGGCTTTCTAGCCTAGGCTATATGGATGGCACTCTCGTAGATGTTCTTCCCACTACAATGGCAGAGCTAGGACTAGAACCAAGGTCTTCTGACTCCAACTCCACATTGCCTCAAAACATCTTTAAGATCAGTAACAACAGCAATTCACATTTATTTTGTACTTCACAGTCGACAAAAGGCTTTCCTCTCGACAACCTTGTGAGATAAGTAGTACACGTATTAGTTTCCCCATCCAACAGATGATGAAACTGAGGCTCAGAGAGCTTGGGCCATTCTTGTTAAGTGTCTGAAGTAGGATTCAAGCCTGGGTCACCCATCTTAAACTCCAGAGTTTCTTCCACTTGCTGCAACAGAATGCTTTAGAGGAAGGAGTAGGCAGCAAGAAGGTGACTTTTTAGTGAATCCAGAGGGTATGAGACTTGAACTAGGCCTCAAAGGATATAAGCACAAGATTTAGATAGAAGTTGGATACAGGTGGAAATTTCTGTCTGGGTTTTTTTTTCTTCAGTAATATACCATAAATCATATATTTTGCTTTGAAATTTTCAAAGTTCCTTCCCTTCTATCTCACTTCCATAACACAGGATGTAGCTAGGTAGGCACAATGGATAAAATACTTGACCTGGAGTCAAGAAGATCTGAATTCATATCTGGCCTTACTAGCTGTGTGATCCTGGGTAAGTCACTTAACTTCTGTTTGCCTCAGTTGCCTCAATTGTAAAATGGAGGTAACAATAACACCTACCTCCCAGTGTTGTTGTGAGAATCAAATGAGATAATATATGTAAAGCTCATAGCATAATGGCACATAGTAAGTGCTTCCTTCCTTATTTGATCCCCATATCAACCCATTCAGGGAGATGGCATAAGTATAGGTTTTTTTTTTCCATTGGATAATTGAGGAAACCAAGACAAAGAAGTTTTGAAGTTTTGACTTGTTTTAAAGTCACAAGTCACCAGCATCTAGCATTTAGCTCTTTATCCCATACCACATGACCCTTATCTGATCTACCCAGGAGCACAGGGTGACTGAGCTATAGATTTGTTTTTTTATATCATGGAGGAATAAGGCAGAACCAGGACTCATATGCGCTAACTCCCTAGCCAGTTATTCATTTAGAGCTGGCTCCTTCTTAGATGTAAATACAACAGATAGTTTGCCCTGACTCTAAGACCTTTTTCCCCTTGGCTTCTAAAACAAAGAATAACATAGAAACTGGTAGGAGAAAAAAACCAACATTACCCAGACACTTAATTAAGATGAATTAATATGAACTCACCAGGACCAGACAATGGAAACAGTAAGGGTTTTCCAAAGAAAAATAAACTTGGCCTGGGTACTAATCTTTATGTGAGGCACAGAGGCACCACTTACCTGTATGGTTTCATTCACAGGCACGGATACTGCCTATTTGCGCACAATGAGATGGATTTAATGTTCTCATGGATGAAGGAGCCTCTCTTAGCCCCAGGGAGAGGTGTAAGCTGGAAAGACCAGAGCCTGGGAGAAAGGAATGCCTAGGTTCTCATGCCAGCTCCAATGGGGACTGGTCTGGACTTTGGGTCAAATTTACTTTCCCATTCCACAACAAGTTGGTATATAGGATATCCCATTTTAAGGCAATCCCCAGAGAGATGTTATTTCAAATTTTTCTGCTTTGTACAACTGAACCTAGTTTTATCCTTTGAAAAGTTTTGTGAAACACAGTAAACCTATTTGAATAAATTACTTGTGAGTTATCTTACTCAATTCAACCAACATTTAGAGTTAGGCTATTTAGGAAAAACCAAGTGGATGAAAAATGTTAATCATTTCAACTATGAAATTTACTAGCTCATAGATTTGGTTTATCAGTGAATAAATTTTGGACAGACATTTTAAAGAGACAGTGAATTTTGCCTAGAATAGAATAGGAAAGAAGTAAGCTGAATTGATGTTGGGATATTACATGGTGACTTTAATGACTCCAAGATTCTCTTTTAAAAACTCCCTCTCCATTAAAAAAATTTACATTCTTCTACTGAAAGTCATGAAATGGCAGTCTCCAAAGAAATTAAGTTATAGGAGGGGTGGCTAGGTGGTGCAGCGAATAGAGCACCAGCCCTGGAGTCAGGAGTACCTGAGTTCAAATCCGGCTTCAGACACTTAACACAAAAAACTAGCCATGTGACCATGGGCAAGTCACTTAATCCCAACTGCCCTCCAAAAAGAAAAATTTAAAAAATTTAAAAAAAAGAAATTGAGTTATAGGACAACCAAAGAGCAATGGGAAAGGTTATAGTTGGGTGTATAACTTGCAATGTATTACCAATGAAGAACTGAGCAGAAGAAGTGGTATAAAGGATATATTCAGAGAAATATATGCCTGGAAAAAGAAGGTGGCTGGTCATGTAGCAAGAGATACATAGCCAGTGTACTCTTTTTTTGTATCCCTCCAATGTCAAGGTATCTAAAGGGAATCCCCCATTATAGGCTTATGGGAGAACTTGAACAAGATTTACATAGAATGAAAAGGGGTAGTTGGATAGCAATCTGTAGCATTGGAAGGTGAGGTATGCCCATATTGATGAGATCACAAATCCATAGAATCATGTGCAGGATTCTTGTAACTTTCCTAGGCAGTAGGAATAATGATAAATGCTAGAACATAAATACTATCCCTGCTCTTCAAAGTGTTTATATTCCACTGTTTCCAAAGCATCTCAGGACAATGTCTTAGGTACTTTAAGCAAAGTTAGCATGGGGATGTGATCCTAGCCTTCAAAGGAGCTTATGAGCTGAACAAAGCCTTTCTTGTCTGATTTGGAGATGGATATAAATAAAGAAGACATTGTGATAGAAAGTTTACAGATTAAATCAGTCCTCTCCCATAAATACATCTATGAATTTTCTTAGTAATAAAAACTGAGCTAAAAATGTTGGTCAACAACTCTGCTGTGTAGTAGAATGAATACTGGAGTTGGAATCAGAATTAGCCTGGCTTCTAAACTCAAACAGAAAGAACCACAAAACTAATACATAAAGATTCCTGTGATCATATATTGACTTAGATAACCACATATTAACATTATCTGTTTTATTGTACTTTTATTTATTTTGTTAAATATTTGCCAATTACGTTTTAGTATAGTTCAGGCCACACTCCAGAGTGCCAGAGTGTTGAAAGCAATATATTTGACCCCTCTGATCTAGTCCAATCCAAGAGTATCAGGTCCTGCTTCCAGAAGGCAATTAGAGTGGGGATCAGTTAAGAGCATGTGGTTGCCTCTTCTGCTTTGTGTTTCTCTGTCTTATCCTAAGTTATCAAAGCTGTATCCATGCTGAAATAATTCTGTGAGTCCAAGAGATCTGGAGAAGAAACATAACACCTTTCAAAACAACCCAATTCCACTTCTGGACAGCTGTAATTGTTGCAAAGCTTTTCCTGACATTAAGCCTTGCAAGTTTTACTCATGATTCCTGATTCTGTCCTCTAGTGTCAAATAGAACTAATTTAATCTCTTCTCCATATAACAGCCCTTTGACTACTTGAAGATAGCTATCAATATCAAGTGTTTTATCTTGTGATGGCTTTGTCTCAATCTCCTGGTTATTGATAAGTCCTTTCCCCCATTCCATTGGGAAAAAGAAAGAACAATAAAGCTCTTGTGGCAAATATGTACGGTGTACAACCAAGCAAAATAAATCTCTGCACTTACCAAATGCAAATACACATACACATACAAATTGACACTCACACGCATACACATGTGTTTGTATATCTCAATTTGTATTCTGAGTTCATCATCTCTTTAATCATGAGTTGGGTAGCATGTTTCACCACAATTCCTTTAGAATTGTGATTGGTCATTGTGTTCATCAGAGTTCTTCGGTGTTTCAAAGTAATTTTTTAAATAATATTATTGTAAGACAGTTCTGTTGGGGTGGAGCCAAGATGTCAGTGTAGAAGCAGTAAAACACCGCAGCTCCCACACAGCCACCTTAAATACCAAGAACATACGACTCTAAACAAATTTCAGGGCTCCAAACCCCACAAAAATACAGAAAACACATCTCTCACTGAAGGCAGTTTGGCAGGAGGGGCTCATCGCAAACAGGCTGGGAGCCTAGACCATCCCAGAACGAAACTGTGGCCTGGCCCGAGGGTAATTGGGAAAAGCCACAGCTGGAGACTACAGGAGAAAGGATCAGCAACACCTGGGGCAATCTCCACACCTATCAAGCAGGCTAAGAAAAAGGTCAGTGGAATTCTGTTGCTAAAGGCTAAAAAGTGAATCTGAACGAATTTAAGAGTGACAGAACCCATTGTGAGACTGAGAGGGGCAGATTCCCAGCCCAGGAAAGTGCCTACTCAAGTCAGGATAAGGAGAATGCTGAGCACAAGGGAGCCACACCAATGTGGAGCTGAGAGTAGAATATAGCAGACTGAGAAGAAGCCCCAGCCAGCCAGCAGACTCACCCAGCCTGGCTGTCTCACCACAGGACAGAGAATCATCCAACTGGGCAGCTCGGCAGGAGGGGCTCATCTAGGCAGGCTGGGAGCCAAAAACGCTGCCAGGCCCCAGGGCAAAAGGAGCCACAGCATGAGTCTACCCCGGAGAACAGATCTACAGCACCTGGGGCACTCTCCACATCTATCAAATCAGGAAAAATGAGGATTAGAGAAAGGTCAGTGAAAGTGAAGCTTTCAAGCTAACTTTGGGGGAGGAAAAGCAGTTGGGCCCATTTGCCCCCAGGGAAAGGAAGCAGCAGGGGAAGGGCAGGATCTACTGCAACCAGCAACTGCCCCCACTGGGCTGCTTCAGAGCTCCTGGCCTGTGGACCCTGCAGGGGGTCTAAGACGACAGTTCAGGCCCAAGGGCTCTTGCGTTGAGTGGCCTGGATCCAGATCGTGGTCTTGGGTGGTGGTCCTGGGGTGCACTTTCAGCAAGCCAAAGCTGGTGGGGACTGCAGCACCCCCATAATCGCTCTGGCAGCTGGGAAAACCCCAGCAATTTGGGACAGAGCTTTACCCCCTGGAAGCAGAGCTCCCCAAAGCTAAAAAAAAGCCCAACCAATTAATTGACTGTCTAACATGAGGAAAAGGAAGCAAGATAAGAACAGCAATAAAACTCTAGAATCCTTTTTTGCATACAAAAAGGATCAAAGCATGGAATGGGAGGAAGACAACAGTCAGAACTCCCACACCAAATGCTCCCAAGACACTTGAAGATTTCCTACAAGCTATAGATCAACTGAAAAAGGACTTTGAAAAACAAACAAGAGAAGTGGAGGAAAAATTGGGAAGAGAAATGAGAATGATGAGAGAAAATCATGAAAACAACCTAATTGAAGAAAACAACACTTTAAAAAATACATTAACTCAAAT
>CM053598.1:196231155-196302632 GCA_028646575.1 Pseudocheirus occidentalis
CATATCTGCCTAATGACCTTTGTAGAACTGGGGAGCTAATGTGGCCAAGGACCCTGAAAGTATTGGCCTACAACATCTCCCCCATCTTTTTTATTTATAGGAGAGGGAAACATCCCATTAACAAAGCCCTAGTAGACTCCTGGGAGTTCTCTTCGTCCCCCCTATAGCATATAGGGCCATGGCAGAATCATGCAGTTGGACCTTGAAAGTCTTGGCCTACAACAAGAAAGCTCTTTTCCCATAAATATAACCACCTTGTAAAAATTCTGAATCTCCTGGGCTTGACTAAATATGTTAGTTTATATAATTTATCAACATTGTAAATAATAATAACACAAAGATATAAATGATTATTTACAATGTTTTAGCTGTGAGATAAACCAGAAAATTCCTTCCAACCAAAACAGTTCATATTGATTTCTCAGTTCTGGAACGCAGTCCTACTATTCAGTTGTCAAGATTGCTGTCTCTCTAAAATCCACTTCTTGTTTATTCACTATAAAGGATCAAATTTACTTCTCTCAGGGAATAAGCCCTTTGTCTCTGTCCTAGCAGTCTCTTTCCACCCATGACAGGTAATTCTCCAGAACTGACAGTTAAAATTCTACAGTCTCCTCAAGAAATTTTATTTGTAAAATTTATTCACAAGATAAAAGTTAAAAGAATTCTCAGAAAGTTTTCTTCATGTATTTTCTCTGTCATCTGTTTACCTCCATGCCATTGTGACCAGGCTCTACAAAATGACAAAGATGACCACTAAAACTTTTCATCTCTTCACAGTATCTTTACAGGTAAAAATTAAAATGACTTCTTAAGTAATAGTCATTAAACTATCATTGTTTAAGATTCCAAAGAGTTTTGAAGATACCCTAGCACTATTGTTTCTGTGGGAGAAGCTAATGAACCAATCGTCACAACACTAACAGCTCTCATTTATGTTCAACTCTAGAAGGCTTTAACTACCACTGAGTCAGGAAGACTATTTTTAAGGCTGGTTTTTCCTTGTGTAACAGGGCACTTTCTAATGAGCCCAGTCCTTATGAGTAAGTAAGCACAGAGTGCTCAGTTGTTATAATAATCTCTATGTGGATTTTGGGGCATGGACAGACATTTTGTAACTGGTTCAGGTTCAAATAACCATATGGGGAGGAGGAACTTTTTCTCTTGGTTATGAAGCTGGAAATGAGGTGCCTTCAAAGGGCACTAGTTGACCCAGGTCTGTCCCTTTGGTCTAACTCCTTCCCACCTGGTTGGATTCTGGTGCAAATCTTGGCCCTCCCCATTTCAAGCTAACCTGTAGTCCAAGAATAGGGGACTTGGTTCTTTGCCTTAAAATTTGTTTTTTTTTCCTTTTTTAGGTGAAGGATCATTTTTTGCTACTCTCTTTTCTCTAGGTCTTTGAGACACCACTATCTCCTGGTTTTCTAGTTGTTGTTTGACCTTCATTCTCAATGATGACCAATGACATCACAGAATGATGTCTTGACTGGTAGGTAAATTGGATTTAAGTAAGACAGAGCTGGACAAAGTCATTAACTTTACTCTCTCTTCCAGAGTTATTAAAGTTCAGTGACAAGACAAAAGTCAGGATGACTGGCAATGGCCTGGGATGCAGTGGAAGACCTTAGTGTCCAGTCTGACCACTGGAACAAATTGTTCTCATCCATCCATTCCAATGGAGAAAGTTTTCACATGCTTGGAGTAGAAAACTCCCTAAATCACCAAAGGGTTTGTGGCCCATTGGTTACTCTCATCACCACCTCCCCGTATCTAGCTGTTACCAAGGCCTGTGGATTTCACCTTTGCAACATCTCTCATAGATGCCCCCTTCTCTCTTCTGACACTGCCAGCACTCTAGAGCAGGCCCCCATCACCTTTAATTATTGTAATAATCTGCTATTGGATCTGTCTCTCAGATCTCTCCCCACTCCAATTCATCCTCCAACCAGCCACTAATGTGATTTTCCTAAAATGCAGATCAAATCATGCCACACATACCCCCTACTCAACAAACTCCAGTGGTTTCCCATTGTTTTCAGAGGCAAATACAAAATGTTCTGTTCAGCATTCAAAGCTCTTTATTACCTAGCTCCCTCCTAGTTTTTCAGTTTCCTTACACCTTAATCCCCAAAATGTACTCTTCAATCCAGTTACACTGGCCTCCAGTTATCTCTTTCAGCTCTAGGCATTTTATCTGGCTGTCCTTCATGCCTGGAATGTTTTCCTTCCTCTTCTCTGACTACTGACCTCCTGACTTTCTTTGAGTCTCAATTAAAATCCCATATTTTACAGGAAATCTTCCTCAACCCTACTTAATTCTGGTGCCTTCTTTCTGTTAATTTATCCTATTTATTTTTTTATATTTGTTTGGGTATTGTCTCCTCCATTAGATTAAAAGCTTCTTGAGGGCAGGGACTGTCTTTTGCCTCTTTTTTTATCCGTGATGCTTAGCACAGTGCCTGGCACAGAGTAGGCACTTAATAAATGTTTATTGATTGAAGGAGATTGGAGATGGCTATGTCCTCCTGAGAAGGTCAGGAGAACTTCTAGACATGAATTTGGTAGAATCAATGCTATGTAGAAATTGAGTACACCTTGCTGTCTCTAGCTTCTGAGTCTACTTCAGGTTTTCTGTCCACTAATCAATAAACCAATAGAACTCTATTAGCTTTCAGAATGGGGATTAACAAAGAAGGTATTGAAAGAATAACTAACAAAATATCCCACTCCCATCCCCAACCAAGGAGTTTATTCTCTCCTTAAAAACAGAAGGACCTTGAAGAGAGTGAAACCATAACTTAAAATTCACAGGGAATAATGCACATGTGTACAGAACAAATGTGGCCAATGGAGGCCTCTCAACCCATGGCATTAGGACTCTTTTTCTCCCTTCATGGAGTCCTCATGAGGTTCCCCTTAGAAATAACTTTCTGCTGGTCAAAAGTATCCCTACAGTGGGTGGAGCCAAGATGGTGGTGTAGAAGCAACAAGGTTCCACAGCTCCCATATAGCCACCTCAAATACCCATAAAATATGACTCTAAACAAATTTTAGGGCTCCCAAACTCACACAAAAATACAAACAGTTCTCCCCCTGAAGGCAGCTTGGGCAGGAAGGGCTCCTAGAAGAACCTAGAAATCATCCTTCAAGAAATTCTCAAGGAAAATTGCCCTGATATTTTAGACCCAGAGGCAAAATAGAACTTGAAGGAATCCACTGATCACCTCTTGAAAAGGATCCCTAAAAGAAAACTCCCAGGAATGTTATAGCCAGGTTCCAGAGTCCCCAGATCAAGGAGAAAATATTACAGGCTGCAATGAGGAAGCAATTTGAATACTGTGGAAACACAATTAGGATAACCTAGGATCTGGCAGCTTCTACAGTGAAGGATCGAAGGGCCTGAAATATGATATTCAGGAGATCAAGGGAGCTGGGATTAAAACCAAGAATCACCTACCCAGCAAAACTGAGTATAATGTTCCAGGGGAAAATATGGTCATTCAGTGAGGTAGAGGACTTTCAAACATTCTTGTTGAAAAAACCAGAACTGAAAAGAAAATTTGACACTCAAATACGAGAAGCATGAGAAGGTAAACAGGGAAAAGAAATCGTAAGGAACTTATCAAAGTTGAACTATTTACATGCCTACATGGAAAAACGATAATTGTAACTTATGAAACTTTTTTTAGTATGAGGATAGGGGAAGGGAATGCAAAAGTATATATACATATAATATATGTATACATACATATATGTCTATATAGGAGGGTTTATATATGCGTATGAACACATCTGAGTATGCATATATATGTGTACATAGAGGGCACAGGATCAATTGAATAGGAAGGGATGATACTTTAAAAGGTTAAATTCTGAGTGGGTGAGGATTAGAATGAGAGGAGACAGGACGAGACAGATGGGTTAATCATCTCATACAGAAGAGGCAAGGGATAATTGTTACAATGGAGGGGAGGAACAGGAAGGCAAAAGGGAAAGGATCAACCTTACTCTCATTGAATTTGGCTTAGGGAAGGAATGACATAAACTCTAAAATGGGTATCTTGCCACACAGGAGAGTAGGGAGGATGGGGAAGAGAGGTGGGATGACAGAGGGGAGGGCAGGGGGGGAGAGAGTTGCTGGAAGTACACACTTCTGTAAAGGGACAGGGACAGGATAGAAAATAGAACAAGGGGGGAGGCAGAATAGGAAGGAGCGACATATAATCAGTTTCTCACAATATGTCCATTGTGGAGTTGTTTTGCATAACTACACATGTACAGCCTGTATTGAATTGCTTGTCTTTCCAGTGGTGCTGGGTGACAAGGGAGGAAGGGAAAGAATCTAGAATTTAAAGTTCTATAATCAAATGTTAAAATGTATATTATTATTATTATTATTATTATTATCACTATTATTATTATCATCATCATTATTATTATTATTAACTATATGCAATTGGGAATTAAGATATACAGGCACTGGGGTAGGGAGACCCATCCTACCCTACCTGAAAGTCAGAGGGACGATGGGGGAGGACATAGGAGAGAGCAGATTGGGGGAAGGGCTATCCAGTGGGATGGCTGTTTTGGGAGGGTGGGCAGGGGAAAGATGGGAAGAAAACTTGTAACTCAAAATCTTGTGGAAATGAGTGATGTAAACAAGAAAATATATAAATTAATTAATTTTTAAAAAATTATCACCATTTTTCTAGAGTCTAGAGCCAGCATTTCTCTCCAGGGTGAAGCTGTCACCATTCTTCATGATTATCTTTTCTTATTTGTAAGAACTTCCTCTGATATGTCGTCAGCTGCTACTGCCTCCAATGGACTCTTTTCCTGGCTCCAGTTGGAGATGGATCCTTTATTTATTTACTCTTCACTACTATGTAATTTGGTAGATTCCATCTCTGAAACTTAGTTTAGGGCACTAAGATTTGGGAATCAAGAAATAAACAGAAGCCCCTGGTACTCATGAACACAATGATAATCACCTTTCCTTCCTCCTGGCAGATCCAAATGGTTGCTTTACTCACTTCCAGGAAGGAAGAGCATGAGAGATTTGCTGGTTGTCTTTTTTTATGGGAACTTAGTTCAAGCTCAGTGGCTCCTGAGTCATCAGTTCTTTCAAACACAAAATCTTTATCATCATACTGTAACAATTACTCATGGTTAGAAACTGGCTACCCAAAGTTACACATATTGGATTAAAACCAGGCAGGGAACCTGCTCATGTTTCATGGAACCCATCTGGATGGATAAATCCAAGTTCATTGTAGAATAGGGGCACTTAACATTTTTTTTATATCATGGACTTCTTTGTCCATGTAGATTTTATGTGTATCCTTATGGATTTCTCTAGATGTGGCTCACAGAGAGGTGTGAGTAGATATCTCTAGAACCTTCTCTGCCCACTCTTCTCCAAGGGAGCCTTTGATTCCTACCAGGAGTGGAAAGAAGGTTGGAAGTATGAGGCTGGATATTCTGCTGTCCTCAGAGAGGAGGTATCAAACTAGAATTATATTTTTCTCCCTACCCCCAATAATATTAGTATAAGGGAAATAATTTTTAGGTTCAAACCACTCTCCTGAGTGTTATCTTTTAGTAAGGAAGGAATGACCCAAAGCTAGATTCAAAAATATGAATCTGTTTCTACCAGAAACCAGTTATGCTGAGGCCAGCACAGTCTAGGCTTAGCTACCAGTTGAGGAAAATAAAGAGAAAGTGAGAAAATCTTGCAGCTGATTAAAGAAAAGAGACAGAGAGATGGGGATGTATTTCATAGTCTGTTTATTGCAGAGCTATTCCATACAGAGCCAAAGATACAAGAAAATCATAGAGCTTATATTCCTTATTTCAGGGGTGATTAGAACTTGGGTCTTGCCTTTCCCCCAACCTCAGCCCAAGGCTAATCAGTCAGTAAGAGCTTTATCCTAGAACCACTTGGGGGGGAGCACAATAGACCAGGAGTCCTAATCAGGACTTGCAAATTAACTTTCAGTACATTCTTTAGATATTCAGGAAACCAATGAGAGCATCTACCCAACAAGATTATACTATCCTTGAATATCTGCCTAATGACCTTGTAGAACTGGGGAGCTAGTGTGCTAGGACCCTAGAAAGTCTTGGCCCCCAACACAGTTACACAAAGACAAATGTGAATAGCAGATAAATCCATTCTTCCAAGCCAATAACAAGCAGAAATCAAATAAGCTATATAGAGTAAAAAATGCCAGAAAATATATAGAGTGAATGAGCTCTTCCACTGTTAGTGAGAAATCTTAGCTCAACTGAGAGAAGCTCCAATCTTAACTAAATGGAAATTCTCAAAAGCCTCTAATGTAGTGAACTGGGGCTTTTTCTTGTAGTATTTTTTTTTCTTTTTCCAGGGACATTTCCCTGAAAAGAACCTGGAAATACATGTGTCTTCTCTAGAGACTGTGAACAAGAAGCAATAGGATCTCTCACTCTCCTAAGCTCTTACCAACTCTGCCCCTAATGCAGAGTACTTAATAATTCTCTACCAATAGAGTCATATGCAAATGAACTTGAGTCTTGAGTTACACATAAAATACATACGTTTACAAAGAAAGCCAATTATATTGAAATAGAGTTATCATTATATTTTTTAAAATAGTTTACTGATTCTAGGTTAAGAACACCTTGGAAGACTGAACCCTCATTCTACGGTCTCCCATTACATTCACAAAAATCTTTCCTGTTCTGTGAATTAAGTATTCTGTCTCTCTCTCTCTCTCTCTCTTTTTACAGTTAAAGAAACTGAAGGTGAAAGTGACTAAATGATTTGCACAGGATTATACAATTTACAAAGACTAGACTAAATTGGAATTTAAATCCATCAGTCCAAGTCCATTTCTCTTTTCTTTGCCAGAAATGTTGCCACTTCTCTTTAACTAGTTTCCAACAAACATAACATTCTTTTCATTGATTAAGGGTAAGGCTTTAAAATTCAGGAAAATGTAGGTATGTGTATATGTATTGCCCATATAGGTTGCCATGTAGGTTGTATGTATCTACTGAGTCTGTCTAGATATGACTTGTAGGAAGGTGTGGTGGTGCAGTGGATAGAGCACTGGATTTGGAACCAGGAAGACTCATAATCATGAGTTCAAATCTGGACTCAGACATTTACTAGTTGTGTGACCCTGGATGTGTCCCTTGACCCTTAACCTTGTTTGCCTTATTTCCTCTTCTGTAAAATGAGTTGGAGAAGGAAATGGCAAACCATTCCAGTATCTTTGCCAAGACAATCTTAAATGGGGCCACAAAAAGTCAGAAATGACTGAAAAATAAAACAACAAAAACAAATGAATCTCTAGGAAGCATTAAAGTTTCTAGAGTCTTGTCTGCCCACCATTCTCCAAGGGAGACTGATTTCTGCCAGGAGAGGAGTAGGAAGTTGGGGCCAGATACTAGCCACTCTGTTCTCCTCAGAAAAAGAATACCAATAGGGAAAATATTTTTTATATTCAAGCTGAATTTCTGATCACTATCGCTTCTCAGGGAAGAAGTCCCCCAAGATATCCAAGGCTTGATTGCCTTGCCACCAAATGCCAATTCCACATTGAATACAAATAGCAAATAGCAAACAAACCCATTTATTGAAGTCAATAGCAAGCAGAAATAAAAGGAAGTATACATAAAAGAATATATACCAGATAACACAGGCTGAATGAACTTCAACCATTACAAGTGAAATATCAGAGCTTAGCTGAGAGTCCTAGATCTTGTTCAAGGAGAAATTCCCCAAAGACTCTAGTGTAGTAAGCTGGGGAAAAGGTCATGATCAGATGCTTAGTTCTCTACATGTTAACCTCTTGCCAAGAGAATATGAAACCACATCTCTTCTTTCTAGAAGCTAGAGATCAGAAGACCAGTACCTTTCCTCTTTCAAGATCTTGCCAACACTACTTCTCACACAGGCATTAAAACATGGAATAACCAGTATCTATCAGTAAGGAGAGTTCCAATGAAGATGAACTGTGAGGCATGGGTTATGCAAACATTTGCTCAGCATTTGATATGTACAAGACAATGTGCTATACACCAGATATCAAGATTTTTTTTTAAAAGGCACAATGTTCTTCCTCAATGAGTTTACAATATAATTTGGGGGACATGCCATGTACACAAATAAATATACAAGTAGAATTTGATGGGGACACAGACTTTTCCTGGACAGAGAATTTTTCCCCAGGTCCAAGCACTTTTCCAGACAAAGTATTCTAAGAAAATTTGAGGAAAGACGGATTCTCTCAGCTGATGGTAAGTGGGAGAGGAGGTTCAGGGAAAATTTCATGGAGTAGGTGATAATTGAGATGGGCCATGAAAAAATATAAGAAGGAATGTGTTCAGATATGAAGACTAATTGTACAGAAGTAGGAGCAGGTCAGATGAGATGGGGTAAAGCTAGTAGTTCAATTTCCCTGGAACATAGAGTACACGCAGGGGGGTAATTATTGGAGCCATGACTAACCTAGGTCAATCTAGTGATTCAGGCTGAGGACGGAAGGGTATTAAAATACAGTAAAGTATTTGCTGACCACAAAATGCAATAAAAATAATCAGAGATTTTAAAATGGCATTTCCTAAAGTTAAAAAGAAAACTGAATCAGATAAAACACCATTCCCTTCCTCTTCCTCCTCCTTCTCTTCCTACCCCCCCTTCTCTTTCCCCTCCTCTACAATCACCATGGCAACTTGCCACACCAGATGGGGAAGGCATTTCCCCTTTGGGCAGTAAAAGTTCTAGTAAAACCTCAAACACCAACTTTCTGTTGGTTGGGCTTTTCATGCCTCAGGTGTCATGGAAGCCAAACAGTCCTTCCACTCCCTAAAAGAACTGGTTCACCAAACATGGGATTGTGTGGATGCATGCTGCCTACCCTTCTGTCTTCAGAGGCACACAAACTACTGTGGCAGCCTCACTGTTTCTCTGCTTTAAGTGGAAGAAAAAATGGCAGGCACAAGCAGGTGTTGCTCTACAAGAAGAGTAAAATAGGGCTGGTAAGAGAGTTTGGAGCTGGATTGAAGCGGTCCATAGAAGCCAAGCTTAGGAACTGGGACTTTATCCAATGGGAAACTACATAATATTTTTGAGCAGAAGAGTCAGTCAGATCTGCACATTAGGAAGATGATTCTGGCAATTATGTGAAGAATAAATTAGAGAGAAAGAATACCAGAAACAGGGGATGAAATAGAAGTTATTATAATAGCCCAGGGAGAGGTAACAAGGAACGTGGAAAGAGATTTAAATTGAAAACCAGTGGTTGTTGCTGTTCAGTCATTTTTCATTATGTCTGACTCTTCATAACCCCATTTATGGTTTTTATGGCAGACATACTGGTGTGCTTTGCCATTTCCTTCTCCAGGTCATTTTGAAGAGAATGAGAGGGAATGGATTTCTAGGAAATCCTTTGAGGGTTCTTAGTCTGAAAGAATTATCAGGCATAAGCAATCTTGGCAAGTTTGTAAAAGTTTATTATGCTTTTCAGCAGGCAGGGGGTGTCAAAGAAAGCGTGCAACCTGCAGGAATTAGGGATACATATATAGCAATAAAACCATAAATCTGATAGCCATTGTGCTAACTAGGTGTGTAAAGGAGGGATTTGAGAGGAGTTATAAGGAGTTGTCAGTGCTTAAAGGGACATGCACTTTTTATATTATCTGTGTAGGTGTATTGCCCATAATTCACTGGGAGAAAGCCCAAGGTGGGGCTACCAGGAGGTGTGGTTTTTGCTTTGAAATATCACTGAGTCAGTCAGCGGTCAATTCTGACTGAGAGGTGCTCAGTCTGTTAGCCATCAAAGTCCCTTTTGACAAGATGGATGTTGGGAAGCTGGGCTAATTGGGGATTCAGTATGTGTCTGATTGTGAGGAGTTACCTTACATGGACTTACCTTTTAATGCATTGAAAGATGGCCAGTTTGCAGCTGGCCACTAGAACACAGGAGGTATACATTTCTCTAACTAAGGATTTGTTCATAGAATGCTTTTGAAGAATTCATAGGTATGGCTTGTTATTATACCAAGCAAGGATAGTTATAGCTGGCAGAGTTAATGGTTTCAGGGAAAACCCTTTTAGGTTGGAGGAAGGGGAGAGGCCGAGTTAATGCTTTATGGCTGGGGGGAAGTGTGACTTTTGCAACTTAATTGCACAGGCTGATGTTACAGACACAGGTAACTGAACACAAGTGAGATTTTTACAGACTGAAGTTACAACAATGTTGCAAACAAAGTTACAAAAGCACCCTAGCACCCCATCAATTTTATAAATGATGAAACTGAGGCAAACAAGGTTAAGTGACTTGTCCAGGGCCACACAACTAGTTAGTGTCTGAAGGTCAGATTAGAACTCAGAAAGATGAGTCTTCCTGTCTCCAGGCTCATTACTGCATCCTTCACTGCATCACCGAACTGCCCTAAAGTCGTGGACCTGAATTCAAATACAGGGTTAAAGTTCTTGGGAAGTATTTAGGCTAGGAATCATTTGTATGGGGGCGATCAAAGTCATGGAAGTAGAAGGGATTGTCAAAATAGAGAGCTTAAAGGCAGGGGAGATGAGTAGAGTACAGAGTCTTGAAAGGGAAATTACATTTAGAAAGTTATGAGGAAGAGTGTGAATCAGTGAAGGAAGCTAACAAATAGCCAGAAAGGTAGGAGAGAACAGTATAAAAAGCCAAGGAAGAAGACAATATAAGAGGGGGGGGGGGAGAGGGAGGAGAGAGAGAGAGAGAGAGAGGTCCACAATATGAAATGCTACAGAATGGCAAAGGAGAATGAGGATTAAGATAAAAACCATTGGATCAAACAACTGAGAAGATGACAAAATATGTCATCAGTTTTGGAGAAATTATGGAAAGAAAGGGATATTGATTCATTGTTGGTAGAACTGTGAATCAATTTAATGATTCTGGAAAGGAATTTTGAATTATGCCAAGAAGCTAACTAAAATATTAATTCTCTTTGATTTAGAGATTATATTTAGAGATTATACTATATATATATATATATGTATGTGTATATATATATACATATATATATATATATATATATACACACATATATCCCAAGGAGGTTAAAGACAAAAAAGAAAGATACTACATACACTAAAATATCCATAATAATATTTTTGGTAGTAACAATGAATTGGAAACAAAGTAATTAATTATCAAATGTTTCAGTAATGACAACAAATTGTTATGATTGATTGGAAGGGAATATTTGTCACAAGAAACAATGAATATGAAAAGTTCAGAGAAATATGGAAAACCTACATGACTAATAGAGCAAAGTAAGCAGAACTAGGAAAAAATATTTACACAACAACATTGTTGGTGGAAAAAACAAAAAATTGAAATCAAATGATGCATAACACTAAATGATCAGTCTTGACCTCAAAGAAGATATGAGAAAATGCATTTCCCTTCCTTCTTTGCAACACCAATTGGGGCAGGGGAGGGGAGGGAGGGCACAGGCCGATAGATGTCCAACATCATCTATACTGTCAGGCTTGGTAGGTTAATTTTGCTGAATAGTTTTTTTCTCCTCTTTCATTCTTCATTTGGCTTGCTGGATAAGAGAGACAGGAGGAATGTATTCAGAAGTAAAGGTAGGGGGAGAACAATATCAATTAAAACATATCAAAGTTGCACCTTTTTCTAAAAAGGTTGTTGGTGACTTTCTTGGAGATAAAAGCTTTCATCATTAGAGTTGTGGGTTCATAGACCAGATTGAAAAAAGATAGGGAAATGGAAACATCAAGTGTAGGCCACTTTTTCTGGAAGTTAGCAGTAAAAGTGAGGGAAAAATAGAGGAAAATAGCTGGAGATAAGGAGATGACAGAGTCAGGAAAGGGAGAGAGAGGAAGATTAAATACAGAGGAGTAGGTAGGAACTAAGAGATAGAATAATAGCATGAGATCCAAGGCACAAGCATCTTACTTCACCTTATTGAGAAGAAGGGCCACCACATTCGTTGAGAGTAGTACAAAGGCAGAGTAGAGACAAAGAAATCTTGTTTTTGTTTCTCTGTAGAAGCATCAAAGGGTCCTGGGTATATATAGTGCTGTGGTGGTAGGGTTCAAATCCTATCTCTAACACGAAAGGGCTTAGAAATTCTGGACAAGTCACTTAAACTCTATGACCACCACCACTAATCTATTGAGCTTCTTTGTTGTTGGTAAGTCATTTTTCAGGAATATCTGACTCTTCACGACCCCATTTGGGGTTTTCTTGGCAAAGATCCTGGAGTAGCTTGCCATTTCCTTCTCCAGCTCATTTTCCAGATGAGGAAACTGAGACAAACAGGATCAAATGACTTGTCCAGGGTCACACAACTAGAAAGTGTCTGAAGTCAGATTTAAACTCAGGAAAAAGAGTCTTCCTGACTCTAGGCCTGGCATTCCATCCACTGTACCAAATAATTGCCCCCAAAGTTTTCAAAATGCTTTACAAATACTATCTCATTTAAGCTTCACAACAGCTCTGGGAGGCAAGTGCCATAATTAGTCCCAATTGACAGATGAGGAAACTGAGGCAAACAGTTTAAGGGGGCTAGGCAGAGTTACACAGCTAGTAAATATCTGAGGTGGGATTTGAACTCAGGTCTTCTTGACTTTAGGTCCAACTCTCTATACACTGTACCACTTAGCTGCTTAAATGGCATGGAAAGTCTGATACAGTAGAAAAGACCTATACTAAGAATCAGGAGAACTGGGTTTTAATCCTATCTCTTCTCTTGACTAGGTGTGACTTCTGAGTCCAGCTTCCTTGTCTATAATTGAGATAAACTAAATAAACCTTAGGTTCTTTTGCCTTGTCAGAGTTTTCCTGAGAAATGGACCAGTGCTTGTGAGGAGACATGACTTAATTGGCTGAGATGATGCTGAGCTACAGCTCTTCATACCCAGGGAATGTGGAAAAGATTTCTTCATGGTGTGAGGGAATTAATTCTGAGATAGGCAAGCTAAACTTTTGAAAGACAATTGGAAAATATCTCAAATTCCATTCTGTGTCCCAACGATTGGAAAGTATTAGCCAGAGCAATACTGACCCAGGGACAGGCTGTTTTTTGGATGGTGGAATACACTGAGCAATGCTGCCTCCATGCCACTGAATTGGCACCTGGTATGCATATGCAACTGGTGTTTCAGCAACTTTCAGGCACTGGTCCTTCTGCAGATACAACCCAACAATTAGGCTATACAGAGGAGGCGTATTTAAATATCTCTAATTGCACTTGCCATGTCTGGAGCAAGATACCTGTAGCCAAAGAGGACAAGGAAAGCTTTACACAAATAAGACAACAGAAAAATGAACCCTTTACTGACTTTGTTGCCCACATGCAAGAGGCTGTGACTAGAGCCATGGGGGATGTGAGAGGCACTGAAAGAATGTTAAGAATCCTGTTGAGAAAGAATGCTAATGCTGATTGTAAAAGGGCTATGATAGGGCTCCAAAAAGATGCCTCCTTAGAGGAGATGGTTTAAAGATGTGATAAGGTGGGCTCTCAAATCTATCAGGCAGAGCTCATGTCTTCCTTCCTGGCTACTCTAAGGAAAGTTGGTGGAAATTGTTTTAGGTGCGGCAAACCAGGACATTAAGGGAATGCAAATATAGACTAAAGGAGGGCCTGGTAAAGGGAAGAGCTCCAGAAGGTAGTCAAGGGAGATCCACCACACCATGCCCAAAATGTGGTTGGATGGGACATTGGGGTTCTGAATGTGGACAAGGAAAGAACCAGGGAAATGGGTTTGGGGGACCCTTGAGGGCCCTGCAACCTCAGGGGGTTGTTGCCCAAGAGAAACAGGCACCACAAATGACCGAGTGGAGGGCTTGCTATGCAGCCTTGGCAGCATAGCAACCATCAGAATTTTCCAACTTTGGAGCTTAGACTACTTTAGCCTTCCCCCACACAGTGCCTGTGAAGTCCCAATTCAACCCCTCTCACAGGTTTTCCCCCCTTTTATTGTTATTCCTCCCCCTGACACTATGGCCACTATTCTATGGCCATTCCAGTTGTTAGAATATATCATGAGATACCCAACACCGTCCTCCTCTTAAATACAGATGCTGATTACACTTACATCAACAAAGGAGCTCCCATACCTCAAGGAATGCCCCTCAATTGCCCCATAAACTCCGTAGAGGAAACCTTCATGCAGCAAATTGAACAAACAAGGCCTACGATGACCCTTAGATTAGGAGGGGGAGTATTTTCTGGCCTGCTCGACACAGATGTGGCCTCCTGAATGGGAATCTCTACCAAATGAGACCCAAGCGTCCGGGATGGGGGGAATCACCTTCAGCATATATTTCAAAATTCCACTTGAAGTGGGAGAAGGAGGGAAAGGAGGGGATAGTCAAACCACTCATTATCCCTGGACTCTCCTTCATATTACAAAGCAGAGATATTCTCAAAAATATGAACATCAAGATCACTATGGATTTTTAGGTGGGGTTATTAGGGGTAAAAGAGGGAAAACAGCCCCACCCATATGTCTTGGGATACAAATGAACCTGTGTGGGTGGACCAATGGCCCCTTGCCCAAGAAAAGCTAACTGCCCTCCAAGACATGGTTATGGACCAGTTACAAGTAGGACACATAGAGCTATCATTTAACCCTTGGAATTTACCTGTATTTGTTATCAAGAAAAAATCAGGTAAATGGCACGTATTGACCCATTTAAGGAAGGTGAATTCAATATTAATTCCAATGGGTGCCCTCCAAGAAGGCCTACCATCTCCTAATATGATACCAAAAGGCTGGCCTATCTGGATTATAGACATTAAAGATTGCTTTTTTAGTATACCGCTGCATCCTGATGATCAGAAGCATTTTGCCTTTTCTGTTCCCACCATAAATTTTCAACGCCCCTCAGCACGATATCAATGGACAGTTTTACCCCAGGAAATGAAAAATAGTCCAACCATATGTTAGTGGTATGTTGATCTTGCTGTCAGGAAGGTTAGAACGATATTCTCCAACGGAATGTTAATACGCTATATGGATGACATATTGGGAGCGCACCCTGAGAGAGAAGGTTTAGAAAGCATCCTAACAGCACTTAATCAAGAGCTGAACTGTTTAGGTTTGATTATGTCCCCAGAAAAAGTCCCAAAACACTCCCCATTATCTTATTTAGGATTTGAATTGAGTCCTTTGACCGTCAAAAAGAAGGTTCCTATGCTCCAATGGCAACAGGCTCAGACTTTGAAAGACTTTCAGAAACTCATAGGGGATTCTTTGATGCAACCTTTGTAAGACATATTAAAAGGAGACTCTAGCTTAGATTCTCTGTGATTATGGAGCACTGAGGCAAAAACAGCCTTTCAAATGATTATGCAAATGCTGGAGCAGACAGAGACTGTTAGGTGGGACACATCTGTTGCATTGGGAACTACACTGATCTTAGCCCCCCAACCTTATGGAGCTATACACCAAAACAGAGAAATTATTGAACGAGTATATCCTCAATCCCAAAATAAGAGAGTGCTATTTGGACCTAGCCTCTCAAGTAGGTCATAGATTACTATAGAGGGCTACATAAATGGCTGGCCATTTACCTGTTATGTGGATCAATATATCAAAAGACACACTTGATTCATGGATAGCCACTCAGCCAGGCTGGGCAGAACTCTTAGCTATGGGAGATCTTAAAGCAGGTAGCATCTTTCCAACCACACAAATAAGAACAAATTGGCAATGGGTAGAACCAAAAGTTACCTCTTCTGAACCAGTGGCAGGGACAAATGTGTTCACAGACAGCACTTCTGATGGACACACATCTCTATATTCCACGTCTTTAAATATTACAAAGGTTTTTCACATACCATACACATCCACACAAAAGAATGAGCTTTTTTGCTACAATCCAGGCCCTGAGGCTATTAATAGCACTTCTGATAGTGCTTATGCTTGTATCACCGTAAAAGGCATAGAAACAGCAATCCTAAAGAAGGGTCCAACTGATATCACAGAGCTTTTTCTCCAAGCCCAACAAACCTTTGAACTCGTGCACACCCATTTTACATTCTTCGTGTACGATCTTACACTGATGGCCTTGGTCCCATTTTTGAAGTCAACAATAGGGCTGATTGCTTACTGACAAACATGGTTGTAACTGACCCTGTCGCCTCGCCCAAGCAACCTTAGCCCATGAAAAATTCCACATGTTGGCTCAATCCCCACACCACCTTTCTAACCTTTCCAAAAGTGAGGCCCAAGCCATTGTAAAATAATGTACCAAATGTGTGTCATTTCAACCCCCTGCTTGCAAAGGAGTGAACCCTAGGGGCTCAGTCCTAACAATCTTTGGCAAATGGACATCACTTACCTCTCGAAGGGTAAGTACTTGCATCTCACTATTCACACCTTTTCAAGTTTTATTTTTTTTGTTTTTTGTTTTGCTTTTTGGAGGGCAATTGGGGGTTAAGCTACTTGCCCAAAGTCACACTGCTAGTAAGTGTGTCAAGTGTCCAAGGCCAAATTTGAACTCAGGTCCTCCTGAGTCCAGGGCCGGGGCTATATTCACTGCCCCACCTAGCTGCCCCTTCAAGTTTTCTTATGGCAACTTTATAGTCTGGGGAGGCCAGTAGGCATGTTTTTAATCACCTATATCACTGTTTTGCAACACAAGGATTTCGGCAGACAATAAAAACTGACAATGGTCCTGCCTATACATCTTCTGCCATGGCCAGTTTTATGACTGAGCACAGTATTTTACATCTCTTTGGGATCTGTATAATCCCATGGGACAGGCCATGGTGGAAAGAACTAATCAGACCATTAAGGATTATCTTAAAAAGCAAAAAGGGGAGTTGACCCAGGCCCTGTGAGACAGGCTCACATAAACAAGATAGTTAATACACTGAATTACTTAAAATTTGATTCTGAGGATCTCACACCTGTGCTGTGTGCCAGCTCTGTAGAGTAGAAAAGACCAAAATGAAGCTAGGGTACTAGAAAAAAGATGGTGGTGAAAAAGTAACGTGTAAGACACCTGCAGGTACTCGGGAAGGCCCCTATCCTCTCATAATGTGGGGGCCAGGGTATGCTTATATCTCCACAGATAAAGGTCAACAATGGGTTCCTGCAAAGAGTGTCCATGTTATCTCTAAACCAGCAGTGGAAAAGGAGGCACCTATCCTGATGACAGGAGAGACCATGCCAGATGAATCAACAAGGGATGTGGCTGCTGGCTGCTGCCTTCACCATGCTCGCCATTTCACCACCTGCTCTTGCAGAACAACATAGCCAACCCATCACACTCTTGGCTCCATCAGTCAAGCTAAACTTTACAGGCTATGGATATCACGGGAATGGGTCTCCATTAGGTTAGCATGTACGGCTTGTCAGGGACATCCTGAAATGCCTCACTGCCCCCAGCATACGGGGGAAAGCCCAGAATACAAAGTGTTCCTGTGCAAATGTGGATTCCATCAAAAGGCAGAGCTTGGAAAGGTCTATGGAAAGCTATGGCTTCCATAGGACCAATTGTGATAACTCAATAACTTGGGGCAGCATGGGGAACATGGCAACATGTGCTTGAGCCTGGGGATTGGAAAGCACAACCAAATGATGGTCATAGCTTTCTCACTTGAGCATGTTTGGGGGAAAGATACACCTTTATGTGGGGGCATAATGTGAATGTAACAGAAAAGCAAGGGATGTCTAATGTTACCTGTATGAATTGTACAGTTAGTGAATGTTTAGGACCACGGATCGGCTACTGTGCAAAACCAAATGGTTCAAGCTCAATTTGTAGAAGAAATGTGTCAAATTTGTCAAATGCGTCAAAAAGCCTGAAATGTGTCAAAAGGCTTTGAAGAACAAGCCAGAATTGATTTAATATCAGCAACTATTGATACTCATCTGGCACTTTTCCAAAACAAAAAGGGGGAATTGTAGAGGACAATGTGAGTCAAAAGTACTTTTGTCCCACTGGAAATCAGGGATTGCCTCAGGGCCTCTTGGTTTTGGAGTCTCCCTGTGCCTGTAAGAGATAAGGAAGTGCTGAAGGTCACAGCCCAGTTGCTGGCTCACAAGGAAGTCTCCTAAGAGACTGCTTGCTTCATGAGCAGCAGCTGACATGACTGGTTTGACTCCCCTCCATTGGTCCATACCCCCTGTGCACTAGGAGATCCTGCTTGAATCATGTTGCCCTTAGAGTATAAAAGGAAAACGCAATTATGAAATAAAGGACAGCTGTTGTGCACTTCTCTCACCTCTAGTCTCTTCAGTCCCTCCTGAGAATACAGCCTAAGGCTGGCCCTTAGGCTACTGAACTGAGCAGCAGTTGCAAACACACACACATACATATATACATATACAAACATGTACATATCTACACATATGTACATATATGTCTACACATATATACATATATATGTACACACATATATATTTTTTTAAACATTTGATTTTAAAACTATAAATTCTAGATTCTTTTCCTTTCTCCCTCATCACCCACCCCCACTGGAAAGGCAAGCAATTCAATATAGGCCATATATGTATAGTTACACAAAATATCTCCACAATGGACATATTGTGAAAGACTGACTATGTTTCATTCCATCCTATCACACCCCCAACTTATTTTATTCTCTACTTTGTCTCTACTGATGAATGACATACACTCTATATTGGGTACCTTGCCCTATAGGAGAATAGGAGGGAAGGGGATGAGGGGGGGATGATGGAGGAAGGGCAGGTTGGGGGGGAGGGGTGTTAGAAGCAAACACTTTTATAAAGGGACAGGGACAAAGTAGAGAATAGAACAAGTTGGGGGTGGGATAGAATGGAAGGAAACCATATGCTGCCAGTTGTCTATCTTTTTACAAAGGCCCTTTTTCTTTCTTTTCTTCTTTTTTTAAAAAATTCATTTGTTTATTTACTTTTAGTTTACAAGGTTCAGTTCCAGAATTCCTTGAGTTTCAAATTTTCTCCCCTCTCTCTCCCCCTCCCACCACCCATGGTGGCATGCAATCAAGTATAGGATCTGCAAATATTTTCACATTGGACATTAGTCTGGTTGTATAGTAGGCTAGTAACCAATGGAGTGAACAATGGGAAAAAAGAAACAAAACCAAATGTGGAAAAGAACGAGAGCATGTAGATTGCTTCAGTCTCCATTTAAACTTTGTTCTTTCTAGATCTTTCTCTGAATGTAGGTATCTCCTTCCATCCTGAGACTTGTAGAGTTATCTTATAGCTGTGTGTTGCTGAGTCCGATGTGTGCCTTTTTCTTTACCTCTTTGCAATTGCTCTTTGCTGATTGTAGTTGAATGAATGCTGATGGAATAAACTAAGTTATAACTCTGTGAGATCATGAAAGATCCAGAAACAGGAGTCCGCCCTGGAGTTTGCTGGCAACCAAGCCCAGAAATGAACCTGGCAGGGCAAATGCTTTGTAGCAAACATTTTCAGTTTGAGCACACTCTCCTCAGGGACTGAGTTAGAAGGAGGATCATGTGCCTTTAATTTGGGGAGATGTTTTTTACTTCTGCTCTTGTTCTATCTCCTCAATCAATATCCTTTTGTAAGAGGCAATTGATGTTAATTAGTTAAATTATATTAGGACACTAATCAATGATATAGATGATATCGAAGATAGAACAAGGGCTCAGGCTAATAACATTAATAAGATACCATAGCTCCTCAGGGGTTATTTCTAGAACTCTGTTTAGGTGGGTAGGAAAATGTAGCTAGCTTTGTTCTGGGGAACCAGGTCCATTAATTAGTGAATTACCATCACCCGTACCCCAGTATATAAAGGCTACATATGTGGTATTTTAAATCTGTATCATGTAAAACTTGGCTTTTAATAAGTATATGTTAAATTTAAAACTTGGTCCATCCAACAAGGTCTTGCTTGCCTATGTTCCTTTCTGAATTTCCTTCTGCTCTTTTTGGTGTAGTTTTAAAAATATTTCATTAATGTTACTTTCTTCTTTTTTTGTATCACTATCACTGCCCTCCATAGCTCTTCCCTTATTACTACCTCCCTTCCCCCTGCCACCATAAGAACAAATTGTAACAAATCAGTTTGGTTAAGCAAAACAAATGTACATTTTGGTCAAGTCTGAAAAATATATGTTTCATTTTGTACCTCTAGTCCATGACCTCTGCCAAGATGTAGGAAGTGTGATTCATTATCAGGCTTCTGAGGTCATGATTTGTCATCACATTCATCAGAGTCCAATGGATTTTCCATGCATACTGCTGTCACCTTTTTCTATCTCCTTAGATGGCCAGCAAGATTTTCTAGCCTTCAGGTTCCCTCTCAAAACCTGACAAATCCAGCCTTTTCCCATGACCGTGGGTGACAACAAAAGCTAATGGTGTCAAATAAATGAAAATTGCTCGAGTATTCTGTGCCCTTATAAGCATTTGAGGGATACCCAGTGATGGGCAGGACAAGCTCAGCACTGTTTTGACTTGATCAGATCATCTGCCTGCTGATGATTCGTGCCTCACCCACCATTGCTATGACTAGTGACACATAGCTTTTGAACAGGAGAAATTCCTCTCAATTTTCCATTGATTGCCTACTTCATTGGGCTGTTGTAAGGAAATTGCTTGGTAAAATCTTTAAGTGCCATATGGACTTGAGATATATATGGATTGTATAGTATAAAAAGTATGACAATGAAAACATCTAACTTTATATAGGACTTTTAAGTTTTACAAATAACTTTAAATTTGAGGTTCTTATTTGAGCCTCGTAACAACCTTACATAATAACACTTTAGGTATTACTAACCTCATTTCATATGGGAGGAACCTTAGGCTCAGAATGTTTAAGTCATTCATTTAGGAAGTGTTGGAGATGGGATTTGGAAACCAAGTCTTCCTTACTCCATTTTTCAAAAATCACAAAACCTGCACTCTCATCCTGGCTCTGCTTGATGTGTGGACATGGGCAAATCATTCACCATCTGGATCTGAATTTCCTTATCTATAAAACGCAGGGCTCTTTTAACATCACAGCTAAAGGTTAAGTTTCAGTGAGGCCTATCAGAACAGAAAACTGGGAACTGACTCAGTTACTGTCATTATGTAGATAAGAGATCTCTGATGAGCTGTGTGATTAATTTCATGAAAAAAAGGTCTTTGACACCTCTTATGTTCTTGGCCTTTAATGCTGAACCAGCCTAGGAAATTATATTGTCACTTTTTTCTTCCCTCCTTTTCTTCTCTAAAAATATTTTTATTGATATATTTTGTTTTTACATAATCTTTATATCTAAATATATTACTCACTCTCCTCCCCAGAGAACCAATCTTTGTAACAAAGAATAAAAAAGAGAGGAAAAAAACTATATAGCAAAATTAAAAGGTGTGTCAACCAAGCCTAATAGTATATGCAATATTCCACATCTATAGTCCTCCATCCTGCAAAGGTAGGGAAGCGCATTTTCTGCTGTCTTCTTTGGAATCAAGCTTGATCATTATAATTCTACATCATTGGAAGTCCTAGGTTTTTTAAAATTTTTGTTCCTTTCATTTAATATTTATGTAGACGTGTATATTGCTTTCCTAGTTTTTCTTATTTCATTTTGTATCAATTCATATAAATCTTCCTGTGCTTCTCTATATTCTTTATATTAATTGATCTTCATGGCATGGTAAATTCCATTGTAGGAGGTGAATTTGAGCTTAGCATTAAAGAGGGAAAGGGATAAGATCTGAACCCACAATTTCTTTGACATAAGGGCACTCTCAAGAAAATGGCCTTTACCAGCGCAAATCAACACCTTCTCCAAGGGTGGATGGTTGGGGAAGTATTCCCCTTAGAGGGAACAGTGTGAACAAAGGCAAAGAGATGGGAGATACAAGCATATGTGACAAAGAATACTCTAGTTTGAAGAGCTGGGTATATGGAAGAGACGGGTAAACCTGGACATGTATGCTTGTGGTAGATCATGGAGCTCCTGAAATGAAAGATCCTTGAACTTCAGATGGTAGATAACAGGGAGATACTGAATACTTGAGTGTCTGGGTAACATGACCAGGTGCTTATGGAAGATGATTCTGACAGTAATGATAAAGAGATAGATAGATAGATAAATAGATAGATAGATAGATGGATGGATGGATAGATGGATAGATAGATAGATGATAGATAATAGATTGATAGATAAGCAAATGAATAAACAAATGAGTAAAATAAAATAAATTAGAATGGAGCAGGAAGAAAGCAGAGGCAGAAAAACCTGTTGGGGGCTACTATGATAAAACAGAATAATGGTAAAGAGTATCTGTAATGGAGTAGGAGGAGGACGAATAGAGAGAAAAGGGTGAATGTGAGAGGTATTATAGAGCTAGAATTAATAGGAAATGGTAATTAATTGGAAATGAGAAACAAGAAAGAGATAAGATGTAAAGTAAACCCAAGGTTACAAAATGGTACTTTAAGGGTCATCACTTTTATGACTAATATGAAGGCTTAATTTCTATGGTTTTAAGGCACTCACTAATCTCTCAATCATACCCACAATGGAGGCTCTTGGCTTGGGTTATCTTCCGGAATCTCCTTTTGAAAGCTCTGATCCTTCACTCCTGGGGAGGGAAAAGGAAAAACATTGTGTTCTCTGTTAGCTTTTTTTATGCCAGTGAGGGTGACTCACTGGCAATAGTATTCAGTGTTGGAATTTACGCAAGATCCTTTTAACCAGGCCAATATTCCAGAGAAACTCATGAAAACAACAAAAAAGGCATAATCAAATCACTTGGTATCTTGACCTCCTGTCATCAAAATACCCAGTTATTAAACCAAGACTTTTGGAGCAAAGAAAATGCCTCTGTGTCCCTTTGTGGTCAAGGCCTCATGCTAAAGCAAACTCCCTGTCACTGTTCCCTGTCTATGAGTGATTTTAAATTATATCTTTGATAGCAATAAGGGACTACCTTCCTTCAAGGTTAGCTTCCCACCACTTCTGTGAGATTAGCATCTGTTATCCCTCATCCATTGCCAGGGAAATGATGCTATGCAACATTGCAATATGCAGTGAAATATTCTGCAATATGCAGAAACCTGTATGACCTTTTTATCCTTATTGTTGCATGATAGAGAGTTCTGGGTGATTGCAAGAGACCTAGAGATTCCAGTACCAGTTACTAAATTAGGGGATGAATTTGAATAAGTTGCTTCGCTACTCTGAGTGAAAAAGGGATAAAAAGTTGATAACTTTTGTTTTTATAATCACCTTCATTTAATAGATAATTCAGCAAAGCTAACCAACAGTATATTCAGTGTTCCATACCTATAGTCTTTTCAAAGAAGGGAAGGAGGTGCATTTTCTTCATTCTTCTTCAGGACCAAACTTGGTCATACTTACATAGCATTCAGTTCCACTGTTGTTATTACATTACAACATGGTACCTTGTTTTTCTAGTTTTGCTTACTTTGTTTTATACCCATTTTTATGTCTTGTTGGGATAATAACTTGCTCCTTCTCAGGCAGGATGGATGAGTGAAAGGTAGATTCCTACCATGATCATTTATACCTTCTCCCTCAAAGATCCTTTTAAATCACTCTTTAGGGAGTATCTCTCTCAGTCCCTACAGGGACATAGGCCATAGACATCAAAAGAAGCCTCTTTTGCCAGTACACAGATTGTCATCTAAGAACAAGGCAGAAATAAAACTCTTCCCTGTTTGTGGGCCAGGATTCTGTCTACTACTCTCCCCTAGAGGTACTGGTGGGGAGAGGAATAAGTTGTTAGTACTGTCTGACATGGTATGGGAGGCAGAGGAAGGGGTAAGAGGAGTCACATTAAATCTTAAAATCCAAGATTTTACTTAAGAGCCAGAAGGAATTTGAGAGCTTGTCTGGTTCACCAATCTCGTTTTATAGAAGAGGAACTGAGATTCCCAGAGATGAAGTGACTTGTCCAAAGTCACAAAGCTATAGTTAGTTGTAGAGTTGGATCTAGAATCCAGATCACCAGACTTTCAGTTCAATATCTTCCACTTCCTGGAGCCAGTTCCCTTTCCCGGATCTGTATGGATAAATAGGACTTAATAATTTCCTGGATAAGACCATTAACTACTCAGCATCAATCACAGAGAGCTTTTTGTAGGCCCAGCCGTAATATAACTTGTGACATAGGCAAATTTTATGAAACTATATTCATGGCTGTTGTTGTATTGTTTATCATCCATTTTTTTAAAAATTGAATTTTAGGGTGGCTAAGCCGCACAGTGAATAGAGCACCGACCCTGGAGTCAGGAGGACCTGAGTTCAAATCTGGCCTCAGATACTTAACATAAAACTAGCCATGTGACCTTGTGCAAGTCACTTAACCCCAATTGCCCTACTTTGCCCCATCCAAAAAAAAATATGGGAGAGAAATAGGCTTGTATGGGGGCAGCAACAGACAAAGAAGAATGGAAAAAAGGGAGTGTGGGGGAAATCTGATGGAGAAGCTGGGAGAGTATGGAATGAAGATACGGCGGTTGGTCTTGGCAAGGAGAAAGGTTACTCTTATATTTTAAAACCCTAGTAAAGAAAGATAGTGGAGAAAGATGTCTGAGTGATAGGAGATCCGGAAGAGGGGAACAGGAGAACTCTTAGAGTGGTCTCAGTTTGCTTCATGTTGTATGAGGTAAGGTGTCCGGTGGAGAGGGTGAGGGGAGAAAGAGCTCTTGGAAACCTGAAGAGAGAAGACAAGGTTGGCAATGGTTCCAGTGAAGAGACAAAGAGTAAAGCGATTGAGGATGAATATAACAATCGCCTACTGTGCCGAGCTCCCAACTGAAATTAGATAACAGGAATTTTGAGTGGTTTTGTTACTCCCTCCTGATCTGTTCAGCAACATGTAAATAAGAGTGAAGGAAGCAGAAAAATCTGGATATTGAAACAGACACAGATGTAGATGAAAAAAGGCAGAGCATTTGTTTAATACTTACTATATTCCAGGTGCTATTGTAATTGCTGAAGATAGGAATACAAGTTAAAAAGACAATCCCTATCCTTAAGGCACTTATATTCTAAAGGGAGAAGACACTTTATAATGAAGAGCTGAAAAAATGGAGGGAGCAAGACTGATAATAGGGAGGCTGAGATGTCTAGAAAGTGAGGAATAAAGCCAAGAGAAGCATAAGCTTGACCTGGGCACTTCAAGACTAGGGAATAACTAAGCAATAGAGAGGGTCACAGTGGAGGAATCTCCAGGGAGAAGGTTGCTGGTAGGGAGATGTAGAAGTCCAGAGAGACAGGGAATGAAAAAAGGTGGGGGGGGGGAGAGAGAGAGAGAGAGAGAGAGAGACAGAGACAGAGACAGAGACAGAGACAGACAGAGACAGAGAGAGAGAGAGACAGAGAGAAAGAGAGAAGCACTAGAAATGGCCCAGGGCTGGTTGATGAACAGAATGATGCAATCCTCCCTTTTGTAATGTGTATCTTCTATCTTTCAGATGATGGAAGTCATCCAGGGATTGAATTTGTCAAAGTACAACTGGCCATAGGACAAGAGGATAAGGGACTCAAAAGCAGAGGGTAGCTTGAAGTTGAGTTGGTTCACCAAGGGATTAAAAGAGAGAAGAAATGAGAGTGTAGCTGGTGTAAGAGTAATGGCATGGGAAAGAACCAAGGGGTGGAGAGAATGGAGCTAATGATGAGAACAAAGAACTGGACTAGGGACTGTAAGTCATAGGGAAAGATGGATTGATCAAAGATCACGATCAGATAAAAAGAATTTCAGAGTTTGTAATATGTAAGTGGAACACTGTGAACTCATTGAGGAAGGACAGAAAGAGGCTGATAACTACCACAAGGATCTGGATTGAGTGATAGGTTTGGATGGTATGAAACTTAAAGGAAGAGAGTGATGATAGTAGAGGAAGAATTTGAAAGTAGCTATGGGAACAAGGATTATTAAAACTCTCCCATCATAGCTAGTGAATTAAGAGGTATGAGAGAAAGTCTAGCCAGTGCTGGAAAAGGTGATGAAGGAAGCAGTGGAATCAGGAGGGAGTCAATTTTCAAGTAAGAGGTAGAATATATAAGAAATGAGAAAGTGTTAGGAATCACCCTGCATAGGGTCAGAAGGTGGATAGTGTGTGATATAATTGTCTGTATTGGCAACATTCCCCATTCTATTGCTCAAGAGCTCTGAGTCTCATTCTCCTATATGGAATTATATCACAAGACTTAAGATCTTGTTCTTTCTTCCTGACCAAATTTGCTTTTGTCTAATTAATCCTTAGGCCGCACAATAGATGGAATGCTGGGCCTGCAGTCAGGAGAATCTGAATTTGAATTCGATTTTAGATACTACTAGTTGTGTGACCCTGAGCAAATCACTTAACACTGTTTACCTCAGTTTCTTCATCTGTAAAATGAATAGGAGAAGGAAATGGCAAACCACTCCAGTATCTTTCCCAAGAATACCCCAATTGGGGGTGTCTAGGTGGTGCAGTGAGTAGAGCACTGGCCCTGGAGTCAGGAGGACCTGAGTTAAAATCCAGCCTCAGACACTCAACACTTGCTAGCTGTGTGACCTTGGGCAAGTCACTTAATCCCAATTGCCCTGCCCTCCTCCCTCCAAAAAGCAAAAAAAAAAAAAAAAAAAAGAAAAGAAAAAAAAAACCCCGAAATGGGACCATGAAGAGTTGGGCATAACTGAAATGACTAAACAACCACAAATCCCTTCTGGTCAGCATTTCTCCTCTGCTGTACCATCTGCCTCCACACACTTGAGTGGCCCTACTTTATCCAACTGCTCTGGAGAGTCCTCCTGGAAACCTCACCTCAAGGTCTCTTAGCTTTGTGAGATACTTGTTCTGCCTGTTTCTTGGATGTGAAATAACTATTTCTTTATCAGCAATGGCCTATTTAGAACTTTTCTTCAATAGTGGCTTATTTCATGTTGCGTCTAATTCTAATGATGACTTTTATCTGTGAGAGCTGGCTGGGGAGGAAATGGATCAGGACTGATCTGGTTCCTGCAGGGAAGAGTGAAATCTAGCTCTGTTTCTGATGCTATGAGATTTACAGGCTTCCATCTCTGGGGTAGATTTCCTTAGAAACAGAATGTCATATCCCCAAAGCATCCTTGCCCTGAGAAAACCTAGATGTAGATGGATCTTTAGAGGTTCAGATTCTAATCTGCAATGTTTGGGCCAAATGTGACCCACCTGAGAGTTAGCGGAAAGGATGTGTTTTTGTTTGTTTTTTAAAAACCTAATTACTTAGCCTATGTTTAACAATGAAAACTACTACTAGGTTCAGAGAGAATGGAGTACTTTATCCTCTTTCTCTCCACTGAGAGACCTCTATTGGCTCTGAACCCAGGCATGTGTGGACCACCTATCAGAGCAGAAGTGGAAATATAAGTCATTGTACAGGAAAATGGAGCCAGTCATACAGTCCTCAAATCACTGAGAATCCAACTAGGAGAGAGGACCAATTGGTCAACTTTATTCTAGCGGTAGAAAGAGAGAGATTGATGCATCATGGTCTCTAGCATCTTCCTGGGACTTGTTAGGGTCTCTGAAAAGTATGGAACCAACTTCCAGTTGAGGATCACCCAAATAGAAAAATAAAGAGACCAATTAAGGCCCACCATAGACCACCAAATGATTGAAATAGAAGTCAAAGACTGAGACAAAGAAGGAAAGATGAATAACAACTATTCCACCCAGCATCCAGACTACAAAGAGGACAGGACTAAACAAGGTCTACCCAATTTACCTCTGGCAGGAGCAATATTCTAACCCTTGCCTCTAAACAAGTTAGGTTAGTTTTCCTCAAAAGGCAATTTGGGGCTATCCTTAGTGCCTGTTTTTGTTGAATATCCAACCATGACTGAGTAAATAGCCTTTCATTAGTTATTGAATGATCTTTTAATTTCTCATTTTGTGCCAATATCAGGATAATAATCAGACTTTTAAAAAGGAAGTATTTGATTAATTCAATTAATAGTTCATTTATGGTTTGTTCAATTTCTTCCTTTGAAATTAGGTTGCTTAGGTTCTCTATTTCTTATTCTCTTACTTATTCTTATTACTTATTCTCTTATTTATGTTTTTGTAAATATTTACCCTATTGGTTTTGCTGGCATATAGTTGGGCAAATAGTTCTTAATGATATCCTTTATTTCTTCTTCATTATTTGTGAACATTCCCTTTTAATTTGTGGGGTAACTTGGTTTTCATTTTTCTTCTTTTTAATCGAATTTGCTAATAGTTTAATTCTTTAATTTTCAGGATTTCTATTTTGGTACTTAATTAGGGTTTTAAAATTTGTTATTTTTTTAGTATTTTTAGTTGTGTCCACAGTTCATTGATCTGTTTTCTCTTTTTTGTTATTAGAAGTATTTAGAGATATAAATTATCTCTTAAGTATTGCTTTGGCTGTATCTCAAAATTTGTAGAATGCTTTCTCTTTTTTTGTATTAGGTCATTTAATGACATTATCTCTCATTTCTATGATTTGTTCTTTGATCTAACAATTCTGTAGGATTAAGTTATGTATTCTCTGATTTCTACTACCTTTCTCATTGACCCTTCAGTGAATATAATCTTTATTTCATCACGAGCAGTAAAAGATTGTAATGATACTGGGATTTGAAGATGTTCCATTCCCCTTGAACTTACTGATGTAGCAGGAAGGAGCAGAGGAAGAGAAAGTAGGAGCCAAACGATGTCTAAGCCAAGTCCATGCTGTGGTGACTGGAAGCAGCGGCAGTGGCTGAGGTTGCAATGAGAACTCCTTTTTCTTTGAGCCTGACAGAATCTCTGCTAAGGACTCCTGCTGAGGACTGCCAGGGATGGGAACTGCAGGGGCCAGAGCTATTGGGAGCAAGCTGCCTGGACACTGAGCAGTTGCATGAGGGAGGAGAGGAGGATCTTTGCCTGAAGCAGCCTGTCATGTTTTGAAGGCTTGAGAATGTGGGTGTTTACTACATTAACTACATGTGCCAACTTCATAACTACTGTGTTGGCTTTGACTTTCTGGTTTTGGGACTCAGTTTTGTGGTATTTGAATAAATGCTCTAGCTATATTTCCCATGTAGAGAGCCTGTTACATTTTGTGATTAATAACCATATCAGCATACATATAGCATTGTGAATACTGCATTGTTGATACAAAAATATAGATAATATTTCTGAATTTGTGAAGTTTTTGTTTCCTAAGACATGATTAATTTTTGTAAAGGTGCCCTGGACAGTTGAGAAGTATGTATACTCATTTTTATTTTCTTTCAAAAATTGCCAGAGGTCTATCACATCTAATTTTTCCAAAATTCTTTTAAGATCTTTAACTTCTTGTTTATTTTTTGGTTAGATTTATTTAGGGCTAATTAGAGATAAATTGAGATCTCTCATTATTATAATCTATTTTCCCTTGTGATTCACTTACTTTTTCCTTTAAGTAATACTTGGAAACTTTGCCATTGAATGCATATATGTCAAGACCGAAATCAATTTATTGTCTATGTTCCTATTCAGCAAAATGGAATGTCCCTCTTTATCTTTTAGAATTAAGTCTATTTTTGTTATTCCTTTCTGAAATCATAACTGCTAGCCCTGTTTGTTTGTTTTTGTTTAGCTGAGGCATTTTTCTCTAACACTTTATTTTAACTTGGTGTGAGTCTTTATGTTTCAAGTGTTTCTTATAAACAATATATTTTTGGATTTTGTTTTCAAATCCATTCTACTAACCTCTTCTGTTTTATGGGACAGTTCATCCCATTCAGTTATTTCTCTCCATTTGACTTTTTAATATTTTTTATTATATAACATTAAGAAGTTTTTGAACAAATAAAGCTAATAAAGCTAAAATTAAAAAGGAAATAACTATCTCTTTAAGTTCACTTTTGATGAAACTGGAAGAAGACTTCTTAAAGAAATCCCTTAAAGGGAATGTTTAAAAGGAGATTAAATCAGTTTAGGGGAAAAAAAAGACTTTCCAGGGTGTGCCAAAGTTAAGTTGGTTAATGAATCTGAACTTTGTAACTACCTTTCATTTTATTGTGTGTAATTTTGCATTTGTTTGGGAATATTATAAGTCATGAGTAAAAATGACTTGTGTGGGGAAAAAATTTTTACAGGAAAGAAGAAAGATAAGAAGGAAAGAAACAAGAATTTTTATCAAGCACCTACTATATGCAAGGCAATGTGCTAAGAACTTTACCAAAAAATTATCTCATTTGATCCTCACAACATTCCTAGAAGGTGGATGTTATTATTATCCACATTTTACAGTTGAGAAAATTGAAGCAGAATTCAAGGCACTTGCTCAGAGTCACACAGCTGGTTAATGTCTGAGGATAGATTTGAACTCAGCTCTTCCTGATTCTAGGTCCAGCACTCTATGCACAGCACCACTTACCTGCCAAAGGCAGGATAGATGGTTCCCTGTCTTTTGGGGATTTTCTTTTTCCCTAAACAGAGAAGCTTAGACCCATTTAATTAATAAATTTGTCTCTGGAATGTTTGTGCCTAAAATAAAGAGTACAGAATTTTTCTTCCACAGGGGTCTGGAGAAGGTTGCCTTGGTTCCTTCCATTTTCTTGTTCCTATCTCACTGATAAGTGTATAATCACTGCTGTCCATACCCTATCCAACTGGGAGTAATAGAATTACTATTATATAATGTTATCTTTCATAATAACTCAGAACATGCTATTTAACACATTTTATAGAAGAGTAAATTGTAATTCAGAAATATTAAGGAATTTGGCTAAGGTTACCCAACTAGGTAATGGTAGAACCAGAAATAAGACCCAACATCCTTTGACTTCAATTCTGGTTTTTTTCTTCCTATATAATCCTGCCTCAACTATTCCAGGTTGACCCCTAGGATTCTGCCCATCCTCTCCATCTGAACATAGAGACTAAGTAGTACAAAATATTTAATCAGCAATCTCACCCCCAAAATTCACAAAGAAATTCTATTTCTTCACATAGTTCTTTGAATACTTGAGCACAACTATCATAATGTACTCTGTCTCTCTTACTCCAAGATAAAAATGTCCATTTCCTTCCAAGATTTCTCATATAAGATAATTTGGAATCCCTTCACTACCCTAGCTAAGCTGCCCTTTTTTGGATGTTTTCTCATGTGTGGCAATGATCCAAGACGGTTCCAAAGGACTCATGACAAAAAATGCTATCCGCCTCCAAAGAAAACTGATGGAGTCTGCAGATCAAGGCATACCATTTTTCACTTTTTTGGGGGGGTGGGGTTGGGGGGTTTTTTTGGTCCATGTTTTCTTTTACAACTTGATTAATATGATTATTGCATGATTGCACATGTATAACCTATATTAAATTGCTTACCATCTTGGGGAGGGGGAGGGAAAGAAAGGAAAAAGAGAGTTTGGAATTCAAAATCTTAAAAAAAATGAATGCTACAATTGTTTTTACATGTAATTGGGAAAAAATAAAATATTATTCAAGGAAAAATGTGTCAGTTACTCTTCGCAATGATGATCACTTCCTCTGTGACTCCCCCCCCCCCAAGCCTTGTTTGGCAGGACTAGTCAGAGATTTAATATTGTTAACATAGCCTACTACATAAAGGGTCTTTAACCCTCTTTCTGTCATGAACCCCTTTGGCAGTGTGGTGAACCTCTTCTCAGAATAATGTTTTTAAAGGCTTTTAAGGAAACCAATTATGTTGAAAGAAAGGTATGTTTTTCCCCATTCTCCTTTCCTCCCTCAATAAAATCTATCCACAGACCCCAGCTAAAAAATCCTTGGCCTACAAAAATATAGAGCCACCTCTACATCAATGAGGCATCGGAATAAAACTTAGAGGACATAAATTCCTTGAATGTCAACATAGACTAGTTTTACTTTTTTCTTTATTTCTTTTCTTTATTTCAGTGAAAGGTCAACAAATGTTTACTAAGTGCTTACTCTACACCAGGCACTGTATTAAGTGCTAAGGACACAAATATAAGCAGAAAGAAAGATAATCTCTGACCTCAAGGAGTTTACATTCTTTTGTTTTCATACACTGGCATTTATTATTTAAGTTCAAGGACAGGTTATGAAGGATGTTGAGGAGGGACTCAGGGGAGAGGGAAGAAGAGAGAAGACAAGGAGACGAGAGCCTCTCATCTGTGTCTGCTCTAGACAGGGTTGATCCTGATTTCTGAGCCTTGGTCCAGGGTACACAATGAAGCACACGATAAGGTGAGATTCCAGGGGTATAGGTTTAGGAAAACATCAGGGGAAGCCAGAGTCATACATCCAACCAGAGCTGGGCCTGGGATTCTCCTTAGATCAGCAGCACCTGCTTCCCTTTATGGAATCGAAGCATAGTGATAAGTTCCATCCCACTTATTTCAGCTTTTATAAAACATTCTGGTAGTTAAAGTCTTTGTGCTGAAGAAGTCTTTCATTGCCTCTCTAACTTCTTGAACTTTGCTTCTAGTTTCTTTGAATGTGCATCCAACTTATAAGCTGCTCAAGAACTGCTACTTACTCCTCAATTAAAGTGATCTGATCTAGATAAGGCTGAAGTGCTGCAGATTTCTGGTTTAAGTCCTTTAGGTTTCTACTTAAGTTTACTGCAATATCTTTCATTTCTAGATACTTTAAGCTAGTCAGTTTGTTCATATTTTCCAGAAGTTTATAGTCTTCACTGGTGGCTCTCAGCTTTCCCATGAGGTAAGTGGCCATAAGGAGCTTACATTCTAATGAGTGAGATCAATGCCTATTAAAAAAGGAAGGAAGGAAGGAAGAAAGGAATGAAGAAAGGAAGAAAGGAAGGAAGGAAGGAAGGAAGGAGGGAAGGAGGGAAGGAAGGAAGGAAAGTGTGTGTGGACATGATGACTAAGTCCTGAGAAAGGGATGATTGGTCTGGGTTCTTCTCTAAAATAGTGGTTTCTGGAAGAACTCACCAATGGGAAAACTCTAGCTCACAGAGTGGAGTCAGAATACAGTTGAGGCATAGTATACTCTGTGCCTAGCATGGTGCCTGCTAATAGGTGCTTATTGAATACTTGTTCATTGACTGAGATTAACCTAAGCATAAATTGGCTTTTTAAAAAAATCAGCTTCATAAAACCCCACAAAATTAGCTTCATTACATCATTATTCCATGTTAATTTTTTCAGACTTCTAACAGTTTTTATACGCTTTTTGGGGTGTCTTTCCCAACTTTCACTGTTGGCCAAATGTTTTCCCTTATTTCCAACCTAATTTTCCCTTGTTGCATTTAAATTAATTTCTCAGAAGACAAGGCAGTTGATACTATTATCAGGGCAGGCCTACTAGGAATGAAGATCCCTCCATCACAGACCTATAGCATCCCTTGACTGGAAGCCAGGACTGAATTTCTTGTTGCAGCAAAAGGAATGTTGTTAATTTATTGACAGATTTTCTTCCAAAGTCACTGCTTATGGGAGAAAGGTAGGGATCTAGAGATGAAGAATGCCAAATTTCTCTCTATATTCTTGTGTAAGAGAGCAGCCTTCCATTAACAGACAGGGTTGATGGGCAGTTCAGTTTTGCTTAATTTTTAAAAAATTATTATTACATGAGAGGGCTCTCCTTAGCCAAAGAGCACACTGTGTTGACAACCTCAGCTGACAGAGACAATGAACCACAAACAGGGTTAAAGTAGAATATGGAACAAGAAGCATGGAGAGGAAGTACCAAAGTGGGGACAGTTCCTACATTCCTCCTGAAAGTGGGTGAGAGCGTTAAGGAGGATGGGACTGAGGGAACAGTGTGTGAAGCACTCTTGCCTATGGGTGGCTCCCTCTGTGGAGGAAGATGGAGGAGGAGGAAAGGAAAATGGAGATTCAAGTACCTCCTTACACAGTTAAGGACTGTTCTTTCTTAACATGAAGTACTTTTCTATATTCTATATCTCCCCCTCCCCCCATAGCTTTCTATGAAAGTAGCATAATACAGGAGATAGAAAGTTGGTGTTGGAGTCAAGAGGACCTAGGTTCAAGTCCTACCTCTGACCTAGGCTGTGTGATCCTCGACAAGCCCTTTACCCTTTGAGCATTCTGGGTTTAATTGTAAACCTGGTAGTTGCAGAAAGGTGCTGACCAGCATAAGCAGAGAAAGCTTTTACCTACAGATGATACACTAATCTGTTAACATTAATTCTTTTGGTAGTCATTTTGCCTTGGAGCTGCTGCTTTTGTTGAATGTGAACATTTAGCTTGGAGAGAATGTCTACAATCAGTTCACCATTCTGCACTACACATTGTCTTCCTCACTCTCACATCCTGTCTCTTCTCCTTACATTGACATATTCTATTAAATGCCAATGTTTGCTTCAAGAGTATGTCCACAAAGTTTTATTGTGTTTAAGTAAATGTAAGACAGTGTTGGTGATGAAAAGATCATGAGATGCATAAGTCTTCAGTAGTAAGTGACCATTGCTGTTGTGATTTCCAATTCTATTCCTCACTAGGACCCCCTGCCAAATCTGGTAGTCAGAGCCTATTCTAGCATTAAGGTCACCCAGAATTATAAGCTTGTCCTCTTTTGGCACATTGATGATAAGGGTCTCCAGGTTTTCATATAATTTTTCTTTGACCTCTTCAGGGTTTATCATGGTGGGAGCACAGGCACTAATGATGGTGGTGTGGTGTTTTCCTGCAAGTGGCAATAGCATTGTCACGAACCTGTCATTCACTCCTTTTGGTAGGCACACAAGGCTATTGCCTAGATTCGTTTTGATCGCAAAACCTATACCACCTTCATGGTGCTCCCCTTCACTGCAGCCACTCCAGAAAGCTGTGCACCCCGCTCCGACTTCAGTAAGCTGGCTTTCATTTGCCACTCTTGTTTCATTCAGGGCTGCTATTTGGATGTGATACCTGCTGAGTTCTCTCACAAGAGCTGTTCATCTTTCAGGTCTACTGGATTTTGTGTTGTCTGTAAGTGTGTGCACACTTATGTGGTAAGTAGGATCATCTTTGCACAAGTTTTTGCACATTTTTTACAGGGTGGAATCTCCTGGGTTGGGTAAGCAGACAATTTTTTAGGGCATTTTTTCTAGACCCTTCCTCCTACCAGGACGTGAGCAGTACCACCCTTAAAAGTCTTCTCAGACACCCAGGGGGTTGCTGGATTCTTTTTTTTTTTTTTAGTTGAGGTGAGCTTTTTATTTAATGTTACAAAAAATATTTAGTCAAACAGACCAAAGCCCATGTCATGATCGGACTCCTCGGATTCTTCTTTTTTTGCTTCCTCTTTCTTCTTCTCCTCAGCTGGGGAAGCTGTGCTAGCAGGAGCAGCCCCTCCAGCAGGGGCAGCACCACCAGCTGCTGGGGCAGGTCCACCAACTCTTACATTGCAGATGAGACTTGCAATGTTTACACTGGACAGGGCCTTGGCAAATAATCCAGGCCAGAATGGTTCAACATTTACACCTGCTGCTTTAATGAGGGGGCATTGATTTTATCCTCTGTGACTATAGGGACATCGTGAAGGATGACAGCAGAGGAGATGCAGGCGAGCTCGGAGACGGCCATTTCAGCAGATGAAGGAGAAGCTTGTTTGTAGTGGTGCTAGTCGCTGGCTGAAGTGAGGGTTCACCCCAACGTGGCCTTAGCTTCTGAAGAAGAACCAAGAACCAAGAACTACCTTACAGACAACTGAAGAGAAAAAAAGGGGGCTGCTGAATTCTACTGCTGCTTCCAGTGAGAAGAAGACCCTGTGGCCTGGGCCACCTGTGTGCAAGGTTGTGACTAGGGATTTGTCACTTGCCTGTTACCACAGGACTTTGAGATATGTAAAAATGGCAAAATTGTATGGGGTGATGTCTTTTGATTCATGCACAAATTAGATTTAAGTGAGGCAGAGTTGTACAAAGCCAGCAACTTCACCCTCTCTTCCAGAGTCATCACCGTCCAGTGGCAAGACAGAGTCAAGATGATTGATGATAGCTAGAGATGCAGTGGATGACCTTGATGTCTTTGATGACTAACCAAGCTCTAAGCACTCCACAGCTCCTGCTTCAGCTGCCTTCATGGCAGTTCTCATCTGCCCATTCCACCAAGGGAAGTCTTCATATGCCTGGGGTAGATGCTGCTCTTCCCCACCCCCAACTCACCAATGGGTTTGAGACCCCTTGGTTATGCTCAACCTGGTTTAGCCAGTCTGCCAAAGCTGTTTACTGGGGGTGTGGCTGCTACACATGTTATAGCTTCTTAGAGCCAGTGAGAGGTGGAATAGGTTGACATCAAAAGTGGAAAGCAACCCTGAAAAGGGCACAGGAGCCTTCACACCAGAGATACTAGTCTTCTCTGAACACATACTACATGCCTTCCATGATGCTCTCTGCCTTCTCCCTTGAGATTTTGGTGCACTCTTTTCGCAAGATAGAAATCTGAGTTGTAGAGAGCAAGAGAAAATGCAAGCAACTGAGAGTCGGTATGTAGAACGTGAGAGAAAATGCATGATGGAACCTGGACACCTTCCTTCCCAGCCTCTTTCCATTCTTGTGTGAGGAAGCAACCTTCTGTTAATTTCCCAGCTCATTTGAGTTGTCTGTCGTCTCTTATAGCAAAAGAGAGGAGTTAAAATGAGATACAGTTGATTCTGCCTCTGTAGCTGGCAGCATGGACTGGTTATTGACTTCTCATTCTTCTCCCTTTGTAAAACATCCTTTCAGTCCCCTTGCTAAAATGAAAATTTGGCAGCCACTAAACCTTGTCTGGTACAATTCATGCTAGTGAGAGGAGAGATTTAGGAAAAGGTTTTTGACTCCTCTAAATAGAAGATATTCCTGCTTTAGTTCAAAACTGACATATGAGTGGACACTGATTCCACATGGAAGTCCCATGAGCAAAAGAGTAATCGGGATCTCATAGCTCTAGGCAAGTTTTAGATTCTCATAAAGAGGAGAGCATATACATATAGGCTATATATAATTATGTGTATATGTATGTTATATATATGTACACACACATCCACATATACATATACATACACACACATTCCCCCAGATATAACACAGACAAACCCTTGTGGTAAATTAGATTCTAGGTAAGACCAGGATCCAGGAATAAAATATTCATACTCCACGGGAAAAATTCATTACAAGTATTCTCTACCCCTATATATATATATGTATATATATATATATACACATATACATATACATATATATATATACATATATGTATACACAAAAGGTGGAGCTAGTCTCTTCATTTGCTGCATGTTATAGGTAATTAATTTTTGAAAGGTTATTTTTCTTTTCTTTTTCCTTTCTCCATATAGCTTACTCTCCTGTTATTGGGGTTTGTGTGTTATTAAATATAATTTTTCATTTTATTTTCCATTTTGTATGGTATAATTCTCAGACTTATAGATATAAGCCTTTCTTACGTGATCAATCTACTGCTGCCATGAAATACTATTATGCAAAGTGTTTTGTTTTAGGCTCATGTGGTTATGTGCAGGTACATGAAAAAGTTGTTTAGATGATTTACATGACCTTGAGTTTATTTCTATTGTATTGATATCAATATGCATTTTTTATTTATTGTTTATCCACACTGGACCAATTGCATATAGCCTTTTCTATTATGCTTCTGTGGTATTATTCTGTGTGTTTCCAGCTTAAAGTTGTACTACTGGTTTTGTTGACTATTTTAAGTATGGAGCAATCTCTTTTAAGTGTAGTCCCTGAAGCTGCTGAAATAGATTGTCATATTGTCGCTATAGATATTCATAGATGTCTCCTAATATTTGGAGTAGATGAAGAATACAGGGCCAAAATGTTATAATTATATTACAAAGAATATGAAAGATTTGCAGGATTGTGTGGTAACACGAAACAAGAAAATAATGTAGTAACATAAAGTTAGTTGAGGTTACTTAGGAAGTGCTCTCTGAAATTACTTGACCCATTTTACCATTCAGAAATTTCTGATGTGCTAACAATAGAAGCTAGAACCTGGGAACTCATCTACAAGTCACTCTCCACGGAGGAAGAACTACTTAGAAAAGTAGGAATCCTCCTGAGCCTTTCTCACTCTCACAGAGAAAATGAGAAGCACATTTAAGTTTGAAAAATGACAATTGCCTTGTAAATAAGGCTGAGACCAGTCCTCTTGCAACAGAGAGCTACCGTGGGGATATATGTTGAATGTTGTCAGTACAGAAACCATGCTCTTGAGATGAACAAAAATGAGAAATATGGATTGGCAGACATACTATTTCACAGGGAGACACCAGAGTCATAAAAGAAATAGATTGATGGAGGGCCTTAAAGGAATGCCTTTTGCCTTATAGGACCTAAGGCAACAGAGCCTAGAATGTTTGTAAAACTTAGAATCAAAATATGCTTTTTGGTGGTGAGACTTCACAGGAAAGGCATACTATTCAGTGTAAAGCATAAACACTTTAAAACTCTATAGTGAAGCTGGATTCCTAATTACAGAGATCAATATATAGAAACACAGTAGCATCCTAGAAAGCAGTTAAGGTAAGAATGCAACTAATATATATAGGAGTGGTATGAAACCCTGACACACACCTTCACATAATAGGTCTTGAGTCAGCACTACTGCCACCATAGTTAGGGAAAGTCTGGAAAAGAAGGGTTTAAGTTCAATTGGTCCAGGAAAATTTTGGGTGTGAGCCATAGAAGCAAAGGAAGGGAGTCACATTGCAGATGTATATGTGAAAAAGCATTTACCAAGGACTCATGAAAGGAACTGTGCTAAACACTGGGAAAGGGATACAAAAATAAGCAAATAAGACAGTCCCTGCCACCAGGTACTTTATATTTTAACAGGGGATGAAACACATTAAAGGGAATTAGAGTTGAAAAGTGTGGAAGGGTGGAATTGTTGAGAGGGTGCACATGGTATCCTGGTATAGAAATAAATGACAAAAACCATGGTGGCCTTGTTCCAATAAAAATTAGCCAAGAGCTATCAGAGCCTAAGGTTGCAAGGGCAGATTCTGAATTCTGGAGGGAAGAGGAGGAAGGCCCATAGTATGAGTGGTATTATTTTTTTTTCTTGGAATTGGCTAACAATTCTCCTACTCTATATAATTCACTATCTCACTCACCACAGAGGTTCTTCCAAACTTTTTCATCCATTCATCAGCCTCTAAACTGAGAATTTTCTTTATGTTTTGCTGAAAAAACTGATATCCTTCTCTGAGAGATCCCTTTTTTCCTCCTCCTCGTCTCATATCACTCAAATGTCTTCTACCACTGTCTCTTCCTTCACACCTGTCTCCCATGAAGTAACCCTTATCTTTACCAAGACTAACCCCTCTGCTTGTTCAAATGATCCCACTGTCTCCTAGACAGATTGTCTGCTAGACAGTGATCCCACTGTCTCCTAGACAGATTGTCTGCTAGACAGTGATCCCACTGTCTCCTAGACAGAGGAGGGCAGATTTCCCTCCTCTATCGTCACTACTCTTTCACAATTTTCAATCTTTTCCTGCCTACTGGTTGCTTTCCTACTGCCTCCAAATATACCTACATCTCCAATATCCTCAAAAAACTTTCACTTGATTTGAGCATCCCTAATAGTTATTGGCCTACATCTCTCCTCCCTTTGGTAACTTAATTCCTTGAGAAGGCTGTTTATTTATAATAGTATCTCAACTTCTCTTTCTCTCACTCTGCATGATTCCCCTGCATTCTGGCTTCTGATTTCATCCTCCACCTGGATCTGCCTCTCCAACGATCTCCTCATCATCATGTCTAATGGTCTTTACTCTGTCATCACGCTTCTTGACTTCTTTGTAGCTTCTGACATTGCTGATCACTCTCTTTTCCTTGGTTCTCTTTGATACTCATGACATTGCTCTTTCCTGGTTCTGTCTCTCCAGATTTCTATGTCACTGTTCTTTAGTCTCCTTTGTTTTCTCAGTCTTCTGCTAGATTTTCATCCAGATCATGCTCACTAATGGTGGGTATCTCCCAAGGCTTTGTCCTGGGCCCTCTTTTCTCTATATACTATTTCACTTGATCTTGTTAACTTATATGAATTCAATTATCATCTCTTTGCTGATGATTCTGAAATCTATTTATCTAGTCCTAACCTCTCAGTTCATCTCCAGTCTCACATCCCCAAATCAAATCTCAAACTACATGTCCCATAGATATCTTAAACTCAATTTATCTAAAATTGAAACTATTACCTCTCCCTCTATTAATTATTTTCCCTCTTCCCAATTTCCCTATTACTGTCCAGAGTAACATTATTGTTCCAGGCACCTAGGATGGGTAGGAGTAGATGAAGAGTAATAGGGCATGGGTATCAACTTTTACTTCTCCCTTTCTCTCTCAATCTATTGCTAAGTCCTATTGATTCTATTTTTTTTCAACATCTCTTGTATACCTTCCTTTCTCTTTTGACATTATCATCCCTCTGACACAGGCCTTCATTATCTCACTCTTGGAATATTGTGATGGCTTTCTGGGTGGACTCCCTGCCTCAAGTCTCTACCTACTTCAGTATACCTTCTACTCAGTCATCAAATTAATCTTCCTAGAAGCAAAACTCTGACCATGTCATTCCACTTATCCAGCCCCCCCCCTTTTAATAAAGTCCACTGGTTCCCTATTACCTCTGGGATCAAATGCAAAATACTATGTTTGGTTTTTAAAGCCATTCAAAACCTGGCTCCTCTCTACCATGGTCTTCTTTCATCGTTCTCCCTTCTATGCACTGTTTGATTCAGTGGTACTAGCTACCTTGCTTTTCCTTAAATGAGACACTCTATTTCCAGACTTCAAGCATTTTCCCTGGTTCTTCTTCATAACTGGAATTCTTTCCCAGATCATCTCTGTCTCCTGGTTTCGCTGGCTATCTTCAAGGCTCAGACAAATTCCTACCCTGAGAAACCATTCTCAATCTGCCTTAATATTAATGCCTTTTCTCTGCTGAATATTTCTAATTTACCCCAAATATATCTTGTTTTTTTAATCATAGTTGCTTGCATATTGTCTCCTCATTAGACAATGAGTTACTTGAGAACTGTGACTTCTTTATTTTGTCTTTCTTTGTACCCCAGCACCAAGTATTAGTTCCTGACACATAGTAGGTGCTTAATGAATGTTTGTTGACTTGACAGTTGTGAGTCAGATGGTCATTTATATGTTGGGTATGAAGAGAATGCAGCTTTATTTCTGCAGTAACTATGCTGAATGAGTAATGAGAAAAAGAAAGAGCTAGGGCAGAGCTAGGGCAGTATCCCAGGCCCCAAGAACAGTGAAAATGACTTGTTAGTTCCTCATAGGTCTATTCTGCCTGGACTTAAGACCTGGTACAAAGATGACGGTGAAGATGAGGACATAAGACTGCAATGCTGTGCTGGACAGGGGTGGGAGGGGAGGGTCTCAACTGACCGTATAAGTCAGTTATTTGATTTTAAAATTTGAGAAAAGTACCTTTTTAAGTCTATGAAAGGACTCAGTGGCCTGAGTGATAAACTCATATCTAGGACAAAGAATGAGTTTGAAGTTTCCTAAGGAAATGGGCAGTATCAACAGGAAAGTGGGGACATCATGACTCGGGTACGTCTAGACACATCAATTGTCACTAAAGCGTTGGCATTGATAGAGATGGATTTCAGCTTACTCCAAATTCAGCAGTGGTATCAATTGTCAAGGATTAGGTTTTTTTGTTTTGTTTTGTTTTGTTTTGTTTTTGCTTTTTGGAGGGCAGTTGGGGTTAAGTGACTTGCTCAAGGTCACACGGCTAGTTTTTGTGTTAAGTGTCTGAGGCCGGATTTGAACTCAGTTACTCCTGACTCCAGGGCCGGTGCTCTACTCACTGCGCCACCTAGCTGGCCCAAGGATTAGGTTTAAATGATCTCTCAGCAAAGTGGGAAGTGAATGATGAATGGAAAAAGGTAAGTCTTGAGTGATCAGAGACTGCGATATGGAGGGCCATTGTGGTTTCCGTGGTGCTGACCCATGTCCCATTACTTTGTTACTATGAGGACACCCCATTGCTCTAGGGGGATTACAGAGTAAACATTCATTTACTAGAGATAGAAGTAAATATGACCTGAAGGTTCTAAATGTTTTATATTGTTTATTGATTTTTCATCTTTTATTGGGAGGTGGAATTTCTAGGCCCACCAGCTATAGAAGACATTGGCCCTCACTAAAGATTAGAATTTTGTAATTGTCTGAGAATTGTTCCTTAATGGACTGCCTAGGACTTACTGTATAACACTTGGGATACCATTGGGAACTGATTTGTATTGGGATCTTCTGGTGCAAGTCACTGGGGGAAGAATTTGAAAAGACAATGCTTGATCTTCCCCAGGAAACAAGAGATATTTCTGGAATTGGAGATAGTGACACATGTGCCAAATATGCCCTATTTGATTTGTTGAGTGGGTGAAGTAACAACTTAAAGAAATAGATTCAGGTGAAGCTAGGTGGTGTAGTAGATAGAGCACCAACCATGGAGTCAGGAGGACCTGACTTCAAATCTGGCCTCAGACACTTGACACTAGCTGTGTGACCTTGGGCAAGTCACTTAATCCTGAATACCTCGCCAAAAGGAAAAAAAAAAGAGATAGCTTCAGCTCCTGCTATAGAATTGTAAATGCCAACTCTCTCACTGAGACTCCTAATGATGGGTAGGTGAGGGTCAATTGCCCTGGTTGTCATCCCTCATGTTAGCACAGATTGGTGGCTGCTCACACATGATGGCTAGAGTATATGTACTGGCTGAGACAAGTCTCTGGTCCCCTCTTCTGCTCTGTGTTATTTTCCCTGAGCAAAGGTAAGCAAAGACCAAAGCTAAGATGGACATTTTTTTGAATCTGAAAGCTCAGCCAGACAAGGTGGTGGCAGGGGAGGTACTAGTTGCAATGCTCTCACTCCAGAACAGGGACATCAGTAGAAGTGTCAACCCTCAGGGCCCATCAGAAGGGCAGATATCAGCACCTGGCATAGTTGAGTAAAGGAAACATCCAATTGACCCTGGCACAGGAGGCAGTACTGGCATAGGGGTGCAGTGGGAGAACCAGCACTTCCAGACCTCAGTACAGTGTGTGGCATGCTACCTAGGAGCAGTAGATACCAGCATGAGACCCAGCAGTATTTGTTTTTCTTTTCCTCTTTAGTACTGCCAGGCTTCTCTCATCCCTGGGTCACATTGTCCTGTAATATCCCTAAGAAATCAGCCAATCAATAAATATTTTCTAAGCATCTACAATGTGCTAGACAGTATTAAATTCTGGGGATACAAAAAGAGGCAAGACAGTCCCTACCCTCAGGAAGCTTGCAATCTAGTTGGGGGACAACATGTAAACAAATACAGACAAGGCCAGCTATATAGGATATAAGTAAGAAATAATTAAAAAGTGGGAAGACTGGAATTAAGAGGGGTTAGGGAAGGCTTTTTGTTGGGACTAAAAGAAAGCCAGAAAGATCAGTAGTCAGAAAAGAGGGAGAGCATCCTAGGTATGGGGGACAGCCAGAGAAAATGCCTGAAGCAGAGAAATGAACTGTATTATTTGTGCTACAGTCAGGAGGCCAGTGTCACTGGACAGAAGAGTACATATTGGGGATTAAGGTCTAAGAAGACTGAAAAGGTAGGAGGGGGTTAGGTTATGAAGAGCTTTGAATGCCAAAAAGAGTATTTTGTATTTGATCCTAGAGGCAATAGGAAACCATTGGAGTTTATTGAGTGTGTGTGTGTGTGTGTGTGTGCGTGTGTGAGAGAGAAGGTGAGAGAGACAGAGAGATCTTAGAGCCAAATGTAATGTTAATAGAATGGGAAGATTTTTCCTGCCGATTAATAGATGTGTTCTGCTTTGAGCCTGGACTCAGCCAATTGCTGTGATTGAGCCTGAGTGACATAGAGTCCATGGTGGGAGTAGCTTGCTGAACGAATAGAGCAGGAAGAGAGAGTGAGGCAGAGCAGCTAGCATGAGTAAGGGAGGGAGGAATTTTGCCCAGGGGAGCTTGTTTGTGAGGAAACCTGATGGAGGAAAGGCTCGGGGATTTTGGTGCTCCCTGGATTGGTGATGTGTATAAACCTGTTTGTTACCATGGTGGAAGTAGCTTTCTGGTATCTGAATATTTTGATTTTGCCTTTGAGGAAGAGAGTTATTTATATTATGCAAATTTACCCTGGAAATACACATGCATATTCATAGGAGCTGCTATGGGCATTGCATTGGTAATATATCTGGGAACTCTGGAATGTGGCTACAATATTCCTAGGAGTTTTCCTTTAGGGATATCTTTCAGGAGGTGATTGGTAGATTCTTTCTTCTGGTTGTATGTTTTGATCTTCCTCGTCACCAAAGTCATATTCTATAGTCTGATTTTTTTCCCCAGTGTTTCCTCATTTTCACAGTCAATTACTTGATTTTTTAGCTCTGTTAAGGTAGGCCTTTGTTTCCAAGTATACTGTCCCAAGCTTTAGAGCAACTGTTCTCAACCTGTGGGTTGCAACCCCTTTGGGGGTCAAATGATCCTTTCACAGGGGTCACCTAGGACCATCAGAAAACACATTATTTCCAATGGTCTTAGGAACTGAGACACTGCTCCTCTATCTGTCTCTAGGTGAGTCCACCCTCATGCAGATACGCCCATATAGTCGTGGCATTAGGAAAGTTGAGAACAACTGCTTTAGGGGTTTTGTGCAGCTGTTTTCAGAGTTATTTCTAGGGACCTGTAAATTTTCAGTTCTTTTAAGGTTGCATGATCAAAGGAGAATTGATAACTCCTCTCTTAGTCTCTACTCTGGTCTGGGAGTGATCACAAGCACTCTTTTCTGCTTTGGAACTGTGAGGATTCCCTTTCTACCACCACCACCAGCTCTGCCACACTAGCATTCATTCTAGCTCCCACCCAGATGCAAACCACCCAGATTCAAACATGGGCAAAGCAAGAGAATCCTTCTTCAGTACCAGCAAAGAGATCCATGCAATCCCTCTCTGAGCACCTGCTTGATCTCCTGACCATCTGTGAACTGAGACCTTTGAAAGCAGTCACTACCACTGTGTTCACTCCTGTCACCTTAGGGTTGGGGCCAGACAGAGCTCCTCTCCCACCCAAGTCTGACAGACCTTTCCCACTGACTTTCTAAATTGTCTTCTACATTTGTGGGTTGAGAAGTCTGGAAACTACCATAGTGCCAGTGATTCAGTCCCACGAGGCCTACTCTGGCCAGTATATGCCAGCGTGACCCACGTTGGACTATGCTCTTCTCTCACACTGGTGCAAAAGACCTTTCCTACTGACTTTCCAGGTTGTCTTGGGCTGAAATTTTGTTTCATTCTCTCATTTTGTGGGTTCTGTTGCTCTAGAATTGTTTAGAGTAATTTTATAGCTATTTTGAGGAGTTTGAGGGGAAGTTCAAGGAAGTCCTTGCTTTCACTCCACCATCTTGGCTCTACACCCTTCCCCCCAATTGTCTTGAAACTAGCCCTAGTCACTGTTGTAACAGTGACTCTGTAACAGTGACTCTGACTCCATTATCCCAGATCCAGGCTAGCAATAGTGCTCCTCAAGGTTTTAGGGTACCTGGATAGGTACCTGGATAGGTGTCTATTTTTTCCACCATTGGCTCAAGTTCCCACATTTATTTTTTTATTTTTAAAAAATTTTTTAATTTTAATTTTAATTTTTTTTTGCTTTTTTGGAGGGCAGTTGGGGTTAAGTGACTTGCCCTAGGTCACACGGCTAGGTTTTGTGTTAAGTGTCTGAGGCTGGATTTGAACTCAGGTCCTCCTGACTCCAGGGTTGGTGCTCTATTCACTGCGCCCCAAGTTCCCACATTTAGAGGCCTACCACCAGTGCCTTAGTTCCATTTAACTTGGAGTAACTTTTATAAAGGGTAGATAATGTAAGAACAATCATACAGACATCTGCTTCCCTATCCTCTGGGGCATACTCTCCCTTATATTACTTCAGTCTCTGGGGGAATAGGTTCAGAACTTAGCTCAATTTCTATTTAGTATTGTTTTCACCACATTTACACCCAAAGGCAGCTTCACTACTGAATGAGTCCTTGTTTTTACTAGCAAACGTCCAGAAGGTCATTCTGCAGATCACTACTCCTTCTTCCTTAGGACATCAATGCTGAGTTAGCTGTAATACCCATCACAGAATCCAACTTCCTGATCCCTGTGGTTTTCTTTTGTAGTTGGAGATTTTACTTTTTGCACTTAGAATGGGAAAGAATGAATAAAAAGGCCAAGGAGTCCCTGATTCTAAGGCACCATATAGCCTCAGAAGAGAAAAAAGGCCCTAAGGTTTTTCCCTTTACATATGATTTCCTGGAGCATGCCATGAGAAAATGAGCCAGCAACCTACCCCAGATATGACTGAAGCAAAAAGCCAGCCAAGAAGATTCTGACAGTTCTGGCAACACAGCTAATCAAAAAAGGCTCCTCTCATCCATGTGATTAGCCAGACAGAATCACCAACAGAATATTCATATTCCAAAGTAATCATGATTCTTCTAGAAGCCTTCTTTCTAATGTCAACCACGTGGAGAGGTTGTATCAACTGAGTAAAATGATAGGGACTGTGCATTTGACCAATCCCTACTACGCCAATAAGGAATTATCCATGTTCTTTTAGCAAAGTGCTGCTGCTGTTTTCTCTTTGTTCTTAAAGAGGACTATAACTTCAGGAAGGTGATGCAAGTGAATTGGATTTAAGTGAGGGAGGGCTGAGCAAAGTCACCAGCCTCACTTTCTCCTCCAGAGCAATCTGCATCCATCCAGTGGCCACATATAGATCAGGACGACTGGAGAACTGAGAGAAAATGAGGTTTTGTGAATTTACCATGGAAGGGAACCATGAGTCCCTGACCATCATGAGGTTCTGATTTGGGGTAGTAGAGGAAGTGAGGAACCCAGCAAGAAGCTGAAGAAACCAGGAGAATAGTGGAAGAAGCAACTGGAAGTGACTTAAGAAAACAGGAGATTCAACTGACAAGAATGTTTCAGTCAATTTGTTGGATTGAATGAAGAGAGTCTGAAGTTCTTTGGAAGGCAACTGAATTCTGCTCATTGTCTTTGAGTATCACCTACAGCAGAGGTTAGCAGAGGTGTTAAATTCTCCTAGCCGAGGTGTCAAACATGCTGGCAGGCTTTGGGAAACAGAAAGATTTATATGAACTCATACAAAGTGATCAGAAGTAGAACAAAAAAGGAACAAGAAGAACTCCCAAGTATGACTGAAACCTGATTAAAATGTAATTGGCAAATATTTAACAAAATAACCAAAAATACAACGAAACATTTTATTTTAAAACTAAAAGTGTGGACCAAAGATACCCTCAGGCATGAACTTGTTTTTGAGTTTGACACCACAAGAAGTGACTCTTCTCAGAGGTGCTAGTTTTCCTCTACCAACATCTCTGATTTGATAGAGAAAAGTAAAAGGGTAAAGAGGTTCTGTATATACTTTGCTATTAGAAGATATATACATATAATTAGACAAACTAGCATCTGGCTGAATAAAAGAATGCCTGCACTGTCTAGTCTTTGCACTGCCTAGAATGCCAACCTAAGAAGCTCTGCTTTGCTACAGGAAGATGTTGAAAACAGATTTGACAAATCAGTTTCCTTTTGAGTGAGGAGTTAGCTGAGCTCATCTGCATTGCCCAGAGAATCACTCTAAGGAGCTTTGTAGTTCTCTGGCTTACAGCAACTACTTATAATGACAATAGCACAATACTTCCTCAGCACCCCTTTAAGGAAGATGGCAGTTAAAAGTGCACATCACTGCTTCATCAGTTCAAGAGTTCCTGTTAAGGGAGCAATGAGGAGCAGAAAGGAAGCAGCTAGCAGGGGAGGAGATGCAGATTGATTCTGAAAGGATCAAAGACATCAAACTCTGCACTCCAGAGCTGTGAGATGCTGTGAGCATGTGTGTTGTCAAAAAATCATGTCTCTTCCTGCTAAGTTTCTGTGTCTATCTACTCTCTCCCAGGGATAGTGAATATTGACAGGAAAATGTGATCCAGGTTTATGCATGAACTACATTTTATAAGTTATTTTTACATTTGTCTTTATTGAGTAACAGTGATGTTATGATTATTATTGTTTTTGCCTCATTATTAAGTAAATGTTTTATGCTAAAGTGTTAATGTTATCTTCACTCTGACTCATTTTGATTAAATGGAAAACATACTGGCTGGAGTTCAGGAACTAGAGTAGGAAACTCTAGTGGGGAGTGCATTGCCCTCATAACATAGCGGACAGCATGCTGGGCCTGGAGTCAGGAAGATTCATCTTCCTGAATTCAAATCTGGTTTCACACACACTGGCTGGGTGACCCTGAGCAAGTCACTTAACCCTATTTGCTTCAGTTTCCTCATCTGTATAATTAACTGGAGAAGGAAATAGCAAACCACTCCAGTATTTTTGCCAAGAAAATCCCAAATGGCTCACAAAGATTTGGACACAATTGAAATGAATGAGCAACAGCAACAAAAGGAACTTGAGAAAGTTTGAATTGTACCTGCATAGTGGTGGTCCTTCATTTAGAACCCAGACCTGTCTATGTGAGGGAAGATTGAAGGTAGGTCCAAAGAGCATGGGTGAATATAATCCATGTGAGAGCTGTGATGCAGATGTTTACCATTAGGATAATTTTTTTCAACATCAACTTTATACTTGCCTCTCTGCAACTTCTACCCTTTAGTCTTGGTTCTTCCCTCTGGGGCCAAACAATGCAAGACCTTTTCACACGACACACCTTAAACTACTTTTTTGAGCATTATACTCCCAATTTCTTTAATCATTTCTTATATGGAATGATTCAAGTCCTTCTTCATCCTGATTTCCCTTCTCTGGATGCTTATTTGTTGCTTTTAAAAGCATTGCCCAGAGTTTTACATAATATTCAAGTTGTAGTCTGACCAAGGCAGGACTTTTGTTGTTCAGTTGTTTAGTAGTGTCTGTTTGTGACTTGTGGACAGTATGCCAATATTGTCCATGGGAATTTCTTGGCAAAGATCGTGGTTTGCCATTTCCTTGTCGAGCTCATTTTACAGTTAAGGAAACTGAATTGCTCAGGATCACACAGCTAATAAGTGTCTGAGGTTGCATTTGGAACTCAGGTCTTGAGTCCAGGTTGCCTCCAGGGCAACTCTTTATTCCTGGAAACTATCTAAATACTAATTCAGTCTTGGCCTACATTTAAGACAAATTGCTTAACTCTCTTACAGTTATGATGTTGATTTTTTTTAACTCAAGGGTAAGACTCATACTTATTCCTATTAAATTTCATCTAATTAGATTTAACCTTGCATTCTAGTTTTTCAAGATCCGTTTGGATCCCGACTATCATTTAGTGTGTAATACTACAAGCTGCATCTGCAGCCAGAGTAAAAAAGATCCAAACCTTGAAGTGCTAGGTTCTAACATTGTCACAAAGTCATTTTTTAAGTAGTAGGCATTTCCCATTGACTTCTACCACCTCAAGCAAAACAAATAATAAATTGGCTAAGTATAAAAATGTTTGCCTAATTTCACACGTCTAATCTACCACCTCTTCATTAAGAGACAGAATGTATGTTTCGCTATTAGTCTTTTGAAGTCATGACGGCCATTGCATTGATTGTAGTTCTAATGTCTTTCAAAGTTATTTTCCTTTATGTTACTGTGGTGATTATATTCATTGTTCTCCTGTTTATGGTTACTTCATTCTGCATCATATTAAGACTGTATAAGTTTCTCTGAATTCTTCAGTCATAATTTTTATGACAATAATAGTCCATTAATCCAAATTCTATGATTTATTCAGTCATTCCCCAACTGTTTCCACTTCTTTGCAACTATTAAAAAGTGCAGCTATTAAAAATGTTGGTTCGTAATGGGGATTGATGAGGAGATCCTATGAGTCCTCCAATAAACTTGATGTGATTACATTCTGTAGAACTGGGAGGGCACAGGGAACTCATCAAATCAATCAAGAGTTTTCCGGATCAGCTCCCATTGCCTGTACAGGACATTACCTAGGACATTACCTTCTCAAAAAACACCTCACTGAAAATACAAACATGATAAAAAGAAACAGTGAATTAGGAAAGGGGTTTGTTTTTAATAATAAATACATTAGAAAAAAGGCCTGACTTCCAGAATTTACAACAGATGGCTGCAAACCTATAAGGGTAATAATCATCTCCAGTGGATTAACAGCCAAAGGAAACAAACAAATAATCCACAGAAGAGCAAACACAAATTTAAAAAAATACTTTAAAGGGGTTTAACTTTATTAATAATTGAATAGTGCAAATTAAGCAACTAGCAAGTATTATTTCATATACATAAATTTAGCAAAAATAAATTAAAATGATAAAACCCAAAATTGTTAGACTGTGAGCAAGAAGTGTGCTCTGACATATTGGTGCAGTTTTCTCCCTTTGGGAAAGCAATCTGGCAGCGGGCACCAAGACCTATAAAAATGAGTATACTCTTTGATTCAGTTAATCCATCTTCTAGGAATATACCTTAAGAAAATAATTAAAAAGGAAAAGATCTATTTTCAAAACTGATGTATATACTTTTTAAAAAATATAATAGTAAATAGGCATATATCCCAAGGAGATTATTGACAAAGAAAAAGGCTCCACACATACACCGAAATACTTATAGCAGCACTGAGGGGAGTAAAGTATTGGATACAAAGTGGTTGCTTGCTGATTGGGGAATGGCTAACCAAATTGTGGTACATGAATGGAATTGAATGTTACTGTGTTATATGTTGAAAATGGAGAAGCATGGAAAGACATACATAAACTGATGCAAAATGAAGCAAACAGAGCCAGATAAATAATTTTTTACACAATGACCACACTGTGAGTGGAAAAAATAATAAGCATAAAATAATAAAAAAGGAATGTTAAAAATTGCATACATATGCTTAGCCCCAAAGAAGAGACAGAGAAAATATCTCACCCCACTCTTCTGCAGATACTGGGGTCCATCTGTGTGAAACATAGTGTCAGATGTTATAAGGGATGACTCTCTGGAAGGAGAGGATGAAAGAATATGAGGGAAATCTGGGAAATGATATAAAAATACATTTGAATAAAATTGATTTTTAAAAAGAATGATCATACATATGCATACATGTATATATGAAACATATATAATAGCAAAACAGGTCCTAATGTTCATTGATTATCGATATAAGTGATGGAAGTATTATATTCACTGCCATAATGACACTGGTAAGAACAGAGGTGAAAAACTTACAGACATGGAAAACTTTATGAAATAATGCAAAAGGCAGAAAGAGGGGGACTTTGTACACACTGACCACAATTGTGTAAGAGGAAATTATATCCTTTTGAAAGTATACTCAAGAACTGGTAGGAGTTACAGAATAAGTTACTAATGAGTTTCCATTGGTACCTTTAAGTGTGTTTTTTTTTGTTGTAATATTTTTTTAAATGAGGAGAAAAAATGGTACTTCTAATATAAAATATCTTCCTGTTCTTCTTATTTAAACAAAATGACACTGTGCTATTGACAGACTTATTGGAGAGCTCACTGAAAGTAGTTCCTTTTGGATCACTAATAACACATAGCTCACATTTATATAGCACTTACTCTGTGCCAGGCACTGTGCTGAGCAATTTACAATTATCATCCCATTTGATCCTCACAATAATCCTGGAAGGTACTATTATTCTCATTTTACAGATGAAGAAACTGAGTTAAACAGTACTTTAAAAAATTTAAATATTAAATTTAAAACAGTTATTTAAAATAATAAAATTTAATGTTTAAAATTAAAATTTTTTAAAGAGGTCAGAGTCACACAACTAGGAAGTGTGTCTGAGGTCAGATTTGAACTCAGGTTTTCCTGGCTTCAGACCCAGCTCTCTATCTATTGTATCACCTAGCAGCCCCATAATGATGGGCAGAGAAAATAAGTGAGTGACAATTTAAATAGGAACAGAATGGCTGTTTGTCCAGATAAGTCAAGGTGGGGAACACTGGGTATAGTCTATTCCCTAAACTCCCCAGAAGTTTAGAAGTATCACTAGAGGTCAGGATTCAGGCACTCTTAGGAGGGCAGGGAGAAGTTTCTAATCCATGGCAACTAGAAGATAGAGCATGGCGGTAAAGAGGAGAGTGGAACGGAAAATCGATACGGCTTTGGAAAAAAAGATTGGGTGTGTGAGATGTTCCTTCTCCCCACTTTCTTCAGACATCTGGTCTACCACTTAATTTGCTGGGGATAAAATAAAATACCAAGACTAGAAAGAACCTTGGAGATCACATATTCTAATCCCATTATTTTTCAGGGAAAGAAATTGAGGCTGAGGAAAATTCAGGCATTTATTCAGTTTCTTAATTTATTAGAGGTAGAACTGGAACTAAAATTGAGGTCTTCAAGAAGTCTGTCAGCTCCTTGAATGGTGACCCTAGACCTAGTTCTTAAAAGGGTTTGGGGGCCTGTTGAATCAAAGTGAGCCCCAGGGTACAAATGGAGACACACAAATTGAGAGGCACAGACCATTTATTAAGTCGGACTTGGGAATTCAGGACTTAAATTCTCCCATAGGATGATCCCTTCTTAGTCCCAGTGAAAGGACATCAAAACCCAAATAATAGAGGCTCAAACTTGGGTTGATCCTAAAAGCTGAGCCATAGGTTAAGCCTAAAGATTGGTGTTTGTACTTGTTTGATGTCATTGGATTCTGTGGTTCACCCTATCATACACACACAGAACCTTTATTTCCACATGGGCTAATGTTGCTTCTGGAGGAGATAGTGTTTTGGCAGTCAGGGAATAAGTGAGTAAGCAACCAGAGAAATTTGGCAGCTCAGATCTTCAGATGGCACTCCAGCTACCTTTGAATGGTGACTGTCAGTGAGCACAAAGATAGAGTGAGGCCGTGGCAAGAAGGGGCTAAAACAATAGAAAGCTACAAAATGACAGAGGTAGAATTCCTTACCAAAACAAATTTAGGGCTAGGTCAAACGAGGATAAGACAATCAGGAAATGATAAGTGGAGGACCCAGTTCAGCTTTTAGCTGTCCGAGATTCTCAAGGGACATCTCACTGAGCCCAAATTTCAGAGTAGGAAACCTAGTCCTTGAGGACAATGAAAAACCTTTCAGTATATAAGGAATGAGGAAATATAATTGCCCAAAATGCTCTGGTGAATACCAGAACCAAATAATTTTCTTCAGATATTCCAAACCCTTTCGTCTCCTAAGCAAACCAAGGTAAAAGAATTCTTAGTCCATACCTAGATTAACCATTGGTTGTCAATCCAATTTAAAAAAATATTCTGAATTTGATATAGCTATTGATCCTGTCCACTGTAGATACAGCATTAGCTTCCTTACTTCTGATGTTTCAAAAATCCCAACATATTTTAAGATACTATGTCCTTTAAAAAAAATGGTTGGGGTGATTATTTCAATAGAATTATTGTTTCTTTGTGTCTCCAATCCCTTCCCTCTCTTTTCTCCTTGACTCCCTTTTTCTCCAGTACATTGACATTATAATTATCCCAGCCAGCCATTTCCTTCCTGTTTGGGTAGTATCCAACAGTTCTGCCATTTCCTGAACTCTTCATTGTCTTGGATATTAGCCCAACTCTATTAAGAATAGGACTGGAAAGGGTAAGATTGTAAACAAACAGCTTAGGAAAGGCCAACACCACAGTACTTTGAAAGAGTATAAACACAAAAGTGAACTTAAAAATCACAGGTCACAACACTTGCCTAGTTGTATTGGTATAAGCACTTTCAATTCCATTTTATTTCAAAGCACGTTACAATTTTCAGTGTCTTGGTACTGCTCCTAGTATTATTACCTCAAACAACTCTTTTTTTCTTTCCCACCTCCATGTTTAATTCCAAAATAGACCATGAGGGCTACCAGGAAACCACTATTCAGATAGTTGCCTAAGGTAGAATGTAAGAAGAATGACTGACTACTGGGGGCTGACAAGACTTCAAGGGGAAGGGGAGACAAGTACAACAGCCACTTTGGCTGACCTTTCCAGGTTTTCTAAGGAAAACCCAAAGCACTCCGGATCCCAAACCCAAAATTTCCACAACAGGGGTCTTAAGTCAATACTCACCAAAGCTGGCTACTCTCTATGTTGGTACGTATTTCACTGTTAAGAGAGTATACTCAAAAACACATTATAATTCACATTTATGCTTATCCAAGCAATTTGAATTTGTATATCCACTACCTTGACAATTGCCTCTAAATCATTCCAAGTACACATATCAAAATGAGGCCAAGGAAGGCATCCGGGAGTCCTGTGACGATATGGGGAAGGCTACTAGAGCTTCCCTCATTTTTATCAATTCTGACACTAACTCTGGCTCAGTCCTTGAAGTTACTTCCCCTTTTGTGGTTCACTTCTTTGGCTGCCACATGATGCTCATATCTCATCAGCACTCTTTGTACCTCTTGGACCCCTCCATTAGCGATCAGGGCCCTCAGCTTCAGTCAGAAGGCTTAGCATGGTTTTCCTCTCCATTTCCCACTAGCTATGCTGCTTTGAAACTCTCCATTATGTCTCCTCTGGCTACCTTCTACCTTCTCCCCCAGCCCACCTCCAGCTTTTCAACTTCCTTTTGTTATCTTCCTCAACCACAGTGGGTTATGAGTAAAATATCTAATAAACAAGTCACTTTCCTAACAAGGGAATTATGCATAAATTGGGATTTAAACCTAGTTTAGTGCGAAATATTTACAGTTGGAATAACGAGAAAGGAATATAGGCTACTCATCATACAAACTGTCATGCTACCCACCATAATTTATTGGGGGAAAGGAAATCATTTATACCAGTGGTTCTCAACCTGTGGGTCGCAACCCCTTTGTGGGGGTCGAACAACCCTTTCACAGAGGTCACAGGGTTCACCTAAGACCATCGAAAAACACGTATTTGTTTTAAGGAACAGAGACATGGCTCCTCTATCCATCTCCTGGCAGGTCTGCCCACATGCAGATATACCTACATATGATTAAAGGGGCCCGGCATTAGGAAGGTTGAGAACCACTGATTTATACCATTATGGCTGAGAAGATAGTTTAAGATAATAAATATTACTCTTCAGACTGAAATCAGGCAAAGCCCACCCATTTGAAACCTACTCATTCCCTTCCTTCCTACTCTTGCATTTATAGAACCTTTATTGAAATAATAAGTAAACCAGTAGGTGAGGGAAAAACAGTGGATATAATCTTCCTCTATTTTAGTAAAGTTTTTGATTATGTATTTCATACTGTTCCTGTGGAGATGGAGATATGAATAATATAATCAGATTCAGAACTAGTTGGATAACTATACTTAAATAATAGTTGTTAATGTTTCGATGGCAATGTGGCAGGTTTCCAGTAGACTATCCTAGGGATGTGTACTTGGCCTAATGCTGTTTAAAATTTTTATCAATGACTTGGACAGAGGTATAGGTGAAATATTCATCATATTTGTAGATGACACAAAGCTGTGAGGGAGAGCTAACACACTGGATCTAAGGATCTAAAAGGATCTTGATATGCTAGAGCACAGGGCTGAATGTAGGATGAAATCAATAGATATAAATGCAAAATCTTGCACTTGGCTTAAAAAATTCAACCTTGCAAATGTGAGATGATGGAGGCATGGATAGATAAGTGGTTCTGAAAACATTAAAGTTTTAGTGGACAAGTGAAAAGATTTAGCAATGTGATGTAACAACCAAAAATGTTAAGCCAATCTTGGGCTGCACAAAAAGGGACATAGTTACCAGCTATAGGCAGGTAGCAATCACACTGGATTCTGCCCCTGTCAGACTTACTTATATTTATTTATGTTCAGTTCTGGGCCCCACAGTTAAATAAATTGGAGAGTTTTCAGAAGATGGTGAAGGACCTTGAGTCCATGAGACAGGAGGATTAGACCAAGGAATTCAATATGGACAGTCTAGAGAAAAGAGGACTCATAGGGGACCTGATAGCTTCCTTCAAGCATTTGATGGGCTATTGTGTGGAGGTAAGATTTATTGTTTAGTCCCCATGCACAGAAATGGTGGTAAGGATGAAAGTTGTTGAGAAAAATTTAAGATTGATGTCAGGAAAAGCAATAATCAGAGCTGTCCAAAAGTGGAATGGATTTTCTCAAGCTATATGCCACCTGTCCAAGATACTGCAGTAGAGATTCCTTTAGTGAATGGGTTGAATGCCCATTGATGACCCTTAGAACTCTTAATTTTATGATTCTATAACCTACATTTTCTTTCTCATTTAGCTAAAAACTTATGACTCCCCCTCCAAGACCTGCTCTCTTTTTCTCCCCCTAAACTCCATACACAGTATGTTTATTGCTCTTCTATGAAGCTCACCCAAAGACTTATATTTTCCTGAACCTAAAACCTCAGGACTACATTCAATAGTTCTGTAGCTCTCAGGGAGAACTACAGAGAGGCATGAAGACCATGCCCATGCCATTAGCCCAAGTGCTACTACTGATTTTTCCTTTTTTCCATTTCCACTCAAATCCTATCTCTTTAGTATCATTACAAACTCAGTTTTTCCTACTCTTGACTTTGGTTTATGCCAATGCAAATGTTTCATGTGAAAAGTATACCTTCCCTCCCACCAATACAATTCTACTAACTGGCTTTTTTCACACCAACATTTTAAAACCTTCCTCTGCTGTTAATTCACTATCCCACCCACTCTCTAAAGTGCCTTGGATATGCTCTTTGTTTTCTCTTATTGATTAGTAATAAGCAATAAAATCCAACCCTTCCAAGACATCATTCCTATACTTACCATAACCTGTTATCCTTAATTACCATTGTTTAGCCACTTCTTGATCTAAACATGAGTTTAAAAAGCACAGAAAGACCCTCTTGAAACCATTCTCTACAGAATATTTCTGGGTAAATGTTCTGTTCAAATCAAGACATGGAGAATTTCAGTGGCCTGCAACATTTCTCTTGAATTCGCTTGGCTTACTGTCACATCAAAGAATCCAGGTACCAAAGCCAAAAAGAATTTTGTTGCCCCAGTTCCCAAAGTCTGGTTTATCTCCAACATAACCATATTGATGATAGTATTTAAAAGACAAACCGTTTGGCACTATCATCCTTTTAGACTTGATGTCATAGGTGAAAGTGTCGTTTTCTGTGTAAGCCAGATGTGGGTCTCAGAGATAAGATGATGATTGAGTGCCACATATCAGTTTTAGTTGGGACTTACTACAAACTAAGCTCACTGAAGATAGGTCCTTATTCTCTTATTCTCTGGGTTCTCTCTCTCTTGCTGCCCTCACTAACCTTATATGGCGCTTGCTATATTCTGTGGACTCAGTATTTAGACAGTTCTCTTATCCTCAAGGTCAAATACTAGTTTGAGATTCAAGAAGCAAATGGCAGTAGCATAAAAGGAATGAAAAGTAGGAACTAGATGATCCACAAAATTTTAGAGATAGCATTTTCTCATTTCAGAGATGGAATGAGGGCCAGAAAGTCAAAATAACCTTTGGTGGAAACCCTGGGACAAAACCCAGTATTTTTTAATCTATACTGATATTCTCTTTCTACTACACCATATGTGAGAAGAAAAAAAAAGATTAAAGATCCCCGCTTTCAGGATAAGGCTAGGGAGGAAGCTTAGAGCTACCCCAAACTTGAAGAGAAAAATCACATAAAAAATGAAAAAGGTGAGGTGGCAAAGAGTCTGTGAAAAATAGTCACATACCAGAATGGATGCTTGGTCAAAGTAATTTTCACAGGTGAACCTATAAAAGGAAATAAAACTTACTCTCTGATAATTGTATTTCACTTGCTTTGAAGCCTAACTACCCTACCATCCCACACTAAGACTTTTTCATGGCCTTGAGTTAATACTGAGTTCTCAAAAGTTAACCCTTCTAGTAAGCAATATAGAAGGAAGAAAGCAGAGTCAAAAGAATAACACAGAATTACTTGTTCAGTTGTGTTTGACTCTTCATGACCCCCTAACCCATACTTTCTAGGGTGTTTTCTTGACAAAAATACTGCAATGGTTTGCCATTTCCTCCTCCAGTGGAATAAAGCAAACAGAGGTTAAGTGATTTGTTCAGGATCACACAGCTAGTGTTTGAGGCCACATTTGAACTCAGGTCTTCCTAATTCTACATCTAGCACTCTATGCACTGAGCCATCTAGTTGCCTCTGTATAATCACTATGATAAGGCAAATATAAAACAAATGAGACAAAAAAACCCCAACCCCAAAACAAAAACCCCAAACAAACCCAATCCTAAGCTCTAAATCAATGTTGGTCCCATACTACCAAAGTTAAGATATACAATCCTCTTTTCTTCAAGTATCAATACATTGTTTTGAGGGAATGTACTTTGTAAGATTTGTCTAGGCATTTGATGGGGGAAGAGTTTGTTGTATTAAATTAAAATATATCAACATATTTTTAAAAAAGAAAAATCTTTAAACAGACTGAAATCTGGGATTGATATGCTACTGGAACGTAACTGTTGGCAGCTTCTAACAAGCTGGAAAGGCTTTGGATACAGAATCACTGCTGCACCAGTGTGCTGTTTGAGGATCAATCTAGGTAAGTTTGGAGATGTCATCACCAGGTTGACGTCAGGACATCACTGTGAAGGAAGTACAACACACCAATGAAATTACGGGTCCTTGAAGTATCAAGCACACAGCAATCTGCAATAGGTGTATTTTGAGCAGATTCATTTTTCATGTATCCCTTACCTCATGGAATTGATCCATTCCTGCAAAGTCGACTGGAAAACAAATTTCTGTAAATTCTATTTTTTCCTCTTTATTTCTATTGTAAAAAGACATGTTTCCATGGTGGTATGGCAGCAGAGGATGGAACCCAAATGACTACAATTGAGGTGTTTTCATGAACTGTAACATGTGCATAACTCTATAGTTTACCATTGCCTTCTAGAGTTGTAACAGTACCTCATTTTCCTTTTGTATTATTTTCCTGATTCCATTTTCTATTATGCTAGTCTTGTAGATAGCCATTTCTATAGCATAACTAAGCCTGATACTTGACTTTCTCAGTCCATTTTAGCTTAAAGGGGCTAAGAAAATTCATTTCTGCCCTTTATGCATACTCACAAGTGCCTAATTCCTCACATTTCTTTCTCCTATGCTGAAGGCTCTTAAAAATCTTTTCACTTTTCATTCAGCAAAGTTCAAAATGTCTGAAGTCATGTCTAAAGTCAAATCTTGATTCATTCAGCAAACCAGATCTTGGTTCATTCAACATCTTAGCAGGGTGAGCAACATGAGCTAAGAGTGACTGACTAAAGATTTAGATTTGAACTCAGGCCTTCTGATTTCAAATCTAGCATTTTTTTTTCCTTATGCAATACTGCCTATCTCTTGGTCTCAGTGATAATGGAAATCAAGTTGACACACCTCCCTCTCCACATTTTTCCTTCTTAATGATCTTTGACCCAAGGCTAGAAACTAGTCAAATTTGCAATAAAAATGTAGCGCACGGATCTTATTTCCTCCCAGTACATAGCCATTAATTGCCAACCAAATCTGCTAGTAAGTTGGACAGCTTTCACCTATCTGGAACTAATTCCCCTTCCTCTGTTCTTGAAATGTGTTAAAATAGAAAGAAATGGAGTGTTTGGGCAACTCAGTTTCCAGGAAGAGCAGTTATTAGGGGATAGATAATAGATTTATTTTTGTATATACATGAGAAGGATTTATCACTGGGTGAGAAGACACAGGGCTTCAGGAAAAGGCAAGGTACTTTGTATACAAAACAGGAGTAATTCTGAGCATGTTAAATCAAAACTAGTTGCAATGACCATTCTCCCCAATCTAGTCTCTTATTTACCTACTATATTAGAGAGAGAAATTACTTGCAAAACCAGTAGAAAATAATTGTGGCTAAAAAAATAAGTTTTCAGTGACATTTTTGTTAGCCATTTGAATACCCAGAATACAGTTTTCAAAAGGTTTGGAGAAAATAAAGCTACAAACCTATGAATAATAGTTGTTCAATCTCATTTTGTGTTTCCTGCTTAGCCATCAAAATATCTATTATTACTAAGCTATTCTGGGGAGTAAATGTGGTCACAACATCTTCTCTAGAGTGGTCTCCAATGGCCCTGAACCTGCAGTGATTTTGGAAAAGGATTCTGGAAAGAACTTCAAATTTTTTGGATTGCCTTCTTGAGGAATCAAACCTCTGAGAGTGGTGCAGGATCTCTTTTACAATGTCTTCTAGCAAGCCATGAAGAGAGAAGCAAAGCCAAAAGTACAACATATATAATGACTCCAATGATGTAAATCTTAGACAATGAGAGGTATTAAAACTCGGGTCTAATACAATAGTTAATATTGGAACCATACTGTCAAAATTAAGGTGCACAGCCTTCTTTTCTATGAAAGATTAAAAAGTTGTTTTTTTAAGGGAATGTACTTTATATGGGGGTGGGATTGTTTGGATATATTTGTTGGAAAGTGTTGTGTCAAAATAAAACATATTTCAAGAATAATGCCATTTTAGAAACTGAAATCTAGGATACTAGCAAAGAGAGCTTTAGAGTTAGAGGGTCATACTCACTGAAATTCATTTTCATTAAAATTCATCCCTCTTGGTTGAATACTAAAGAGCTTTAATAACCAGGATGACTTCCCTTCCTCCTTTCAGAAACTTGAATAAGGTGATTAGAGCAAGGTTTAAAGACCCTAAAAGTGGAAGACAAAGTTTTGTGCTTTAAGAATTGGAACTACTAAATTGGTTATCTTCAAGAGAACACAAAACTACTTCTCCAGGATGACTGACTTCCTTGAGAAAAAGTCAGTTCTGCTAACTTGCTAGTAAAAAATATCAAAAAGGGAAAACCTGAGAAGTAGCAGAAAAACACACACTGAATGATTATCTTTTGTATAGGAAGGATTAAAAAAAACTTTTTCAATTTAATAAACTTTGCAAAAGCAAAATTCTTAAAAATTACTTGGGCTTATAAAAACAGAATTTACAGTTATTTGTGTATAATCAAAGAAGACAAATCATAAAGCCATCTTGATTACAAATCTGAAGAAATTCTAATGGTTACTACAGAACTTCTCTTCCCTCCTTCCAACAAGTTAACAATTGCTCTATTTTTGAGCCCTTCCTACTGCTATTCACATTGTTGACAGAAAATTATTTCCTCCCCTCTCATCATACCACACCAGGTGTATCTTTAGCTTTATAGAAAGCTTGGCAAGATGACATTCCCTTCTGGCTTACCATCTTTTCTTACCTCAATACCTAAAAGTAGTCATTTTTTTTTCTAGAAACTTTGGACCTCTTTTCCTTATCATACCCTCTTCGTTCTTCCTCCTTGACAACATGTATCTTGATCTCCTAATGCCTCCTTGCAAAAGAAAAATGCTTTGCATGCTAAAAGACATCAGGTTTCAAAGTCAAGTACTAATTTTCAGATCTAGCTTCCAGTTTGACTAACATAAACTGTATTGCTTTTCTCTCTTTACTCCTTTGTTTACTCTAGATTCCTTTGCCTTTTCACGGATTTCCGTGTAGGCAATGCAGCTAAACACTTCCATGAACTTATAAAACCACATTTTATGTTTCAATGTATACCAAATATTCACCATGCTCAGGTGATTCTAACCACTACACAGCAGCCCTGTGAGTCTTTTGGTCTTTACTCTTTTTTCTTCATAAATTTCAAAGCAGTGTAGCTTTATCTAAGGAACATTAGTTTATGACCAACTCATTTCGTTATATTCTCTGCCTCATAATATTCAACTTAATAGGAACTTGATACTTCAGGATGCCCACCACAAGGCAGGAGCTGGATCATAGCCCCTATCACAAGCAATTCAGAGGAAGTTTCAAACCAGTTCTGGCTAACAGGGTTTGTGACAAATTAGTTGTATATAATACCACTCTTATCTCTTTCAACTAGATACTTGCTTCTACCTGAATGGCTCTTAGTTACTCATCAATGAGAATTCATGTTAGTAGTGAAAGTGCAAAGCTCCGAAAAGCTATCATTCTTCTCCTATAAGCCTAGCCCTCAATATATGGGGACAAGAAAGCACCTGCTAGTTTTTGTTCAAGTGGGATCTAAGAACTAGCACCAAATTGGTTACAGCGCATATGTCTTAATGTCTTCATAAATGTTGTATTGCAGCATCACCAAACTTGAAAACAATTAAGTTTATTAGGAACACGTACTCTCCCTGAACCTGAAAAAGGCCATTTTCCCCATAACCTCTCAGCATGAAAAATGCTTTAATGAAATACATCCACATTAAGTGCTTTATGAAAAAAGTGCTACATATAGAAAACATGGAAGGCTTCACAATTTTCAAGAAAGCAACCATGCTCTTCTCATCAGCACAGTCAAGGGGCTGAAAGACTATTTCTGTTAGCTCTTTAGTCTGCTCACCCAAGAGCTACATGTCTACAATTCCTGCTCGAAACAGGATCAAATGTAGCAGTTATCCCTCATTAAGACCAGAATACCTATGACATGTAAACAGAGTGATGTGGCAAAAAAATATACATCTATATATTATTTCAAGTGGAGAACTAAAAGAAAATTCTTACTCAACAGTCAGGCAAAGAGGCTGAACACAAACACGTGCATGTGGGCAGGTGTACGCACGGCGTGCACACACACACACATGCACACACACACACACGCACACACACATGCACGCACACACACACACACACACACAAAAACAAGTCAAATGTCTCAACAAGGATTTACTGTAACAGAACCTTGCACAGGTACACTATGCTCAAGTCTCACTAATAAAGGAGTCACTTGGAATTTTTTTTCTTTATACAGCACAAGCCATTGGCCAAACACTTAGACCCATTGCAGAATGGAATGGAGCAGCATCACAGACACAACATTTCAGACCTTGGCTCTATGTGCCTTTAATACTTTTTTTCCTTTTCCTCTGTATGTACTAAACAAGGTTTTTTTCTCATTTTTCTTTTTCTTTTTTTTTTAATAGAGTTCTTTCTGTAGGCTCTTTTATTCCCCTCTTGTATTTATCATGTTTTTAATTTCTTCTCTGAGCAGGAATTTTCTGAATCTGTGTCTTCCAATTCCCCCCGGTGCCTTTTGAGTCCACTTCGTCCATAGGTGCCCATGCTGTCTGGCAAGTGAGGTTCAGTTGAGTCCTCTTTCATGCCAGTATTGTGGTCCTCACAGTCCATTTCAGATAGATGGCAGTCTTTGTGCAAGAGTGTCCCAGGCAGGAGCACGTTATCATTGTCAGCATCTGAGTGTCCTGGGGAAGAGTGGATGACTACCTCTGTCTCCCCAAAATTCTGTCCATTGTTGTGGAGATGAAGGGGTCGAGGGTGGAAGTGTCCATTGTGGTTGGGGCAGACAGTTTCATGGTTCCTCTCCTCACTGTCATCAGACTGGGTCCTAGGACAGCTAGTGGATCCACTACTGAGAGCCAGGCAGGATCCTTTTGGAGCTGTGGACAAAGGTTGCTCCTCAGACTTGTCACTTATGGCTTTGCAGAGGGCTTTTCCATTGAGCTTCTTGGTCTCAAAAGTGTGTTCAATAGAGCTGCTACTATTGGTGCCCTGGGATGTGCCTTCTTGTTCCTCTGAACATGGGTGGTTGTCATGATCACAGCCTTGGCCATTACTAGGATTTGCGGTAGGACTGCCTTCTTTCAAAGCTTCCCTGCCTTGGCCTTCAGAGGGGAGATCCTGGTTGCCTTGGTGAGTAGTTACACTCAAACTGCTTTTACTAGAAGAAGGAGTAGGGTTGCTCTTTTCACTTGTTCCAGGTTTTCCCTCATCTGTTTCCCCAACCCCTAAGGAAGTCTCTTCATCTTTACTAGTTGAATATGAGATATAGGAGTAGTGGAGCCATTTGTAAGCTTTGTAGATTTTCCGCTCAACTGACTCCATATCAGAAGATGGGGACACCCGCCCTGGGTGAATCTCCATGTTGGAGGCACTATGTTCTGGGGAGGAAGCTGGTGAGGAAGAGAGATCATCCACTTTGATCTGTGGGTAGTCATAGTTATCTTCTCCAATATAGGTACCAACATGCTTTGCTGGGGCACTGGACCTATCATCCCGTGGAGGTTTCTGCCGCCGTCTCATAGCATTCCTTTGACGGGTAGAAGTGCGCCGCTCATTGAGCTCCTCCTCATCTTCAGTGCTGCTGCTGCTGCTGGAACTACTAGACTCATTCTCTTCAGGGCTGGGTGATCTGGGTCGGGGGAAAAGGTCAGTATCCAGTTCAGCCTCACAAGCATTCTCATCTGAATCTGACTCATTGGAGAGGGCCAATAAGCGCTTGTCTTGGTACCTCCGCAAGGCAGACAGACGCTGTTGTCGGGAGGCCACATCTTCACATGAAGAGGGTGGGGAAGATGCTACTGCTGTAGCTCGAAGGGATCCCAGGTGGTAGGCAGTGTCAGCTGACTCATCTGCCATGGGTGGTGGAGAATGATGCAGGGAGGTTGAAGACTCAGAGTCACTATAACCTGAACGCTCACTCACCCCTGCATGCAGCTGCAGGATGGTACTTTCACTGAGGTCACTATCTGAATCTGAGCTCCAACCCTCAATCTCCCGGCGTACTAGGGAGTCAAAGAAAGCCATCATCCGTGGGTCTTCTTGGACTGACTGGTTAGCATAGTCATGGGACAAACCACTCCCACTGTTCAACACAAGGCTGATATATTCTTCATGAGTATAGAGACAGCGGGAATCATCTTCGATTCGACCATCAAGGTCTCCAGTACAACCTGGCTGCTTGTAAGGACTCCATATCTAGAAAGAAAAGAAAAAGAAATGATTTGAAGATATCTGAAAGTAAGTAAAAACACAAGACACAGACATAGGGCTTTTTTCCCCTTTTACTTTACTCCCTCTTACTATATAAAAAAATTAACATTCTGTTGATGCCTTTTCTCTTTTTACATCATGGTCATTTCTGCCACTCACAGTGTGACTTTGGGAAAGTCACTCAACATATCTGGACTTCAGTTTTCTCATTTACAAAAAAATGAGAGGATGAGCCTAGGCAACATCTGTGGTTCCCTTCCACCATGTTTTGGCTTAGTGAATGTGAGATGCTCATGGGATCACCCAGTTTGAGATGTCCAAAAGGCAAATAGTGATGTGTGACTGAAGTTCAGAAGACTAGTGTTAGACTCTATAACTCCGGGGAGCACTTGCATTGATTGACATGCTAAATGAACCCACAGAGAGTGATAAAATCATTAAGAGAAAGTATAGAAGAAAAAGAGGAAAAAGGCAGGCCCTTGGAAGACACCCATGGTTAGTGAGCATGACATGGACGAGGATCTAGAATAACAGAGTGAAGAATGATCATATGGTGGAAGAAGCAGAAAAGAGCAGTGTCATAAAAATGTAGAGAGGAGAATGCCCAGGAGGAAGTGACTAATAGTGTCACATGGTAAGCAAGGTCAAGAATGATAACTGAGAAAATGACATTCATTTGCCAATTAAATCGCTTGAAAGTTTCAATTGAATGATAAGGTAGGAAGCCAGGCTGCAGAGTGCTAAGTGTAAGAGAAGAGGAAATAAAGGCACTTTTTTCAAGGAGTTTAGTTGAGAAGGGAAGGAGAGATATAGAATAACAGGAGGGGTGGTTGGATCATCCATGATGATTTTTATGAGGGCTTTTTAAAAGATGGAGGAGATATGGGTATGTTTGTAGGGGCAAGGAGGATACCAAGAAATAGGGACAGAATCAGAGATCAGTGGAAGTGTAGGAATAACAGCAGAGGCAATTTTCTGGAGAAGGAAAGGAGGTATTGGGACCAAGAGACGAGATCTTACCAAGAGAAACTTTCTTCAGAGCTATATACAGCCCCTACACCACAGCTCCCTGAGAGTTAATATTTTAGTCTCTTCATCTATATGCCCCAACTGCAGTATTGCTATTTTTAATTTGGTATTGCTTACACTTGCTTTAGGAAGAATAGTCAACAACCTACATTGCAGTTTCATCCCTGGGAAGGCAAGAAGTGTTACCCAGGAAACTGGCTTAACAACCAAGGAGAACCAAGTTCTCCAACATTTTGTCCAGCTGCTAGGTTAAGGCCAGTCACAATGCCCCCAAAATAGAAACTCAACCCTATCAATATCTGTGGGGACTTTCTGCTTATTCCCAACTGCACCTTGAAAAATGGGAAACAAGGGGCAGGCTCAGCTGCTACACAACATAGCATTTGTTGGAATTAGGAAGAAAACTGATGACAATGTGTGGGACTTTTCCAAATATGACCAATCAGTCAGGAACAGGTGAATTTGTGAGTTTTCAGATAATATGAACTATCAAAATGCTTGTGTCCTTTCTTCTGCACCTCGAAAAAAAACCATCACAGATATTATCCACAACAGCCTAATGGTATAGGGAATAAGGTGGCTAACCCTAGAATACCATGAATGAATGCATCCAAGCATCACAGACCTAGAACTGGAAGAAACTTCAGAGATCACTGACTCTAGTCCAACCCCCTCATTTTACAGATGGAGAAACTGAAGCTCAAGACAGTAAGTGACTTAACCTTAGAAATGGAATTTAAACCCTGATTCTCTGAATCCAAGATCTGTGCTATTTACCCTATCAGGATCAGAAGCTGCAACAAGAACGAAGGTTTTCTGATAACCAAATGAGGTCTCCGTCCAACTAGCCACAGGTGTTTAAAACAGCCAGCTTCTTCACTGGAGGGTGGTAGTGTTAGGGAAGGAGGCACAGAAAATACTGCACATGGCAGAAGTTACGTAAAAAAACAAAAAACAAAAAACAAAAAAAACAACCCAAGTTAACAGTAATTAAGCTGTCACTGCAAATGAGAATTATTAGATCCACCTGATTATGACAGGCTAGTCCACAAAATGACCCAGAAATGCTCATACACATTAGCATGTAGCCATGGTAATGCTGATTCTTGCCTGACAGGGTAACTATCTTTAGATAGCTTCTGACACAAGCCTCCTGAACCTTCCCAACTTTTAGCAATGCTAAGAGCACTGCTTCCCCAGAATCGACTAATTACAAGTTCTTTTCCTTCTTGTGAAAACTCCATAGAAGCTTGCTCCAGCTTCCTTCATTTTGCAACTCTGGGTAAAAGCATCACCACCCAGAAGATATCACACAGTTCTGGGTTTGTGAAACAGCTTCCTACAACAGCTTCATCATCCCAATTAAACTCTTCAAGCTTCAAGTTTTTCATTAAGCTTAACTGACATTTCCTTCTTTAGCTTCACAGGTTCATCTCAAAAAGATATGGGTGATAACACTATCATGAAATTAGCTGCCAAGAGAGAATTTTGCCCAAAAGCGCTTTTGTGCAATTCTTAAGAAGTTCACTTAACCATACCTTTTTATAATCTTTCACTTGTCTATTTCTAGCCTCTAAAGGTTAAGACCCTGAAAAGGAGTTCAAGTTGTGGTTTTAAAGTATTAACTAATTTTTCATCATCCTAGAAGTCTAGTCCTAGAGTAAACGTTGGTAGTTAAAGAGGAAAACCTGTCTGGAAACAGAACCCTTGGCATAAGAAGGTCCACATTCTCCTCTTAGCTCTCCTAACCAGCTACATTTTACAAATGGCTAAATAAAAGTTTATGACATTTTTATTTAGGCATAAGAAAATACCAGAGGAAAGAGCATGTAAATAAATTAATTTTCCCTTTATAAAAAGCTTAGCCCAACTTAGCGAAGGCCTTCCGCATTTTCTTCTGATATTGCAAGGGTACCAGAGGAATACTTTGGATGACCATCTGGTTATCCCTCATCCTAGACACATGACCAAATAATTTTCTTTCCTTATTGTACAATTCCTTGATGACATCTTTTACTTCTATTCTTCTTTAAAATTCCTCGCTGGTGATATGTTGCAGCCTGTTCATATCCACCATGTGCCTCTCCATTGCCATTAACTGATATTAATTTTTAAGTTTTCAGAATTTGTCATATTCCATGTTTTGCTATTTGGTAACAGTAGTAGAATGTTGGTTTTAAAAATACAGGCTTTTGGGGGCGGCTAGGTGGCGCATTGAATAGAGCACTGGCCCTGGAGTCAGGAGGACCTGAGTTCAAATCCGGCCTCAGACACTTAACACAAAAATTAGCCATGTGACCTTGGGCAAATCACTTAACCCCAACTGCCCTCTAAAAAGCAAAAAAAAAAAAAAATACAGGCTTTTGTTTTCATGGGATACTTGGGGTCATTAGAAGGTGCTTAAAATGCCCACTCCTGTTAAACCCTATACTCAATTTGTTGGTCATATGCACTGTCTGTCCCAGATACACATACTGACAGACAAGCAGCGGTTCTTAATGTTTTGGATTCCCCTTTAACAGGCTGATAAAGCATATAGATACCTACTCAGAAATGTTTTTAAACTCATAAAAATGTACAGCATTACCAAGAAAGCTAATTATATTTGAAGTATAGTTACAAAATTATTTTAGAAATTACTTTGTAGACTCAAGATAGAAGTTGTCTAGAGGAAATCTACCCAAATGCAGACTATAACCTAGGAAGACCAGTGTATCTTCTCTGCGTGGTTGGACAGACCTGTCTCCTTTGATGGATGATGGATCTTTTCCAGCATGTTCTACAATATTCTAAGGCTTGTTGCCATCAGCACAATTGTCATCTGTAGAGTATCTTACCATCCAAAGGAATCACTCTCAAACTTGACATTCTGTATTGTGTCTTTTCCATTATACTGGCAAACACCTTTGGTGAGTGTACAAACTACCTGTTTTGCTGCACAGAGTTATTTCTGTTGTTATAGCTTTCAAAGAGTCTTGAATATTTTCATGTATGTATAGGAGACAACATAATGAAAAACTGCCTGTAAGGAGCAGTATGAAATAATTTTTGAAAATCATGTTTTCATGATATGACTATAATCTGGTTATTAACCAGTCAGGCTAACATAAAGAAATAAACACTGTTGGATCTTATATTCTTTATTTATTTCAATCAACTGAGAACTAGTAAAGATACTGTTTACTGTTAAATATTGCTTTCTCAAGTCTTCTGGTTCTAAACTAATAATATTTTCATCAAGGATGCTCTTGATTTTTGCACTGATGATTCTCTAAAGATTTTGCATAAATCTTTTGTAGGCATATAGGCTGATAATTAATGATGTTCTCTTGGTCGCTTTTTTAGGTACTAATATATAAGACTTTTCCCCATTCCTTTCATATCTTCCCTTTTAACCATTTTCAGATAGCTTATATACTGATCCCTCAATGCCCTAATATTTGTGTCACCTCCAGCACAGATCTCTAGATACACATAGTCTAACCCAGCTGTTCTTTTCATTTTTGTTCTATTTAAGAGGCATTTTTGTCTATCAAGCAAATACAATCAAGATAAGGGTAATAGGATCCTGGTATAGGGGTTCCACTGTTCTTGACAGAAAGGTCTCCAACAATAATTTTTACAAATATTTTCCATTTTTTTCCTATTTGTTTTCTTCTTTCCATTTCATTTAGGATGATTCTGTTTATTTAGATGCCTTGCAATTTTTTTTCTTCTTAAACTGCTTTTACCTTCAACTGATGCTTTATGACCCTATTCATAATTATCCATCATCCTTCAAAAGATTTTATGACTGGGTTTATATTCTAATCCAGTGTTGCTCTGGTAGCCATTTCTCTCGGTTGGCAAGTAAATAAAAAAGTCTGCTGACAGGGGCAGAGACAAGATGGCGGCATAGAAGCGGCTCCCACACAGCCACCCTGAATACCCATAAAATATGACTCTAAACAAATTCTAGGGCTCTCAAACTCACAAAACTACAGAGAACACATCTCTCGCTGAAGACAGCTTGGCAACAGGGGCTCATTGCGGTGGACCAGGAGTTGAAGCCAGCCCAGCCCGAAACCAAAACTACAGCCAGGCCCCAGGGCACTCAGGAGGAGCCAAGCTTCCCAAGCCACAGTGTGAGTCTACTTCAGAGAAGATCTACAGCACCTGGAGCAATCTCCACATCCAGGAAGCCAGGATTAGAGAAGATCAGTGAAAGTAAAAGACCCTAAATTTGGGAGAGGAAAAGCAGTTTGGCCAATCTGCCCCCAGGGCAAGGAAGCACTGGGGGAAGGGCAGGAACTGCTGTAACTGGCAGCTGCCCCCACTGGGCTGCTTCAGAGCCCTTGGTCTGTGGACCCCGCAGCGGGGCGGAGTCGATTGATCAGGGCCAAGTGCTCTTGCGTTGAGCGGCCTGGATCTGGATCATGGTCTTGGTTGCTGGTCCTGGGGTATGCTTTCAGCAAGCCAAAGATGGTTGGGGCTGCAACACCCCCCCTAATATCTCTGGCAGCTGGGAAAACCGAAGCAATTTGGGACATAGCTTTCCCACTGGAAGCAGAGTTCCACAAAGCTAAAAAAACCAACCTATTAATTGACTGGCCAACATGAGGAAAAGAAAGCAAAATAAGAACAGCAATAAAACTCTAGAATCCTTTTTTGTGGACAAAAAGATCAAAGCATGGAATGGGAGGAAGACAATATAGTCAGAACTCACACACCAAATGCTTCTAAGACACTCAAAGATTGCCTACAAGCTATAGATCAACTGAAAAAGGACTTTGAAAAACAAATAAGAGAAGTGGAGGAAAAACTGGGAAGAGAAATGAGAATGATGTGAGAAAACCATGAAAAGAGAGTCAACAACCTGACTGAAGAAAACAACACTTTAAAAAATAGATTAACTCAAATGGCAAAAGGGGACCAGAAAGCCAATGAGGAGAAGAATGCCTTAAAATGTCAAATTTGCCAGATGGAAAAAGAATCTCAAAAGCATTGTGAAGAGAATAATTCCTTCAGAATTAGAGTGGAGCACGTGTAAGCTAACGACTTTATGAGAAACCGACACAATTAAACAAATACAAACAAATGAAAAAAATAGAAAGCAATGTGAAATATCTCCTTGAAAAAACCACTGACCTGGAAAATAGATCCAGGAGAGACAATTTGAAAATTACTGGTTTACCTAAAAGCCACAACCAGAAAAAGAACTTGGAAAGCATCTTTAAAGAAATCCTCAAAGAAAATTGCCTGAACTTGAAAGAATTCACCAATCCCTCCTTCAAAAAGATCCCCAAAAGAAAACTCCTAGAAATGTTATTGCCAGGTTCCAGAATACCCAGTTAAAAGGAGAAAATATTACAGGCTGCCAAGAGAAAACCATTTGAATACTGTGGAAGCGCTATTAGGATAACCCAGGATCTGGCAGCTTCTACACAGAGGGATCAAAGGGCCTGGAATATGATATTTCAAAGATCAAGGGAGCTGGGATTAAAACCAAGAATCAATTACCCAGCAAAATTGAGCATATTATTCCAGGGGAAAATATGGTCATTTAATGAGGTGGAGGACTTTCAAGCATTCTTGCTGAAAAAACCAGAACTGAACAGAAAATTTGACAATCAAACACAAGAAGCGTGAGAAGGTAAACATGGGAAAGAAATCATAAGGAATTTATCAAAGTTGAACTATTTACATGCCAATATGGAAAAATGATAATAGTA
>CM053598.1:196303132-196321279 GCA_028646575.1 Pseudocheirus occidentalis
ACAAAAAGGGGAGAAAATTTGTAACTCAAAAGGGAAAATTTGTCATTCGGGATTAATAAAACTAAAAAAATAAAAGAAATTTAAATTAAAAAAAAAAATCCTTAAAAGTGCTAGCTAGGGAAATAGGTGGCTCAGTGCATAGAGAACTAGACCTAGAATCGGGAAGTTGTTTGTTCAGTCATGTTCAACTCTTTATGACCTCTTTTTGTGGTTTTCTTTCTTTCTTTCTTTTTTTTTAAGTTTTTTGAAGGGTGGAGGAAGGCTGGACAATTGGGGTTAAGTGACTTGCCCAAGGTCACACAGCTAGTAAGTGTTTTAAGTGTCTGAGCCCAAATTTGAACTCAGGTCCTCCTGACTCCAGGGCTGGTACTCTATTCACAGCACCACCTAGCCACCCTGTTTTTGTGGTTTTCTTGGCAAAGACATTAGAGTGGTATCATCTCCAACTCATTTTACAGATGAGGAAACTGAGGCAAACAGAATTAAGTGACTTACCCAGGGTCACCTGGATAATCAGTGTCTGAGGCTACATTTGAACTCAGGTCTTCCTGATTCCAGGCCTATCCCACTCTTATCCCCTTTGCCACCTGAGTGGTACTTACTAGCTGTGTGACCCTGGGCAAGTCACTTAACCTGTTTGCCTCAACTGCCTTCTCTGTAAAATGAGGGTTGTTGATCAAGTGAGACATCTGTAAATGCTTAGCATAGTGCCTAGCACACAGTACTTAACAAATGCTTATTTGTGTCCTTCCTTCTTATGGAAATACGAGTAATTATAATAAAGATAGTAGCTTAGTAGAGTCCGAGTCCTGGCTCCAAGTCTGCCTTAATACTTACTAGCTGGTGACCCTGAGTAAGTCACTTAACTTCTAGCACTTAGCACAATTACTGGAACATAGAAGGCACTTAATAAATGTTTACTGACTAAAATATTTATTGCCTGACTCCCTAGTGCCTCAGGATTTATCTACTAAATCACAAATTGACACTGAATTTGGAGTAGAAGTAAAAAGTAATAGGAAATAAGAAATACTCTCTTAGCACTACAGGAAGACATTCTTTGCAGTTAGTGGAGTGATCAGAAGTCCTAAATTTTTTTTTAACTTATTTTTAATTAATAGAATAAAACAAGCATTTCCATAACATAGTATAATAAAAAAGATGATTGCACATGAAACCACAAATCTACTATATACAATTTACTATTCTTTTTAAATACATAAACTTATCATTTAGATTTATTTTTTTTTCCTGGCTGAACAAGAAGGCCTAAATTCTGCCTTCAGAATGATACTCCATTATCTATTTATTAAGGAAAGGGAGGAGGATTCATAGACTATCCTGGAATCTCCTACCTGGAACAATAACCTCAGAAGGGTAGGAAAGGGAAAATCTGATCTAATTCTAATAGGTCCACATTCTTCCTGGTCTCCCAACAGCTACCATCCCAACACAGCACGACTCCATATCAGCTCCCTCACCAATCAAATTACACCTTCCCATCAAACCAACAACCTATAGCTCTTCAGGAAGTTGCTTTAGGAGATCCCTGATTTTTAGTCGTCTTTGGCAACAGCAAGAATGCTGAACCCCTTCTATCCTCCCTCCAGCCTGCTCCTTTCCAAACCAGAAATTTGAACCCAGGAGTCAGCATGATATGATGGAAGGAGGATTGGCCCTGGAGTCAAAGGCTCTAGGTCCAAGACCCTAACCTTTGAGGCCACAAATTGAGGGACTTGAACTCTATGGCCTCTGAGCCTCTCCCACCTCTAAGTCTGTTGTGGCTTCAAGGCACCTGCTCCCTTCTCCCATTCTTGGCATGTTCCCAATAACCTAATCACTGATGTTCTGTTGTCATGGCCATTCCTATAAAAGCTGAGCCTATTGTCAGATGGAAGACAAGTGTTGGGCTTTGTTTACTCCATCACTCAGATTCAATAAGCAGTCTGGTTCCTGAGAAAACAAAGAAAACATAAACTCCCTCCCACCATCCGTCATATCCTCCACCCTTTTTCCTGTCACCTCTGACAGCAGGGGCTATCAGTTTCCCTGCCTTGATCTCCATACCCTTAATCTATCACTATCTCCTCTACAACACCCCAATTTCTGCTCCCCTTCCCTTGACTCTAATAACTGCCCTCCAGAATCCCCAGTTTTCCCTAGCCCCCAAAGTTTTACTGTAGCCTGTCATGTTGTGAAAACCCAGGATCCTTAAACTACCAGGAGCAATGCATAAACAGCTGTCCCTGTTTATGAAGGGGAGAGGGAATGAAAACCATAATTTCCCTTCTTATCCCTCTTCTCCTCACCAGAGATCTTTCCCTTTTTATACAGATGAAATCAGGCTAGGATGAACAGACTGCAATCCTAAAAGGGCAAAGAAGAAGATTTCTTTTTGAGTTAAGTGTCAAGGGTAACTAGAGGGTCATAAACATAAACTCTTGCTTGTGATTAAGAAACCTAAGGGGGAGGGGGGAGGGAAAGAGAGAGAGAATAGAATATTCCAAGGGTCACGAAAACGATTTTTAAATATTTAAAAGGCTGTCATGCTGTCATGTAGAAAAACAATTCAATTGTAGTTCCAAACCAATTGCTATAAATTACAGAGAGATTTCAGATCAACAGAAGGAAAAATAATTCTAAAAAATGGAACTGGTTGCCTAGTGAGGCAGAGAGTTCTCTGTCATTGAAAAATGCCTAAGCAGAGGCCAAATGACTGTTATAGAGGGAATTACTGCACTGAAGGGGAGGTTGGACTAGGTAACCTTGGAAATGGCTGTTACTAGTTAATCTCTATCCCTATATTCTTCTTAATAACTTAGAAAAGGGAGATATTCTAGAATCACTAGCAATGCTTAACAGTCTGCTTAATTCTTCCACCATTACATGCTTGATTGAAAGAATCTAGACAGGAACCTTGGCAGACTTGTTCTTGCCTCTCTGGAATAACAATGACAACACTGCCTCCCACTTTCCTTCTCTATTTCATTCTATATCCATGAAAAGATAAGCACTTCAGGATGGACATTTTCCATAAGATTGGCCTCATGTAGTTGATTGGACATGACCTTGATAGAGAAAGACATTATGTAAACACAACAGGCTAACATAACTACATCTGAAGAAAGCCTAAAAATATTCTACCTAAATCCACAGACTGGTGGTACCAGGCAGCATACAGAACGTTCCCCAACCTTGCCAACATTTGGCAGGATTGGGGAATGACACAGAGCATGAAAGTGCAGCACCTAGAAGAGCAACAATGACATGACAAGTGCTCTCAGTAAACACTCATAGCATACATAGCATCCCTCCATTCCTCCATGAGTAGTTTCCCAACTTATTATGGGCAAAAGAAAAGGGCTGGAGTCAGAGATCTCCTATGGAGAGACTTCAGGTGGTGAACTTCTGCAATTCAAGCTAGGCTAGCCCTATGACAAAGTCCTTTGCCAGGCCAATGATGCTTTACCAGTTTGGCAGAACCTGACAGAGCTTGTGTATGCCTGACATAACCTTTGCAAATCCAGGGTCACCTCTAGGCCACAATGAGGCACTGGAGAGGAGTTTCTTAGTGAAGCACAGTAAATTCTTGCTGACATGTCAATCAATTTAAAAGATATACAAGGATGATTGGCTCCAACCCCAATGGGAATGGTTGTGTTTTGTGTAATTTGTACATGTCCACAGTATCAGCTTGGCTTTCTTTTTGTGCTCATTCCCATGGTTGTTTGCTTTCTTCTCCTTCTGCACTCCACCCCATTAGGCACATGGATTTCAGAAAGGCACTATTACTCTCATCCACACACACATACCCCATCGCTTACATTATCCTGCCTCATGATCTTATTTTCTCTTTCTCTCCATTTCCTACTCTCCTAAGTATTTCTGCAACAGCTCATCTCTATTCTACCAGTTCTTACTCTAGGGTCCAGTATTTTTTAAAATGCTGACAACTTTTGAATACGCTAAAATTATGTATAACTGTATGTTATATACTATATATACATATACTGTATGTCTAACCCTCGTAATCCTCTGTATTCTATTTTATGCATTTAGTAAGTCTTGTTATTTCAATTCCAAAATCTCCTCTAGGTTTCTAACATTAGCTAGGGTGCAGTATTCACCACACCCCTCCTATTCCACCCCCTACAAACATACACTGCTCAGCAAAAGAGACAGAAAGAGTAAGGAGAGGGAAGAGAAGGGGAGGAAGAAGTAAGAGAGAGGAGGAGGGAGGGAGAGAGAATTCCATTACCAAAGACAGGAATTACATGGAAGCTAGCAAGTCAAAAGAAATGATCCATAGGTACAGAACTGAAAGAGAGAATTAAGAGAACATCTAATCTGCTGGTTCCTATTTAATGGCTCACCCTCAACAAGTTCAAGTTAAAATTTTTTTAATGATGCCTTAAGCATTCAATGACTGCTCAATTATGCTACAAATATTTTTCCTCTATGACACTGCAAATGCATGCTTGAAGCATTGTGGGTTTGTAAATTTTAATTTGAAGTTTTGGGGACAAAAGTTATGATTGTAGTTATTGTAAGCACATAGTGAAAAAAACCTAAAAGAATGTTATGAGTGGTATATTAAATTACCCCGGGGATTTAGATATTAGCTTTTTATTGTTGCTAAAAGAGGTTCACGGAGCAAAAAACATTAGAAACCACCAATCTAATCCAAACCCCTCATTCGATATTTGGGGAAAGTGAGGCCCAGCAATTTGAACAAAGTCACATAGGTGGTAGCATCTAGCACTGAGGTTTTGATAGGTTTTAATTACTCTACCTGTCTGTTGGGAGCCTGAAAGTTTCTGCTTCCTCTCCCAGAGGAACTCTTCAAGGTGCTATGAGGCTATGAGAGAATTATAAGGTATTTTTCTTAAGAAGGTGACAACAACGCTAAAGAGACCAGATATGCATCACCATGAAATAGCAAGTGCTGACCCGGACTGAAGAGGAGAGGAGTGTGGGCTAGAGGGAGGGAGCATGGGAAAGGCTTCATGATGGACAAGTCGGGGCTTGAGATGGGCTCTAAAGGAATGATCTTACTGCAGCTCAGCACTGGAGTCCAGCCTCTCCAGACCAAAACCTCTCATCATCAGATCCAGGAGGGACTCAGTCTCACACTGAGGCAGTCCCTAGGCCAGTGTTCCAAAACTCACATTTTCCTGGGGAGTAATTTCCTCCTGTTGTTAAAGCAGCCAGAACCACCCAGGGAGATAGCAGAATCCAATCTCCTCAATCTTCTCTCCAAAGAAGAATAGGATAATTCACCATGGGTATTCTGGAAATAGTGCTTCCTTATGTAAGGATTTACAGAGAACACCCATAAGTCTGATGCCCAGGATAGTGCCTACAACCATAAGGTTATTCAGAAGCAGCCCCTGACAAAATCTCAGTCTGTCTCAGTGTGTAACAACAAAAGGAGCCCATCTATCTTCATTTTTTCTCTCACCTAGCCATTAAGAGGGACAATTTGGAAACATGGACAGAATGTAGAGTTAGGAAAACCTTGGCTTTCAGCAGCAATGAGACCACAAAAAAGCTAACTTCTGGGGTCCTCCATTTTCTTCCAGTTGGTCAGGAAAAGCTTTATAAAAGGGATGGACTTTGAAATGAATCTTTGACAAAGGTCAGGATTAGTATGTGGTTCACTCAGATTTACATCTCAATCATCTTTCTACCACCTTCCATTCATTATTCAGATCAACAATAGAGAAAGTGCACAGAGAAGGAAAACACAGCATGTGTTGCTACACAATAAGGGTCCCAATAGTGACAAAAGACCAAGTAAAATGAAGCAACAAATAGGTCAATTATCTTAAGGAAAGAAAAGCACAAGAACTGTCCAGCTAGGGTGATGAGGAATGAGCCAGGGAAAAACACAGGTGTTCTGAATGAAATTAGCTATATCCAATCCTATCTACTGCAACCAAAGCTTTTGGTTGACATGAGTGGGAACAGCAGTACCTGTGCACTCACTATGTGTCCCTAGGTGGGGCACTGTTGATAACAAAAAACAGTGGGTAGTTGTAATGGGAATGGGAATTTGAAGATCCTTCCTGCCCCCTTAATAGGCACATGGAGTTTGTGGTAGGTGGAGTTTGCAGAACAAGTGGAACAGGAAGCTGGGACTCAGAGCAGTTAGAGCTGGGACAGAGGATGCAGGCAAAGAGACAGCTAGATATGGTGTTGCTCTCTACTGTGTTGTTGTGTATAGATTTCTTTGTTGCTATGATGAATTTGATTTTCTGGTGTTGGGATTTGACTTTCTGGGGTCTGAATAAATGTTTTGCTTCTGTCTTCTATATTTTATAGAGTCTTTTATATTTTGTGATTCAGAATGATGCCAGCACATTCACAGTCACCGTTGGTGCTATGAATATGACATTGGCACTACATTTGGTAACGAGGGTGGGATGGTAAAATATCAGACCTCTATTTGGAGCAGAAGGGCTTTAGAAGAAGAAATGGATATTCCAGAATGGGAGGATTTACCTTATTCCTCCCTAGCAAGGGAATGGACTAAAAGCACAGGACCCTGGGAAAACTGGGAACCAAGGCTACAGAAGGGAGAACCTAGAGATTTAGAAAGATGTTTGCAAAGAATACCAATAAAACCAGGGAAAGAATTGGTACAAGTATGTAGAAGAGGCTGAGTTTAACTAACAGGCTACTGTATATACAGGATACATATATGTAAAAGCAGAGACAAACTGCTACAGGAGAAAGTTCAAATGGACAAGAAGTTACCTGATTTCCATGAGAAACTTTTTCTGTGTTACAGCCTGCAAGCATTCCTTCAGAAGAGCAACCTGCAGAGTTTCAGGTAGCAGAAGAGAGGGTTATTGTGGGTTTGGCTCAGAAAAAGAAGCAAAAAACTAGCAAAAGGAAGGTGCATGCAACTCTGGCACAGGCTAAGCTAGTTGCCACAATGACCACTTCCAGAAGAGTTCATGGGTGGAAGATGAAACAAAGTTAGATGAGGAGTCTTTTATGAGGGCAGACTTTTGCCCCATACTGAGAAGAAACCAGGAGAATCAGAGAGGTCACACAGAGCTCAGGTAGATAACTGAGGATTCCACTCAGCAGGAAGACATTGATCTATCAAGACAATTCACCCTAATGATGGGAGTATCGTTAGTGTCTTGGATGGTGAGAATCAGTGATGAAGGGGCTAGAGGAGTATCGGTAGATAGTGTGGATTGCTTAAAATTTATAGGTATTAGTCAGAATCCTTTTGTACAGTAAGCTCTTAGAGATCATTATATACTAGGAGGTAACAATACAACCAATCTGTTAGCTTCAGCAGCCAAGGGATGCAATAAAACATATCCCACTGATTGTATGTAGCCTAGTGGAGAGAGACCTGGTATTTGCTTGGGGGCTCTATGAGAAAATTAAAGGAAGAAGTAATAAAACTGCCATCATGGTCAAAGATGCAAATGCTTATCACAATATCCCCTTAGCAGTTTCTCATAGAAATATCACAGTGAAGAAGGCTCCTCCTGCTTATACACACCAATTCTGACTCCACTAACTGGGGAGATGGGGCACTCTTTAGGAGATGCTGGATAAGATTTCACAGTTAATTGACTTGGAGGAATGGGAAAAAGATAAATTTCCTGGAGAGAAGAATAAAGGGTCAGCATATTCAAAGTCAGAATAGATTGACAAGAAAAGAATTGTTTACTGCTCTGCTGAGAGGAGGGGTATATTTTGGTAGAATCGATGGCATTGCAACCAATGAACTATACAAAATGTACCTAGATGAAGGGCTTAATGTTAAAAGAAGCAGGGAAAGTAAGAACTGCCCCTACAGAAACTCCTGAAACATTGTACCCAAGTTTGTCATACCTGCAGGGAGAATAAGAAATTGGTCAAGCCCTAGTTCAGATTAAAGAATGTATATTGCTAGTCAGAATGGTGACCCCAAAACTGCAAATCAGAAAACAGTAAACAACAATGAATAAGATTATGATAGTGAATTCATGGAGTTTAGAAGTATGGCTGCCCCTATATCTAGCCTGCTTCTGGTTATCGTCTCCTTGTTTCTTTTTGGCTTTTTGTCTGTTCAACTTGTTAGTTAGATTTGTTTCCTGCAGGTTTAGTACTGTCTACCTGCAGATGCCTGATTACTTAAGCTAGATGTCACCCCCTGTCCACGACTGTAATGTGTCACCCCTGGACCTTGTATTGACTGAGTTCCTGATGCTAGCTAAAGAACTGACCTCTCAAATGGCACCTCTTGGGTCAGGGACAACTCTACTCCAATTTCAGCAGGAAGGAGCTATTGGAAAAAGAGACCTTCACCACTTACCCGAAGACTTTGAGCCCCATTCATTCAAGGGGGAAATGATGGGGTGCTTGTGCACAAGTCCCACCCTAATAAATTGTTTTATATGCCTATTTTCTGTTATCCTTGTTATATTGCTGTAAAGTTCTATTGACACCAGTTACCCCTAAAGTTCCACTGACCTATGTAAGGGACATGAAAGATCTTGGGGCTGAGTGTAACGGGAATAGGAATAGGAATTTGAAGATCTTCCCGGCCCTTTAATAGGCCTAAAGGAATTTGAAGATTTTCCCTGTCCCTTATGTAAGAGGGGATATAATGGTATCTTGTTCTGTTCCCACAAAGATTATTGGAGGATAATCAATAGCTGTGGGGAAGCACTCCCTTATCTTACTTTACTAAAACCCTGGCCCTCCTGGAACTATGACAATGGAGAAAGGTGGGGGTGTGGCACACAGCTCTGACCTTAGAAGAGGTCAGACCCAGAAAAGTCTCAAGTATCCTCACTACCACACCTATGTAATCTGCATATAATCTATATAGAGAGAAGAAATGTAGAACATATAGAGGGAAATAAAGTGAGTTTGAGGAATTTGACTATATATATAGAGAAAGAATGTAAAATATGTGTATATACATATACATACATACATACATACATACATATATATATATATACACAGAGAGAGAGAGAGAGAGAGAGAGAGAGAGAGAGAGAGAGAGAGAGAGAGAGAGAGAGAAATTTGAGGAATTTGACTAACCCTAAGTATACCATGAAGAACAGAATTGTAGACTCTCACTCCTGCTTTGGTATAGGAGTGGGTGTGGCCCTAGTGAGCACCATACCCACTTCTTTTCCAGGAAGCATAATAAACACCTTCCTCTGCTCATTCTGTTTCTGAGTTCTTTCATTGAGAAGGAGTTTGTTGTTTTAAAGGGTACATCATGCAGATCTTCCTAAGGGCCTCCAAAGGAGCAGTGGACATGGAAGTTTGTCTAAGTTACCTCCCTTGACCCTGCCTTGGAAGTGCTGTGATGCCCAAAAGCATGTTTCTCACACTTAATAGGCCAAATGTAATCACATGGAGACTGTCATGGGAGGAGCTTGCTGAATAGGTGGAGCAGGAAGCTGGGACTCAAAGCAATTAGAGCTGGGAGAGAAGCAGGTATGGTGTCACTTTCTGCAATGTTATTGTGTATAGATTTTCTTTGTTGCTTTGATGAATTTGATTTTCTGGTGTTACGATTTGGCTCTCTGGTATCTGAATAAACGTTTTTCTTCGGTCTTATACATGGAGAGTCTGTTATATTTTGCGATTCAGAACTATGCCAGCATATTCATAGCCACTGCTGGTGCTGTGAATATTGCATTGGCCCTACAGTAGTGAGTGGATTGAGGAGGCTTATGACTCAGACACCATAAAAGAAAAACAGATGATAAATGCCCCTGCTCAAGGAGATTGTAATTCAGTTGACCAGAAGACATACTCAGAATAAAGAATACTACAGAAGTGCTAAAACCATGATATAGACAATAAATGTAATAAGCAATCTGGAAAGGACAACTGTGTAGGCCATGGAAACAGCACCAAAAGAGAACTAGGATTTGGATAAGGGGATGGTATTCCAGGCAGGAGATAACAATGTGTATAAAATCCAAAGGCAGAATCACTGAGTAGGTTCATCTCCACAGAGGATGGAGTAAACTACTGGAGGAATGACTACTCTGGACTTGATTCAGACCAGGGAGAGGAACTACACGCTGAAGTAAGTAGAAATGATGAACTATAATGTGGAGAGGCAAGATGAAGATTAAAAAAAAAATTAGACGTGTCAGGGCAGAGAGTACCATAAGATGACAAAGCAGGGACTAGCCAACCTCTATTCTGCTTCTGTTTTCTCTAGATATGAAATCATCTTCAGAGTGGGATGCAGAGAATAGAAACAGACAACAGGAAAAGTGCTATGGGACATGGCAGGGAAGAGCAGAAAGAGTTACGAACGGAGAGCCTGAAAAGCTGCATTTTAATCCCAGTTCTTCCACTTATCGCATATGTAACCTTAAGCAAATCACTTAAACTCTGGACTTCAGCATCCTCTGCTGTAAAATGAAGGGACTGGACTAGACAACCTCTGAGGTCAGTTACAGCTCTACAATTCCTTTGATACTTTCCTTAGATTACATGTTCTCTCCCCCCACCAGGATCCATCCTGAAAAATGACCTTTTATTTACTTTCATTGTACTTGCAATTCAGTCAATCAATCAATAAACATTTATTAAGTGCCTATTAAATTCAAGGCATTGTGCTGATCTTTGGGGATACAAGAAGAGGCAAAAAAGACAGTCCCTTCCCTCAAGGATCTCACAATCTAATTAATGTATAGAGACTTTCTGTCAGAGCCTGGTCTATAATAGATAGGTAATGAATGTGTACTAATCGCTTGGTTAATGTGTTTAAAAATGAGAAAGCTGGGAAGCTAAGACAGAGCAATACTACAAAAGGTTTTGAATGCCAAGGCAGAAAGTTTAAAGTCAAAGAGTCAGGAAATAGGAGGCATTTTAATTAAGGAAGCAGCGTTTTTGGATTCTCTGTGTAGAAGAGAGACAGAATGGAGGATGGCCTGATTTGTTCACAAGGAGGCAGAGAGAAACTGACTAGACTTTCCCCCAAAGACAAGTTAAGAAGTTTTGGATCATTCTCTATAACCTACTAGCCAAAAATTTGTCACCCAGCAGCTCACAGGAAATGACCCTGGGAATAAGGACAATAAAACCCAAAAAGAAAGACCAGGAGGAGGAGCGGGGAGCAGTAATAGTGTCAGGGGACGGGGGGGGGGGGATGTCAGGAGGGAGCAGGGAATGGGACTGGGGAGTATATGTCAGGAAACATTCCTGTCTGCCAGTATGGCCTTGGTCATTTGATGTTCCTGTTTTCCCAATGGTATTCTGTCGAAGCCTTGGGCCAAATCCTTGTCCATCAGCTTGGGAGGGGAAGAAAGGACAGATCCAAAAAAGGCCATTCTCTTAAAAGTAGAAGTCTGTGCTGCTGGAGGTTCCTATTAACTCAGAAGCTCCAGACTTCCCTCAGAGTTGCACAGCAGCCAAAGCAGGGACAGGCTCTGCTTTTCATCATTCCTGCTTGCGGTCTTGGGGAGGGGGGTGAAAATCAAATAGGCGGGAAGGGCACCCAGTAGGCCTAACCAGCCTGGATAATCCTGAGGCAGCTACTGTGTCAGATCCTGACAGTGGCTCCCACAGATTTGAGAAAAGGAGAAGCTAAGAGCAAATACCCAAGGGCCAACTTCTGACGGGGACATTTCTGGGGCTCAGGGTAATTATCAGTGTTGAATAATCACTCATTATAATGTAAAGATTGCTGCCCTTGGGGGACAAGAGTGCTTCTAGGAGAAACAGCTCCAGTCTGCAATAAGGAGCCTTTCTTAAGCAGATGTGGACAACATTTGCTCTCTTTTATCTCCCTTCTACCTCTGCCTCTTCTGTTCTCCCTCTCTTTCATGGAAGGCAGAAGTTTATAGGTAAAACTGGCTTGCCAAAGAGAATGATCAAACATTAGCCCTGTAGGTTAAGCATTTCCTTTTTTCTTTTTTTCCTCCATTTGCAGGGAGACAGGAGGGGTTGTTCCCCCAGAAATACCACCTGGTATCCTAAAGTATATTCCTATCCTGCTTTGAGGAAGTCTCCCCATCCTCTACCACAAACAGAGGCTCCTTTTAAAGGCAAGACGTAGATAAAAGAAGGGCACAAAGAAGAAGCGTGAGAAGAAAATCCAAACCATGTTGAAAAAGACAGCAGTAATTCAAGAGAAGTGGCCTGAATTCAGGAAGACCCGAGTTCCAATGTAGCCTCAGACACAAACAGCTGAGACCTCTATTGGCCTCAGTTTCCTCAACTGTAAAATAAGAATAATGATAGGACCTCCTAGGTTGTTGGGAAGATCAAATGAACTAATATTTGTAAAGCTATTAACATAGTAGACACCATATAAATGTTAGGTACTATAAGGCTGTTGTTGTTCCTGGTTATTTCACTAATGTGGTTTGTGACCTTGGATAAAATAGGAATAATAATTATTACACTCTCTTAAGAAAGTTGTTATAGGGAATTCCATTCTATCTTTAGAAGACACTACATACAACCTGGGCTGGGCTACTCAGTAAGTATGCAGTACCTACAAAATGACAAAACTTCACACTAATACTTGGATCTCCTTCTCCACATGCTTGGGTTTGGTCCACAGGAAAATCCCAATATGGGGTTCCGGCTCTAAGAGGGAGAATTTCCTTGGTAGATTTCTTTCATCCTTCCTTAATCCTTCCATAGCCCAAGACTAGAATCCCAGAGGACGCTTGACTGATCCATATCTTCAGCAAGATGCTTCACATGAGTCTCTTTTGAGACTTAGACCAGCAAACCTATCTGGGTAGGAGGACCCAGCTAACAGAGCCAATTCAGTAGAGTTTAGAGGCTCTGGGGGCCAGTATTAAAATGGCAAGTTCCAGCTACGAGTAACTATCTGAACACTAATGCTTAGCTCACAGGCTCAAGAGGAGAAATTGGAGACTATTTTTCCCTATATCGTAGAGCCTAGTGCCTACTGAAAGGAATGGTAATATTCTCCCTCACTCTTCCCCCTCCCCCCAGCTCTGGATTTTAATGGTCCTTTGCTAAAGGCTTAATTCAAACCAGATGAAGACTGGGGACTTTCCCCCTCACCCTCCTCTTGGACTCTAAAATTAAATCTTCAGTATCTCTTCTGCCAAAATTCACTTGAAGCCTAAATCTTAAAGGGCCAGGACCTTCTCTGCCACATGCTCTCAATTAGATCTCAGTTTAAACAAAATGTCAAGCCTGACCAAATGCAAAGACCCAAAGCTTACCTCCAGAACCAAGGAAGCTCGGAACAAAGACATAAAAGTCAGCAACTACTTAAATACAAGTGAAAAGACAGTTCCTGACCTCAATAAGGCTTTTAAATGAATAACAAAAAATACATAGGAAACAAATTATATTGAAGGAGTCATCAAAATGTTTTTTTTTAAACATATAAGTGCATGGACCCTGGGTTAAGAACTCCTGACTAGATGGTCTCTAAGGGCCCTTTTAGTTCTAAATCTATGATCCTTTGGGCGCCTTCTTAAGGACTTTCCAGTCAGACTGTTCAGTAAAGCTGCTAAGTAGGGCAGCGAGTGCAAATTCGACCTCAGGCATTCAGGAGTTTCTTCAACTATAAAATGGGGAGAACGATAACACCCCACTCTCTCAGTGTTACTGTGAGGATTAAACAAGGTGACATTTGTAAAGCACTTAGTACACAAGGCAGAGCCCAGCACAGAATAGGCACTTAAGAAATGCTTTTCCCCAACCCCCACCCCTTCTCTATAGTAAAGTTTAGTAAGTATGGTTTGCCCCGCCCCCTCCCTACACAGTCCAATCTTTTCTGAGTTTCCAGGAGCTAGACTTAAATTGTCAGCTGATTACCATTTATTATGCCCCTCGGTCCAGTACTCAAGTAGGCAGGACAAAGTTTCCTTCTATGGAGGAGCTAGAGGAAAAGTTTCTAAGCCTGGAGAGCCTCCTTTCACACCTAGTTCTTTGGCCGAGAAGAGCTAACCTGTGCCCTGTGCCCCTTTCTTCCTATAAGTACCCTCCTCCTCAAGCTTCAAGGGCTATACTCCAATTCTGCCTCCTTCAGGAAATCTTTAGAACCAACACATAACATCCTCACCCCCTTAGAATCCTAAAATCATAGTGTACCACAAAAGACAAAGAGAACAGAGAAACAGAATGTTCTTTTTACTATTGTCTTTAAAAGTTAATGTATTCCTGAGGCAGCTAGGTGCCACACTGGGACAGAGCCCCTGCCCTGGAGTCAGGAGGACTTGAGTTCAAATTTGACATCAGACACTTGCTAGCTATGTGACCCTGGGCAAATCACTTAACCTAAATTCCCTTAAAAAAAAAAAAAAGGTATTCCTTAAAAAAATGAAATGTAAAAGATTTGGGGAAAAAAAGATTTGGAACTTTATGTGAGAGCCAGTCTGTCTCAGTGCCCAAGGAAAAACCCCTCAAATTATCTATCAGCTGCAGTTAAAAGAAATCATATGTCTAAACCAAAAAAACAAAAAACAAATAAAAACTCCCACTAATATAATTTTTTAAATATAATTTTTTTTAAACTTGCTGAATAAGCTGGGAGTCAGAACATCCAGGTTCAAGTTCCCCATGCCCATTACTAGTTATGTGACCTTGGAGAAGTCACTTCACCTTTTGGTGATGTGGCACACCAAAAGCAAGCACAGCGGCAATGAATCCAGAGTGAGATATCCAGTAGTGTGTGCCAGGTAGACCAAACCACTGCCAAGACTTCAGGTCCAATGGAGGCAGACCTGGACCTTGCACCCAATAGCTGCAGGAACAACAAACTTCCCAAATGGCCAGGGGAAACAGCAACCCTGATGGAGATGTGACCTGGCAACTGAGTCCTTAGGCACTTCAGCCCCTGCCTACTCAGCAACCACAGCTACCAAGGATGCAAGGATGAAGAAAACAAGGCTCTGGCCAATGAACTCTTTGTCAGCTTCCAATGGTTCTACACTAAAAAAAGGACAAATGGAAATAATGCACCAAGAAGATGCATCACCACAAGCCTTGCCAGAGCCTCCTAAGAACACATTGTTATTTCTATATACGTTCCTCTCCCCCATTAATAATAATAATAGAGCACTTTAAGATTTGCAAAGCATTTTACATCTGTTAACTCATTCAAACTTCTCAACAACTCTGTGAGCACCCTCTCAGTGCTATTATAATTCCCATTCTATAGATAAGGGAACTGAGGCATATAGAGATTAAAGGACAGGCCCCAGATCACGGGGCTACTAGGTACCTGAAGTGGGATTTGAACTAAGGTCTTTCTGACTCCAAGCTCTAGATTCTGGACTACTTAGCTACCTTTAAAATACAAGCAAGCTACTTGTGAGCAGGGATTATCTTACTTTTATTTGCATACCCAGCACTAAATACAGTGCTTTGAGCATAGTAAATGCTGAATAAATATTTTTCACTCATTCATCATTCATTTTCTTTTTATTTAGCTGCAGGACGAGGATTTGGAACTCTGGGTCCTTCCAAATCTAATATTCTATGATTGAATGTCTAAGAGACCTTAGAGACGTGATTAAAATATAGTCTGTCCTTATTTCTTTGTTTCATTTGTTTTTTATGCCCAACAAGTAGTTTATTTGATTTGTTTTGTTTTGTTTATCTTCTCAAGGACCATTAGCCTTCTCTAATATTAGTCTCACTCTGCCAAGGATCTTTCATGGCTATCCAGTTAAATGGAGCTGAATCCAACAGCTGGCCCTTAGAAGGAAGTAGTGATACTCTAGGGTGCTATTGTGTTCAAAGAGATAGATGGACCTTAGGGTAACCAAAACTACCCTAACAGCAGCATCCCAGCCTCCTTCTGACCTTAGGAATTCTGCGGAGTCCCTAAGGGATTCTCTGATCTCGTCTCCTTTCATACTGTAGCCCCAGATGAAGCCACATACTACATCTGTCCCTGGACAAAGATCTCAGGATTGATGTAGAGGGAGGAAGGGGATGGCCAAAGGGTTTCCTGGAAAACTCCAAAGCAAACTCAATCTCACTTCCGGTGTATGGCAGCTCTTGTTGGGGGATGAGCTTATTAAGCTGACGCCTGTAAAGATTATTTGTTCTTTCCATTTCCTGGCATCCTTTTACAGAGAAATGTGTCTATGTGAACACCCTCTCAGTTGGCAGAGCTGGAGGCTGAAACAGTCCCCACCCACACGCATCCCACCACACACAAAGTTGAAATGGTGATGACTTTTTTTTTTAACCCAAACCCAGTTCCCTGTTGTTTCCCCATGTTTACCTATGAACAGAGCAGCCTGAAATCAAAACTTGGCTTATGTTGGGTTTGGGGATTAAAGGCTATTAAAAGGGGCAGACAGAAAGAAAGCTCTGGGAGAGGAAGGATACATTATGTCCAAAAGTCCCCTTTCCACAGGAAACCAGACTGAAACAAAAGAGTTGAACGGGTCAGTGGAGGACACAGATATGTCTCGCTAGCTAGAATGTTAAGTCTAGGCAGGGCTTATGCCTACAGAGTGCTTGTTCTGTGAGATGTCTGGCCCTTACCCAGGAGGGGCGGGCAATGGGAAGATCTGTGAAGCCCACTGACACCCAAACCCTTACCTTTCACCTCTCCTCCCTCCTGGTCAGGGCATCCAAAACTCACGGGGTTGTCTAATGGCTCAGATGAGAGGGGAGTTGCCAACACTATTCCAATCTGAAGTCTTTTAGGTTTTTCTATATAACAGGATTTATTAGGTATCTACTATTGCTAGGCATTGTGCTAGGCCCTATGGACATATAAGGTGTACAAAGGATGAAATGATCCCTACTCACAATGCACTTACATCTATCTCCCCTATAACTGTACTTTCTTTTATGTATAATTTCCTCCAATTATCAGGTGAGTATCTGGAAAGGTATCTAGCCTTTTCTATTTGCATCTTCAGGGCTTAATTATATACATGGTAGGTGATTAATAAATACTTTTTTCTCCATTCATTCATTTCTGAATTTGAACAGGTTTTATTAGTAATAGGGCAACTAGGTGGCACAGTGGATAAAGTACCAGGGACAGGAATCAGGAAAATTCCGTCTTCCTAAATTCAAATCAGGCCTCAGACACTTACTAGCATCTTCTTGGTGACCCTGAGCAAATCACTTAACCCTGTTTGCCTCAGTTTCCTCATCTATAAAATCAGCTGGAGAAGAAAACAGGAAACCACTGCGGTGTTTTTGCCAAGAAAACCCCAAATGAGGTCAATGAAGAGTCAGACACAACTGAAAAATGACTGAGCAACAACTATTAGTAATAGTCCTGCCTCCCCAAAGTGCAAGTCGAAGACAGGACATAACTCCCAAGGCTTACTAGAACTCAAAAGGCTTTCACAGTTTCTTGTCCTTGTACCCTACCTTAAAAAGGGACCAGCACTTTAGGAGAAAGCAGAGAATGAATGATGGGCTAGGCACAAAATTCCAGGAAGCGTCATGCATTTTGCCCCAAGAAGTATGCCTTTTGGACTCAGTAGCTACACCTCAGGTTGAAGAGGGGATTAAGATGAAGAGTTCTGATACTGTAAAGTAGCCTTATAAGATAACCAAACAGTAGGGCAGTAGATAGAGCAGCGTGCCCAGAGTCAGGAAGACCTGGCCTGGTTCAAATCAGGTCTCAGACAATTATGAGTTGAATGACGGCCACTCAACCTCTGTTTGCCTCAGTTTCCTCAAATGGTAATAATGAGTGTCTACCTCCCAGGATTGATGTGAAGGTCAAATGAGCTAATATTTGTAAAGTGTTTAGCACAATGTCTGGCATATAGTAGTTCTTATGCTCTTTACCCATCTACCATATCATTTACCTTCTCAAAAATTTTCCCTGGTTCTCAATAATCTCCTAGGTAAAATTTAAAATCCATGTATTGAATCATGAGCTCAATGCTCAATCCAGCATTTAAAACTTTCAACAATCTAGTCCCCACCTACTTCTTCAGTCTTGTTTCATATTAAAAATCCCCTCCCTATCTACTATTCCTGTCTGCCTAGATGACTGTACCCCACTGTAATGGTAATCAATTTGTTTGAAATTTAGGGCTAAGTGGATAGGATACTTAGGGCTAAGTAGATCAGATACTTAGGGCTAAGCAGATCCTAGTAACTTAGGGCTAAGTATAGAACTCTGTCCATTGGTGAAAAGGTGTGAATTCCCCTGCTGACGTGGAAGAATGC
>CM053598.1:196321779-196342641 GCA_028646575.1 Pseudocheirus occidentalis
GGTTACTCATCACTTTGCCTGAATTCCCTTTCCCACCCTCTCATTCTCTCTCTCACATACACCCCCACAAGAACCAGCTGGGAAAGGTGAGTCTTTTCCAACATGTTTTCCTCTAAGCTATTTGATAACTCTGCACATACCCTTTTTCTTTTTTAAGCCCGAGCTCAAGTCCCATTTCCACCATGACTTTGCAGTCTTCTCTTTCACTGCTTCCCACCCTGTGGCTTCCCAGTTCCCAGGACTTGTCCTGTGCCTCCCCATCCCTGGGCCTTTGTTCACAGAGTTCTATAGAGCAGGAATGCCTCACCTTATTCTATCCCCACCCTTCCCTCCACACTCTCCACCTAATGAAAGCTTTCCCTGATTCTCAGGTTTAGAAATGTTCTTTCCTCCTCAAACTCACAATACATTCTTTGTTGCACACATTTGACTTTTTTCAATACGTAATTACTTGCATCAGGCCTATCTCCCTCTTCTGTAGATTTTCTTGTTGATGGGAGCAGTATTTTATTACTCCTTCTCTAGGTTCCCTAGCAATATGGAGTAAAAGACTGTTCTCCCAGAAATCAGGAAAACCTGGATACAAGTCTAGTTCTCTGACACATCCTAGATATTTAACTTTGGCCAAAATTCTTAACCCCAATCACCTCAAAAGAAAAAAAGACTACATTGCAGAACTTACACCAAGAAAATAACAAGTGTGTGTATGGAAAAGGAGGGAGAATTGATCATCTTCCCTAGCATAGGGTAAATATTTAATAAAAGTTTGTGGACCAGAAATTTCCTAGCTGCCCCAGCACACTGTTTTCTGTTCTCTGAGCATCTCTAGCATTATCACCCTTTCACTAGCTACTTTATTACTTACTGTTTTGTATTGTTAATTAGCTTTGTGCCTAAGTCTTAGAAAAGCTTCCTTGAAAATTAGGGAAAGGAAAGCTAGAACCCTAATCAGAGATTTACTCCTCAGCCTATGACAAGGGGAAGACTTTTACATTAAGAGACATGTCTCGGGGCGACTAGGTGGCACGGTGAATAGAATAGAGCACCAACCCTGGAGTCCAGAGGACCTGAGTTCAAATCCGGCCTCAGACACTTCACACACACACACACACACACACACACACACACACACACACACAAACTAGCCGTGTGACCTTGGGCAAGTCACTTAACCCCAACCACCCTCCAAAAAGCAAAAAGAAAAAAAAATTAAAGAGACATGTCTCCTTGCCTCTCCCCAGGGTCTCAGGTATATAACACTGCCACCTTTCACCTCTGCCTCAAAAACTCACTAGCAAGGTCAGCTTTAAAAAATCATTTCACTCAATTCTCCTTTAAAAAGCTTATGAGAAAATACATCTAAATATTCTGAACTTTAAAGGATTATATAAGATCATTTATTATTTGTTATTATTTTACTGATGCCAAATGAGCTAAGAATCTTAAAAATTCACTTTAGTCCTAGTAGCAAAAATTATTTCTCAGAGTGGCACAGTGAATAAAGCACTGGCCCTGGAGTCAGGATAACCTGAGTTTAAATCTGGCCTCAGATACCTGACACACTAGCTGTGTGACCTTGAGCAAGTCACTTAACCCCAACTGCCTTGCCTTCCCCCCTCCAAAAAAAAAAATTATTCTTCCTTCTTCAAAATCTGGTTCTTCCCCCAAGTACTTTCAGGGTTTGTCCAAGCATAATACCACCTAGTTAGCTCCCAAAGAGCTAACCCTGGATCAAAAGTCTGCTGCTATTAGTCTGAGCAGGAATGGCTTCCAGGGTTCATCTCTTATCAGGAATAATATCTTCTATCTCACATTCAGGAAACACTGGTCAGCCTTGAAAGATATAGAATACCCCAGAAGTCTTGACACCTTTACCCAGGCTATGAAACCTGGACAAATCTTCAATTGGTTATGGGCAAGAATTTTGAAAAGGAAGGAGTGACTAAGCAAAGGGATTCATTGGATCTACAGCTGAAAGGAATCTTAGAGCTCATTTAGGCCAACCCTCTCAGTGCCCAAAATCATTCATGTGCAGCAGAGCCAGGATTGGAACTCGGGTTTTCCAAGTGTGTATTCTTTCAACTATTCAAAGTGGCAACACAAGAATAGAGATTATCTACAATGGGTTATATTTGACAATTTAACCTCTGAGGTAAGACCCAGACTGAATATGTTGTATTTCTTTTAAGGAAATTCCTATCAGTAATAATGATTGTTTACAGTTCTATAGTGCTTTAGCATTTTCATATGCACATCATTGAATCAGTAGTCATAATTACTGGTATTAGCAACAACACTAAGATAACTAGCTCTATAAAACTAATATCTTATCTTAACTTGAATTTTCTGTGAAGAGGAAAGGAAGAAAGCAATGTAATATATATGCTGAATTTTTATCAACATCTCCATTTTGTAGATGAGGTCATTAAAAATAGCTAAGTGATAGGGCGGCTAGGTGGCCCAGTGAATAGAGCACTGGCCCTGGAGTCAGGAGCACCTAAGTTCAAATCCGGCCTCAGACACTTAACACAAAAAAACTAGCCATGTGACCTTGGGCAAGTCACTTAACCCCAACTGCCCTCCAAAAAGCAAAAAAAAAAAAAAAAAAAAAAACCAGCTAAGTGATTCAACCAAAAAAAAAAAGAGGTCAGCATAAGCAAGCTCTAACCCTGGCTCCCTCAAACCTACTGGCTATGAAGGGTGATTTATAATAGTTCCAAAGACTTAAACTAGAGGATAAAAAATTCTACCTATCCCACCTAAATAAAAGAAACCAGAAAATTGGGACAAGGGTAAGCAAGACTAAGTCAAGGCTGCTGGGTTCAAATTTCAGCCGTCATTTTATTACCTGTGTGATCTCAGGTAAATCATTTCATCCCTCTAGCACCATTTCCTCATCTATAAAATGAAGGCATTGAAACAGATAGCCTCTGAAATGGGATGGCCCTTGATGATGCTAAACTAATGATCCAAAGAGTAGGAGGTAACAGTTACAGACTTCTGCTCCAATTGGAAGAGGCTACCTCTAAAGGTAAAAATGGTTGCCCTGTGCTTGGACTATATGACCCACACTTGAGAGCAGCAGGAAAAGAAGTAGCTAGGGTTCTTTCAGCTTATGGAAATAAGGTCACCTAAGACAACAAACCAATTCAGTTCATCTTTTTTTCATATCATGATGCCCCTGCTTGGCATCACTGGAAGGTGAGATAAGTTTCCTTTCATTTCACACACCAGGAGAGGTTAGTTCATTACCAACAATTTCTTGAATGTCTAATTTAAGTAGATGGGTAGAAGACCCTGCCCAGTTCCCAGAGGGAACTGTAGTAGAATTATTCCTTTTAGACATGTTCATCTTTAGGGGACAACTAAGTGGTATGGTGGAGACAGCACTGGACCTGGAGGAGGAAGACCTGAGTTCAAATGCTGTTTCACATGCAAGCACTAGCTATGTGATCCTAGGCAAGTCACTTAAGCCCTTAATCCCTGACTGCTTCAGTTCCCTTTTCTGTAAAATGGAGATAAGAGTACCTTTTTTTCAGGATTGTTCTAAGAATAAATGAGATAATGTTTGTAAAGTGTTTTGCAAATCTTAGAAATTATTAGACTTCCCAGGCCAATGTGAGTTTTGGACTTGGGAGTTAAAAGAGCTGTGTTCAAATCTTAGCTCTTCTACTTACTATATATTTTTTAACTATGGTTTAATCGAGGTCTGTCATTTCATGTGTTCTTCATCTTATAAATCAAAGGATTTTGGCCAAAGTCTCCTGAAGCTCTAAATCAATCATTTCCTAATCCTCATTTATCTGCCAGCTGGACACATTTTATAAACATGGCCAAAAGAAGTTTTCATTACAGTTGGACAGGTAAAAGTGGTGTGGTTTTCTCACTATCCAGAAAACAAGCCTTAAATAGTCATTTATCCCTTCAGTAACCCAGCTGGAGTCCCTTCACCAGAGTCTCAGTTTTTAAATTTACTCAACAAATATTTATTATTATTGACTATATTTAGTGCTCTCTATAAGGCAAAACATAGATACGAAGGTGATTAAATTAGAAGTCCCTGATCATAGGTAACTTACAATCTAAATAAAATATAAATCATATAAACAACAGCAACTCTTATTCATTAAACACTTTAAGATTTACAAAGGGTTTTCTGTACAACAAGCCTATAAGACAGTTACAAGTATTATTATCTCCACTTTGCAAAGGGGAAAACTGAGGAGGCCCAGAAAGATGAAAATAACTTATCTTAACCATGGTCAGTTTCAAAGTAGGGATTTGATCCACATCTCCGGCTTCCTGGTCTAAAGCCTTTTCTGCTCCACCCACACTGCCTGCCGCACCTTCACTGCCCACCAGTGTAATATAGTATTTAAGGACAGGCTGCTATAGGGTCCAAGCAAGGGTGACATCAGATTTAATAATGGGAAAGCCTCAGGCAGGACATGATATTCAAGCTAGGTCTCAAAAGAACTAATAGAATTTGGGCATATGGAAAGTGGACTATTTGAAGAATTTCTGTAGCTGGAGGTAATGACAAGTTACTGATGAATTGTGGTACCATAAGTCTCTGAAGACACAAAAAGCTATAAAAATAATCAGGATAATTTAACATATTCCAGCCTGTTTATCAAAAAGCAATTTCTTATCTCTCATCCTCTAGATTCCTATCTGAACCTCTTCTGTCCCCCAGGAGTCCTGATTCCCTTCCTCACTTGTATGTCTTCCATTTCCCTCTGGTCTCAAGTCAGTTCTGGCTCACCAATTTCACCATTCATTCACCAAGAGTATGGTGAGGGAGTATTTGTGGAAGGCAGGGCTTACCAAGTTACTCATAATATTAAATAACCTGCATTTATAAAAGGCTTCATTTTTTCACTTATTATTTCATTTGCTCACCACAACAATTTTGAGGTTAACTGCGCAGATATATTGCCTCTAATTTAGGGATGATGAAATTGAGACCTAGAGAGACTTAGTAGTGACTTGATGATGGTCACATGACTGTAAAAAGCCCAAACAAGCCTAGAATGTAGATCTCTGATCCCATCTCCTGTCCAATAGCTTTTTCCATTACATCTTATTGCCTCCATCAGTCTCTACCAACACAAATCAGTTGTCTCCCACCTCTGAATTTCCACTGTTGCTGGAGACCTTCCGCCTTTTCCTTAAACAGACTTGGTATAAGTGGGTCTTACATGCTAATAACTGGCTTATTGCTTTTGCTACCACACTTTCCACTTGCCCTTGTTCAAGCCTGGCTAACCCAAAACAACCAATTTCAAAGTCTAAACCGGGGGTTCTTTACTTGAAGACCTTAAACTTTTTTTTTTAATACTTTCATGACTGTGTATCAAAATCCTTTGTGGTCCTGTTTTATTTTATGACTTTATTCTGAGAAGGAATGCATAAAGAAGGTCCTTTATCTGCCAAAGGGATCCATGACATGAAAAAGATTAAGAAACCCTGGTCTAAACAAATGTTTTGGCTCTTCCCTTTCATTATCTTTCCTCTAAGGCTACCCAAGAATTTCAGGACATTTGCATGCCTCTTCTCCTCTAACTAGATTTTCAATCCTATCTCCTACAATGGCTAACATAATACCAAGCACACAATAGGTGCCAATACAGTATTTTAACAGAAAGAAGCAAACAACCTCACATTCACATGAGCTCAAACACCATACCTCCTAGCATTTGCCCATCCCCAAAACAAAACTAAATTTCAACATCTAAGAAACTGCACTAAAATGCAACCTCTTTGGCACTTAATAATTACCCTCTCAGAGGGCAGGCACATTAAAGTTGGAACTGTGAAATGGTCCAACCATTTGGAATAAAATTTGGAACTGTACCCAAAAAGTCACTAAACTGCACACATTCTATGACCCAACAACTGGAAATGAAGGACTCACTTACCAAGTGGGTGAATAGATTATATAATTATAGATTTAGTATTGGAAGTGACATTAGAGATCACCTAGACAAATGAAGAAACAAAAAGTCCAAATGGGTTAATTACTTGCCCAAGGTAAGACTGGCACTGAATGGCAGGCCCAGGATTATATATGAAATTGCTGGGACTCCTGGTTCAATACTCTTTCAACTGTACCACCACACAAATTATGGTATATGAATATAAAGGAATATCACTGTGCCCTAAGGAAGGATGAGCACTAAAAGTTCAGAGAAACTTTACAAAATGTGTATTAACAGACTGAAATAAGCAAAATCAAAGGAATGATTTACAAGATGACAGTAGTAATATAAAAGACAACACAGAAAAAATTCAGAATTCTTATTAATTTGTCATGATTTCAAAAGAATAATGGTGAATTATGCCTCCTAGCAAAGAGGTAGTAAGGTATCACTGGAGAATGCAACATACCTATTTTCACACATAATCACAGATTAATGTGTTATTTTTCTTGACTATACAAGAGAGGGCCATCAATGGGAAGTGAGGGTTATGTGCTTAGTTTGCTTTTGTTTTTTTTAAGATCAATAAAATATTTTTAAAAAATTTTCTCTCAATTTCCAACTAGTCCAGGAAAATAAGTCCGATTTTTAATATGGCTCCATTTACCCTCTAACTCCCCCCACATTTATCGGAGCCACCCCTCTCAAAAAGGTATGTAAGTAGCAGGGTGGAGTACTGGAGAAGGTAGTTAAATGACTTAGTTACATTACAAAGGAGTGAGGGGAGGGAATAGAAAATGAAGTCTCCCGCAGACTATATAAGGCAGAGAACAGGGAGCAGGCCAGGCCCTCCCAGGCCCCAAGGTGGCCACATTTTTAAGGAAGCTGCAAGCCAAGCCTTTTAGCGTATGTGTTTTAAATTACCTTTGATTGTCTGATGAAGTGACTAAAAGGGAAATGTTTCAGGGCTTAGGATTCCAGAGTGAGCTAATACAGGATGCCTTTGGCTGAAGGGGGGAAAAAAAAGTTCAGCCGGCGGGAGCCCACCCCACCCCCCACTCCTTTTAAGTTTAAAAAAGGGAATGAACGTTACCATTTTTGGACATGAGCGTTCTCCTTCTAGCCCAGCCCTAAAACCGCACTATCCTCCCCTTTCGGAAGATCAGCTGGAATTGGGGGAATGGGAAGTGGGGGAGGAGTCCGAGAGAAGGAGTGGGCCAAAGGGAGGCGGGAGCCGTGAGTTTGGAAAGGGAACACTGAAGGCGAGGTATCACGCCGGATACCTGGAATGAGAGGCAAATGGACGAGCTTCCTGTGTCCCACTCTCACAGTGGGGTTCCGACAGAGGTGGGGCGAGGGGGCGGGAAAGGGGAGCCTCCCTGATCTCTTCCCGCAGCCAGCTGCTCCAGAATCACCTTTCCAGATAGTCCCGACTCTCTGACCTCGTGGTGTCGAGTGTAAACGGGCTAGAGTGTTCACACGCAGTTTGGGCACACAGTAGGGCTCTCCATAAATATGCTGGAGAAATCAATACTTATCTGCACTACTTCCTGGGTGCCCAGGGTCCAGGAACCTTAGGGATTCCTAAGGATTCATCCCTCCCTCAAGAATAGTTTCTTCAGAATGGGAGAAAGGAGGGAAAGGGAAGGGAGACCGAGGGGGATGGGGGGGGGGGTGTAGAAGTAGAATGGGGAACTGAAGGTGAGCGACAGAAGCAGGTACAAATACTAAGTAGATACAAGTCCCTCGGTTGGTAACCGCAAAAGGGAACTTCTCGCTAGGCAGAATTGGGCAATAAAACGGTTTGATTTTCTTCATTCCATCCCCTCGGAGAATCTCTAAACTACCTCTTCCCTTTCTTTTTTTTTTTTTTTCTGGCCTCTTGTTTAGGAAAAGAGTCGAAAAACGGATCCGAGCTAACACAGTCAGTCCCCGTTTCTCCCCCACCCATCCCAGATCACGAATACACAGGCACATCCACCTCCTACAAGCTCTCGAGGAGACCCTAAAAAGCGATTGTGCCGCTCCCCCTACCTACCTTCCCCTGCCAGCCCCGGGGTCGGAGCTGCGTGGGCCGCAGTGCTGGTGGATCCGGGGAAACTGGTGGGAGGCAAGGGACGGGGGAAGGAGAGGGGTCTGGCACGCGGCTACAGCTGCGCTATTAAGATTATATACCCCCAGGTAACGAGTACAGAGCAAGCAAAGGAAACCAAGCTGCCACTGAACGCCATATGGAAGAGAAGGACAGGGGGCGGGAATGAGATGGAAGAAAGATGGATCTCTTGAACCATCGATATTGGTGGTGGTGTTTGCCTGAGCTCAGAGCGCCCACCCCCAAACCGCATCTCTTCCCGATACTCCCGGGCCTTCCAGACTCGAGCTAGGGGGCGGGGATGCCCGGATCCTGGTCACCACAGGAAACCTGCTAGCTAATCCGCCTAATCTTCCCCTCCAACCCGACCTCTGGCCCCTTATGACTCTAGCTCCCTATACGTTCTCTATTTCAGTGCACACCGAGGAAGCGAAATTTACAGAAGCACCGGTGGAGTCCAACCCAGCTCTTCCACTACCACCCATCCACCCATCCCACCCCCTTTTCCTGCTAAATGCCTGAAACCTAACACTCCAATCAATCCTTTAGCGTCCCTACAAGCCTCGGCTGGTTCCCTCCCACGGCTCGCCATGGACTCTTCCTGGGATGCAGGGGGCTAGGGAGGGCGACGATCATACCAGCAGGGCGCGGACTGGGGGAGGATGGGGAGGATGGTGGTTGGTGTTGGTTACCTTTCTTTGCTGCTTCTCCCAGGCGGGGTCAAGGAGCAAGTCTCTGTCCCAGTCCTCTTCCGGCTGCATGTAGTCGTTGGTTTGTTGGGAATCATAATGATCCATGGTCGAATTTGCGTCCTTGGGTTTTGTCCTCCACCTTCTTTCCAGGCTGTGGCTACTGCCACAATTTGAGTGAGGCTGAGCAGGGGCGAGTTGGGCTGGTCGTGTGAACTCCCCTCCGCCCTGCTATACAGCGCGGCTAGTGAGGAACCGAATGAAGGGCTGGCTAGAGGGGGCGGGGGCGGGGGGCGGGAAGAGGCAGCAGTGGTTACGAAGGCAGCTCCCTCAATACCTGGCTCAAACCTAATCTTCGCGCACACGCAACTGGAGAGAGAGGAGGAGCGCTGCTGAGAAGCGGGCAGAGCCCTCCCGAACAACTTGATTGGCTAATCCGAGTAGCCCAAACTTCCTATCTTCGCCTCTCATTGGGGCTTCCTGTTATCCATCAGCTCCACAATTGCTGATGTAGGTTGATTTGGGCGAATGACTCCTTCTCCTTTGCTCCCCTTTCCACCTCCTTTCGCTGCTCCCTCTCTTTCGCCCTCCTTTCCCCCCCCAACATTTACCTCACTCTTCTCCCTGCCCCACCTTCCTCTAACCCCAACCTTCCCTTTCTCTCTTTACTCTCTCCCTTCCTCAGCCCGTTTGATACTAACAACCCTATGAATTGGGTAGATACTGGTAAAGCAAGAAACAGGGTTTTTGACTTCCGGGAAAGTGCTCTTCCTACTCAAGTCAAGTCAACGAGCTCCTACTCTGTGCCAGGCACTGTGCTAGCTCTGGGGATACCGAGAAAGGCAAAAACAATCCCTGAACTCAAAGGCAATCAGTCTAATGGGGAAGACAAAATGGAAAACATCCATGTATAAACAAGCTATATACAATATAAATGGCTGGTAATCTCAGAAGGCATTAGCTCTAAGGGGGATCGGAAAGGCTCTTGCTGAAGGTGAGATTTTACTATGACACTCCCCACGTCCCACCTCCAGGACTATTTGCAGTAACAATTCTGTGCCCTGCCACTCTTCATAATTTCTGTCACTTTATTCCCCAGCAGAGCTTTATTAGGGAACAGGGGAGAACCGGGGGACATTGGACCATTTTTCCTCGTATATATGCTTACCTTGCTTTCTCTTCACTCTCTTTTAGAAGAAGCTATTAATTTCTCCCCTTCTGGAGATAAGTTTCTTGAGGGTAAGCACTTTGTTGATTAACTGACTGATGTTTGTTGAATTAATTACTGTACTTTCTCATACTATCTAGTCCATGTTCTTTGGAAGTCAACTGAGTTATCGCTGTATACTGGCCTAGGAGAAAGCTAACCCAAGAAAGTGTGTTGATCCAATTAAAACTGCAGAGAAGATCCTGAGTCATAATTCTGGGTTGATTTCATAGTCTTTTACTGTTACTAATATTTTGTCTTTCATTCATTTTGGAACATATCCTTTCCCTCCTTCCCTCTCCTACCCAACAATCTACTGGGCTGTAACAAATTTAAAAAGGAGGAGAAAGAGAACAGTTCAACAAAACCAGCCAGCACAGCCATTTCAGCTAACACACCTCTACAATGAAGGGAAGAGGTGTATTTTTTTCAATTCTTCTCCAGGGCCTAAATTGGTCTTGACAATTACAAAGCATTCCACTTTCTTTTATGACTTTCCATTTACATTCCTGTAGTCTGAGTATATTGTTTTTCTGATTCTGCATTAGTGATTAGAAATCTACTGTTCCCCTGAATTCATATTCATCATCTCTTACACTATAGTGGTATCCCATTCAGATTCGATAATTTGTATCTCTAGTCCCCAAACAGTGGTGTCCCCGGAAGCTTAAAACTGCAAATGATGAGGTCCCTAAACCTTGTACTATTCATTCTAAAAATGATACTTCCCTAGGAGCCTGCAATCCTGGGAGGGTTAAAGAAGTGACCTTTGAAGGAGGGAATTTCCTCTGAGAAAAAGAGACCTGGTTTGGGTTCTTCCAGTATCTTATATGATCTGGAGGAAGAGAAAGTACCTTGCATTCCAAAGAGAGTCAGGAATGTTGCCACTATATGTGTAGTTGTTACTCTTAAATTGCATCTCCTATTTTTGGGTTGTGTTACAAAATTGTCCTGGACCTTTATACAAAAATTAGCTCAGCATCAGAGATAACAGATTAGCAGATTATTTCCTAATCGTTTCTACCTTGGGCAATGTGTAAGACATTCAACAAACATTTTAAGTGCATGCCATGTACCAAGCACTGTGCTAAATGCTATGGATACAAAGAAAGGCAAAAAAAAAAATTACATGCTTTCAAAGAGGTCATAACTTAATGAGAGAGACAATATGCCAACAGCTGTGTACAAATAAACTATAGACATGATAAATTGGAGACAATCAACAGAGAGAAGGCCTAGAGCAGCAGTTTTCAACCTATGGGTCACGATCCCCTTGGGATTGAACGACTCTTTCATAGGGGTCACCCAAGACCTTCGAAAAACACATATTTCTGATGGTCTTAGGAACTGAGACACCACTCCTTTATCCGTCTCCAGGCGAGTCAGCTGACATATGCTCACATATGAGTATTAAAGGGTCGTAGCACTAGGAAGGTTGAGAACCCCTACACTAGAGGGTAGTGCTTAAACTGGGACTTGGAAGAAGCAAAGGAAAGCAGGACATAGAGTTGAAGAGGAAATTTTAAACCAGTGATAATGCCCAGAGTCAGAAGATGGTGTGTCTGGTTTCAGGAACAGCAAGGGGGCCGTTCTCAATGGATCGAGAGTATTAGAGAGTGAGGAAGAAAGGACGGAAAGTGAAAGAAGACTGGAAAGGCAGGTGGTGCCAGGTTGTGAAGGGCTGTGAATGCCAAGCAGATGATATATTTGCTCCTAAAGATGATAAGGAGCCACTGCATGTTTACCGAATAGAAGGTGACACAGTTAGATCTACACTTTAGGAAGATTAGTTTGATAGCTGAGTGGAGAATGGACCTAAAAAGAGTAGAAAGAGATTTGATACAGAGAGACCAGCCAGCAGGTCACTGCAGTAATCCAAGTATGAGGTAGTGAAGATTGCATCAGGGTGATGGCAATGTCAGAAGTGAAAATGGGTCAAATAGGAGAGATGATGCAAAGGCAGAATTGGTAGAACTTGGCAACAGATTGGATAGGTGCATGTGTGAGAGAGAGAATCTGACAAGGGTCCTGTGGATGCCTTATCCTGTCTACTTTTTTCTCTTTTTTTTAAAAATAAATTTATTTACTTTTAGTTTACAACATTCAGTTCCACAATCCCTTGAGTTCTCAGTTATTTTCCCCTTCCTCTCCTATACCCCCCCTCCCCCGCCCATGGAGCAACATGCAATACCTTCACATTAAACATTAGTTAAGTTGTAAAGAAGAATCATAACCAATGGAGTGGACAACGAGAAAGAAGGAATGAAAAGAAACAAAAGAGAGAGAGAGGAAGCAAGTAGTTTGCTTCAATTGACATTTAGACACTGCAATTCTTTCTTTGGATGTGGATAACCCCTTCCATCATGAGTCTTCTGGAGTTGTCTTATAACCTTACATTGCTGAGAGGAACCCAGTCCATCAAAGTTAATCATCACAGATATGATGTGTCTGTAATTGTATACAAAGTTCTTCTGGTTCTGTCCTCCTTACTCAGCATCAGTTTATGTAAGTCTATCCAGGTTGCTATGAAATTCATCTACTCCTCATTTCTTATAGCACAATAGTATTCCATTACATTCATATACTGCAACTTGTTTAGCCATTCCCCAATTGATGAGCATCCCCATGCTTTCCAATTCTTTGCCACCACAAAAAGAGCCTTTTCCCACTTGAATGATCTCTTTGGGATACATCCCTAGAAGTGGTACTACTGGGTATGCACATTTTTATAGCCCTTTGGACATAGTTCCAAATTGCTCTCCAGAATAGTTGGATCAGTTCTCAATTCCACCAACAAAGCATTAGTGTTCCAATTTTCCTGAATCTTCTCTAGCATTTATCATTTTCCTGTTTTATCGTGTTAGCCAATCTGACCAGTGAGATGTACCTCAGAGTTGTTTTGATTTGCATTTCTCTAATCAATAGTGATTTAGAGAATTTTTTTCATATACTTATAGTGATCTTTAATTTCTTCCTCTGAAAACTGGCCATTTATCAGTTGGGGAATGACTTGTATTCTTATATATTTGACTCAGTTCTCTCTATATTTTAGAAATGAGCCTTTATCAGAGATGCTGGTTGTAAAAATTCTTTCCCAATTTTCAACTTCCCTTCCTCCTTTTTTTTTCTAGAATAGCTTCCCTTCACCAGAATGCTCCTCATTCTTCTCCATCTAACCAAAACTAAATATGCTTCAGAATCCTACTTCTCAATGAGACCCTCCTTGACTACTGATAGCATTCATGGCTCTCCCCTTCTCTGAACTCCTGTACTCCTCAACATGTATCTTACAATGGATTATTTAGTTATGTGTATTCATTATGAAAGGCAGCCTGGTATGAGGCATACGAAGCCAAACTTAGAGTCAGGAAAGAGCTGGGTTCAAGTTCTGCCTCTGAAACATATTACTGTATGACCAGGAAAAAGTCATTTACTCTCCATGGGTCTCAGTTTCTTCATTTGTAAATGACTACATGGTCTCTGAAGTTCCTCCCAGTTCAGGATCTTTTATGATGTTTAGTCACTCTCAGAATCCTTAGGCAATTTTCCAAGATTAAGTTACATACCACCTATGAGGGAGGAAAGGAAGAGAAAGGAGCAAGCATTTATATAATGCCTACTACATGCCAGGCACTGTGCTAAGCACTTTACACATATGATCTCATTTGACCCTCACAACAACCCTGAGAGGTAGGTGTTGTTATTACCCACATTTTACAGTAGAGGAAACTAAGGCAAACAGAAGCTGAGGAACTTGCTCAGGGGCATACAAACTAATAAGTGTCTGAGGGTGAATTTGAACTCAGGTCTTCCTGACTCCAGCACCAGTGCTCAATCTTTCCTAGCACCAGATGCTAGGAAATCATAGATTTTCCCTTCCTTGGGGGGGAGGGGGAAAAGGGGAAGTCTTCTACAATTTGTCCCCACCTCATTAGAGATGGGCTTCCATAATCAGATTTTTAAATCCTTGAGAACAGACTTGTTTTTATGATTTTTCCTATATTATCCCACAAGGATCTCCCTTACTATTCCCCCTGCTAATTTAAATATAAACTGTCCCAAAAGTCTTGGGGCAGTTAAAAGTTAGTACTACAAGACTTTTGGAATATCTTCTATGTAATAAACATTTACTATGTAGTAGAAGCTCTTTTAGGTGCTCAATAAACACAGATGGAAAACAACACAATTCTTGCTCTTGAAGAGCTTACAATCTAATGGTTTATTACCTTTTATGTTTATATTTATTTCATCCTCAATTTGTAAATTCCTTGGGATCAATTATTTCTTCCAGTACTCCCACAATGTTGTCCACATAGAAAATGATCAGTGCTTTTTCATTGTTGGGTTAGAGTTATTTGTTTTATACTTTTGGTTTTTAGTAAAAGTTCTAAAGGTAAGACCTTTTGTAATGCTTTTCAACTAGAAGATTTAAGAACTTCAGGACCCTGGAGCTGGTTGTTGGCTGAGGGTTAAGAAGACTTGGATTATGAAACTGGAGAGAAATTGTGCAAATTGGGAGGAATTAAGGAGGGTAACAAACCTAACTCCCATTGACTGAGCACTTTTCTTGCTTGAAATTCAGCCTGTTTTCTGCTATCCTTAAAAAAGAAACTCTGGGATTCAGAGAGTTTAGTGACTATGGGCAGATTTTGTTGTTGTGTTCTTAGCTTAAATGTTGAATTTTGATAGTTTTTGCTCTTATTGTTCATTCTAACCATCTGAAATAGGTAGGCTGGTAGAGGAATGAAATGAAAGAGAAAAAATCACTGGACAAGAAGGTCCCAAGACCTGGGTTCTATCATCCATTGGCTGTGAGCTTCTATGCGCTCAAAAGTTAAGCCCCTATCTTTCTTACCTGCCAAAATTATTATAAGGATCAAATGAGATGATGACCATGCAATTGGTTTCAATTCCATTCAATCACGTAAAAGCATTCTAAGAACATTGAGCTAGTGATTTCATGAGCATGAGGAAATCTCACCATGGATGCTTCTTCTACCAAGGCAGAACTGCAAGTCATCTCTAACAAGCAAGTTTAGAAAGTTGCTTAAAGGGGAAACTAGGTGGTGCAGTGAACAGAGTACTGGCCCTGGAGTCAGGAGGACCTGAGTTCAAACCCACCTCAGACACTTAACACAAAAACTAGCCTTGTGACCGACCTTGGGCAACTCACTTAGCCCCAGTTGTCCTCCAAAAAGCAAAAAAAAAAAAAGTTGCCTAAGGCACTGAGGGGTTAAATGATTTGCCCAAAACATGAGATGTAGGTAGGATCCAAAACTAGATCTTTCTAAATTCTAAAGGAAAGAATTCTAAAGGAATAAGCATATATTAAGTGCCTACTCTGTTCTAAGCACTGTGCTAAGCTCTTCCCAAATATCTCATTTGATCCTCACAACAACCCTTTGAGGAATTTACAATTGAGGAAACAGGTTAAGTTGACTTACCCAGGGTCACACTAAATAGTAAGTATCTTTCTGAGACTGGATTTGAACTCATACTTCCTCTCTCCATTGTGCCACCTTTATGTTTTTCAGTCATGTCAGACTTTTCATGACTCCTTTTGTGGTCTTCTTGGAAAAGGTACTGCAATGGTTTGTCATTTCCTTCTTCAGTTCACAGATGAGAACACAGCTAGTAAGTGAGGCTAGATTTGAACTCAGGTCTTCCTGACTCTAGGCCAGGCTTCATTTTACCAGTGGGAAAAGTAAAGCTCAGCTAGAACAAGTGATCTGATCAAAGTCACAAAGCTGATATGTAGCAGAACTAAGATTAGAAAACCCATATTGTCTGACTTCTAGACTATATTACTTGTAATATGGAAGAGGCTACTCTTCCATTTTACACAGAAGTTAATTTGTACTCAAGCAGAGAAGAAATCATGGGAATCTTATCTGTTTCATTTTTCTTTCTTTCTTTTTTTTTTTCTTTTTTGCTTTTTGGAGGGAAAGGGCAAGGCAATTAGGGTTAAGTGACTTGCCCAAGGTCACACGGCTAGTAAGTGTGTCAAGTGTCTAAGGTCGGATTTGAACTCAGGTTCTCCTGACTCCAGGGTCAAGTGCTCTATTCACTGCACCACCTAGCTGCCCCTCTTCCTTTCCTTTAATTCTTATACTTTAACACAAAAAATTCTGGGGATACCTACTAAGTGTCCATATCAAAACCAACAAACTCTTGTTAGGTCATTTTCAGTCATGTCTGACTCTTTGTGACCCCATTTGGGGTTTTCTTGGCAAAGATACTGAAGTGGTTTGCCATAGCCTTCTTATTTTACAAATGAGGAAACTGAGGCAAACAGGGTTATGTGACTCATCTAGGGTTACAAGCTAGTAAATGTCTGAGATTAGACTTGAGTTCAGGTCTTTCTGACTCTAGGCCCGATGCTCTATCTAGTGTACCTAGTTGTAAAACTCTGTCGTAGTCAAATGTGAAACTCTTTACTGGTTTTGTTTTTTGTTTTTTTTAAACATATCTCTGGGGTAGATGGACCAACCTCATAGAGAGGGAGTAGATCATCCTAACACGGACCAAATTGTGGGCTTCCTCTCCTAGAATCAGCAAAGTACTGATAAATCAAAAGGAGCTGGTCTCCTTGAGATCTTGAGGAACTCTTCTGTCATTCCTCCATGCATGATCAGACTATCGTTAATCTTCAAAGCATAAGGGATAAGTTCAGAAATCCAAATGAAAGTTTTTGAGGTCAATTCTTTGTTGTATTCAGTAAATAACATAATACTTTGATTTCCTTGGATACAGTCATCTTTATTTCCACAACTAGAATATAAGCTCTTTGAAGGGCAAGGATCCTGTTCTCTTATTAACACACCACTAGGAAATGGCTGTAGGGAAAGGGGAAGATGATGGGGTTTGTAATCAGAGGTCCTAAGTTCAAATACGAGCTCTGCTGCTTAATATAGGTGTGACCTTGAAAATATTTCCCTTTCTAGGCCTCAGTTTCTTCATTTATAAAATGAGGGGATTGGATTAGAATCAAATGTTCATCAACGTTTTTGTGTGCATCATGGACCCTTTTGAAAGTCTGATGATGGATGGATCCCTTTTCAGAGCAATCGAAGGAAATGCTACATTTCATTTAGAAATTAGTGAAAAACGTCAGTCAGTAAGAATAAACATACATTAAGTGTCTCCTAAGGAGCAGTTGGGCAGCACAGTGGATAATGCCAGGCCTAGAGTCAGGAAGACCTGCATTCAAATCTGGCCTCAGACACTTAGCTGTGTGACTCTGGGGAAGTCACTTAACTTCACCTGTAAAATAAGCTGGAGAAGGAAATGACAAATTACTCCAGTATCTTTGCTAAGAAAACCCTAAATGTGGTCATCCAGAATCAGACATGAATGAAAACAACTGAACAGCAAAAACAACAAATGTGCCAGACAGCATGCTAAGGACTGGGGATACAAAAAGGGACAAAAGATAGTTCCTATTGTCAAGGAGCTTACAGTCTAATGGAGGAAAGAGCAAGCAAACAAATATGTTTGCACAAGCTATGTATAGTAAGAATAGGAAACAATTAAGGGAGAGCAGGTGCCAGAATTAAGAGAGAATGGAAAAGGCTTCTTTTAGAAAAGGAGATTTTTATTTGGAACCTGAAGGTGGTTGGCATGCAAAGAGATACAGAGGAAAGACATTCCAGGCAGGGTGGATAGCCAGAGAATGCCCAGAGCCCAGAGGAGTATCTTATTCATGGAATAGCAAGAAGGACACTTTCAGTAGATGAAGAATATGTGTTGAGGAGCAAGATGTAAGATGTTGGCTTGGGTTTCTTTTTCTCTTATGTGCTCACAAACCCCTTGAAATTGATTGATCCATGGCTTTCTTGGAGAGCCATGGGCAACAAGTGAAGAGCCCTTGGACTAAATCAGTGCTGTCAAACTTAAACGGAAAAGGGACCACTAAATCATACTTGAGGATCCCTGCTGTTATTTATTGACTTAGAAAATCACATATTAACATTATCTGTGCTTAATCATATTTTATTTATTTTGTTAAATATTTCCCAGTTACATTTCAATTGGTTTCAGACCCTACTCATAATTTTACTGGCCACAATGAGGACCACATACTTTGTATTCAACACCTCTGGACTAAATGATCTCTAGACCCCTTCCAGTTCTAAATCCTTTGATTCTAAGAGATTGACATTCAATAAAAATTTGTGACAGAAGTGAAAGAAAGATCATAAAATAGATGGAGAGGGATGAAGAGTTTTGTTTCCAATCCCAAAACTGACTTGGTTGAGTGGCATTGTCCAAGTCTTTTCTTTATACCTCAGTTTTCCTATATATGAATAGGGTACATTGGAGCCCAGCTCAAACCAGATTGAGAGAATGAGAAGTTAAATTTTCAGCCTAAAAATTTACACCTCAGAAATCAGCAAATACTACAAATGAGAGCTTCATTTATTGTTTTGTTGGATGTCTAGACTTAAGAAAGTATTAATACTGCAGATTAAGCTGTAAAAGGTGTAGTGCCTACACTATTCTCCTTCCCCCCAACCTGCTAAACATTTTCTGGTACATCCCTTCCTATGGGAAATAGGGGCTTGCCCTCTGCCTAGGAAGCTTGAGCTAGGGAAAATACACTAGGTGTTCTGCATTCTCTCCCTAAAGGGCAGATAGTAGAAAAGTATGAGCTGAAATTGTAACATTTTGACAGCCTATTCACCATTATCCAAGATCTAATTCCTCAGTCTCCTTTACTGGGGTTGTTTCTTCACTGCTTCACCTATCAAAGGCTGAACCGGAGAAAGGAAAGAAAAGCATCAACCAGTATTGCTACTCACTAATACTTCCAGGGAAAAAGGTCAAAAGTTGAAATGAAAATAACTGAACTTCATGTTCTCTCCCAGGAACCCAAAAGGTAGAATGATAATAATGACTTTTTGGGATGAAACCCATGGGTGCCTAAGAAAAAGGGACTTTGGGTGAGGAAATTCTCTCTTACCAAAGCAGATGGGCAACTCTTTTGTGACTGAATCTTAGTGAATTGCAAGGTGCACTGAGAGAGAAAGTGACTTGCCCCGGGCCATGGAACCAGTAAGAAACAGAGGCAGGATTTGAACTCAGTTTTTCCTGACTTGAAGTTGACTCTCTCACTACTATTCTACGCTTTTCTGCTAGTAACAAAACAAAATTTATATTTATGTACGTTTATGTAAAAAATTTTAAAATTTACAAAAGACTTTTTTCACAATAACCTGTGAGGTAATGAATTCAAGTATTATGTCCATTTCAAAGATGAAGAAATCTTCTGTGAGCTTAAGCAATTCATCCAAGATTTTACCTGTAGACATGACCTCCCAGATACACTGAATCCAAGACCAATGTTCTTTTCATTATACCAGGTGGATGATGACTATTTCAAGAACTCAAGTCAACAAATGTTTATTAAAAGCCTATATTATACACAAGGAAAACAAAGGTCAAGAAAAAAACAACCCAAACCAACAACAACCCACTAAAACAGTCTTTGCCTTAAGGCACATATGTTATAATACAATATTATTCAAAAGTAAGTAAATAAAAAGCTTTTGGTCCAAACTTAGGATTTTATTGTTCTAAAGAGCAACCAAGGAACATTCCTGTACTAACATAGACCTGTAACTGTTCTCTGATTCATCCTAGTCTTAAGAGAGTTTCCTAGGGGTCATAAAAGGTGAAATGACTTGCCCACAGTGACATAACCACATATGTATTCAGAGACAAGACTTGAACTTCCTGTCTGTAAGGTCTACTCTCTATTCCTTGCTCCCATACTGTCTCTCTCTATACTAAGACATACAATCTGTTCCCAAAAGGAATGGACTGCTAATGGTTGGGAAGATGGTAGGGGTAAATCAATATATTGTCTAGGGTAAAAGTTGCCAAACTATGACCAGTGGGCTAAATCTTGCCCACCATCTGTTTCTATATGACTCTTGAGCTGAAAATGATTTTTAAAAATATTTTTAAGTACAATAAAATTTTATTTAAAATCGCAAAATAAAATTCTTAGCACAGGTAGTGGCTGAATTTGGCCCTTGGGAAGTAGTTTGCTTAGCTTAGGGATCTGGGAAAGCTTTTCAGAAACAGAGATTGATTTTGGGTAGATTGGGCCTTTCTTGATACTATACTGATTCTATCATATGTGGGTGAAAAAGGACATCCAAATGTGAAAAGCAGTTTGAGATAAGACTGAGGACCCGAGAGAAAATTGTATCAAGACATCAGCTAGATTTACTGAGAGGACCAATTTGAAAGCTGCCCCAAAACAAATACTAACAAAATGAATACATGATTTAGACAAATACTATAAGCAAATTAGGAGAGCAAGGAATAGTTTACCTGTTAGATCTATGGAAAACAGAAGAATTTATGACCAAACAAGATAGAGAACATTATGAAATACAAAATGGAAAATTTTTATTACATTAAATTAAAAGGTTTTTGCATAAACAAAGCCAATGCCACCAAGATTAGAAGGGAAACAGAAAGCTGGAAAACAATTTTTACAGTCAGTGTCTCTGATAAAGGCCTCATTTTTTTTTTTTTTTTTTTGCTTTTTGGAGGGCAGTTGGGGTTAAGTAACTTGCCCAAGGTCACACGGCTAGTTTTTTGTGTTAAGTGTCTGAGGCCGGATTTGAACTCAGGTACTCCTGCCTCCAGGGCCGGTGCTCTATTCACTGCACCACCTAGCCGCCCCCTCATTTCTTAAACATATAGAGAACTGAGTCAAATTCATATGAATATAAGTTATTGATAACTAAATTCATAAGAATACAGGTTATTGATAAATGATCAAAGGATATGAACAGGCAGTTTTCAGATGAAGAAATTAAAGTTATCTATACTCATATGAAAAAATGCTCCAAATCACTATTGATTAGAGAAATACAAATTAAAACAACTCTGAGGTACCACATTATACCCGTCAGATTAACATGACAAAACAGGAAA
>CM053598.1:196343141-196361223 GCA_028646575.1 Pseudocheirus occidentalis
TCTCCATGGTGTGGGGATTCTGGAACCTGGCAATAACATTTCTAGGAGTTTTCTTCTGGGGATCTTTTTGAAGAGGTGATTGATGAATTCTTTCAAGTTCAATTTTGCCCTCTGATTCTAAAACATCAGGGCAATTTTCTTTGAGGATCAGATAATCTTTTAAACCATTTAGGAGGGGGTGGAGTCAAGATGGTGGAGCAAAAGGAGGGATTTGCTTGAGCTCTTCCCCAAACCCCTCCAAATTTCTATAAAAAATAACTCTAAACAAATCCTAGAGCTACAGAACCCACAAAATGACAGAGTGAAACACATCTCCAGCCCAAGGCAGCCTGTAAAGCTGACAGGAAGGGTCTATTGCAGTGGCCTGGGAGTGGAGTACAGTCCAGCATGGCCTGTGCTGGCACAGACTGGACCAGAGCAGACCTCAGGAGACTGAATCACTGGCAGCTGTGGTGGTTTCCAGGCTTCTCAACCCACAAACATCATGAAAAACAAGTCAATAGTTTGCTAAAGGAGACCCCCAAAAATGATCAAGAAAATAACTCCTTAAAAAATAGACTAACCCAAAGGGCAAAAGAGGTCCAAAAAAGCCAATGAGAAGAATGCTTTTAAAAGCTGAATTGGTCAAATGGAAAAGGAGATCCAAAAGTTCACTGAAGAAAATAATTCCTTCAAAATTAGAATGGCCAAATGTAAGCTAATGACTTTATGAGAAATCAAGAAATTACAAAACAGAACCAAAGGAATGAAAAAATAGAGGACAATGTGAAATACCTCATTGGAAAAACCACTGACCTGAAAACAGCTCCAGGAGAGATAATTTAAAAATTATTGGACTATCTGAAAGCCAGGATCAAAAAAAGAGAGTCTAGACATCGTCTTTCAAGAAATTATCAAACAAAACTGCCCTAATATTCTAGAACCAGAGTGTAAAATAAAAATGGAAAGACTCTACTGATCCCCTCTTGAAATTCAAGATCCCAAAAGGAAAACCCCTAGGAATATTGTAGCCAAATTCCAGAGTTACCAGGTCAAGGAGAAAATATTGCAAGCAGCCAGAAAGAAATAATTTGAGTACTATGGAAACACAATTGGGATAACACAAGATCTAGCAGCTTCTACATTAAGAGATTGAAGAAGGGCTTGGACTATGATATTCCTGAGGTCAGAGGAGCTAGAATTAAAACCAAGAATCACCTACCCAGTAAAACTGAATATAATACTTTAGGGGAAAAAAATTGACATTCAATGAAATAGAGGATTTTCAAGCATTCTTGATGAAAAGACCAGAGCTGAACAGAAAATTTGACTTTCAAATACAAGAATCAAGGGAAGCATGAAAAAGTAAACAGGAAAGAGAAATCATAAGGGACTTATTAAAGTTGAACTGTTTATAATGCTACATGGAAAGATGCCATTTGTAACTCATGAGACTTTTCTCAGTATCAGGGTAGTTGAAGGGAATATATATGTGTGTGTGTGTATATATATATATATACGGACAGAGGGTACAGGGTGACCTGAATATGAGGGGATGATATTTAAAAAATAAAATAAAGGGATGAGAGGGGAATATATTGGGAGAAGGAGAAAGGGAGAGTTAGAATAGGGTAAATTATCTCACATAAAAGAGGTAAGAAAAAACTGTTACAATGGAAAGGAAGAGCGGGGAGGTGAAAGGGAATGAGTCAACCTTATTCTCATTGGATTTGGCTTTAGGAGGGAATGACACACACACTCAATTGGGTCACTTACCCTACAGTAAAGTAGAGGGGAAGGGAATAATGAGGGGGGATGATAGAAGAGAGGGTAGACTGAGGAAGGGGCTAATCAGAAGCAAACACTTTTGAAAAGGGACCGGGTCAAAGAAGAAATAGGGGTTGGGGTGGGATAGGATGGAGGGAAATATAGCTAGTCTACAATATGACTATTATGAAAATGTTTTGCATAACTCACATGTACAACCTATATGGAATTGCTTGTCTCCTTAATGGAGGTGGGTGGGGAGAGATAAAGGGAAAGAATATGGAACTCAAAGTTTTTAAAAACAAATGTCAAAAAAAATTTGTTTTTACATGCAACTGGGTAATAAGATATACAGGCAATGGAGTATAAAAATCTATCTTGCCCTGCAAGAAAGGGGGGAGGGGATAAGAGGGGGATGATAGAAGGGAGGGCAGACTGGGAAAAGGGGTAATCAGAATACATGCCATTTGGGGTGGTGAGCAGGGGAGAGATGGGGAGAAAATTTGGAAGTCATAATCTTGTGGAAATGAATATTGAAAACTAAAATTAAATAAACAAATTCTGGGAAAAAAAAAGACATTTAGGACAGATAGTTTTTTCCAGCAGTACAGTCTACTGTATGCCTGAAATGGAAACTTTCCTGGGAAATAAGTCATTTGATGACTTGTGACAATGAATTCTGTTGTAGTACGTTTTTTTTTCTAGGGCATAATTCACTGCTAAAGCTTTCTAACCATAATCACAGTCACAGACTATGTGGTAAACTCCTTTCCATCCTAGAGAATATGACCAAAATTCAAAATCAATATATCTCTAAGTAATGTAACTCAGTCTATAGCATAGACTGATAGACATCAGGATACCATTAATACACTGTGTTCATACCTTCACTCATGAGAGCAATGCTGAGGCATAGGAAGGTGAAAAGATCTGTTAATATGGGGGTGACAAAGGCACCAAACTCATAGGGGTGTTGCAAAGATCAAATGAGATATGTGCAAAATGCTTTACAAACCTTGGAGAGATATCCAAATGTGAGTTGTTAGCATTATTATTATTTTAATTTATCTCAGAGTTTTCCCCTTGGCCTAGATATTCCCTGTTGTTGCAGAGACAACAAACTCAAGTTTTGATATGAGTACTTCAGTGGTTTCCACAGCACTGAAGATGAGTCCATGGGGTTAGGCTACCTGGGCAGATACAAATGTTTGGTCGACAGATCCTGACAGTTCAGGCAGTCACTCTCTGAAGCTATTGTCCAATTGCTTTCTCTTTTTCTGGGTTTTCATCCATGTTACACTCTCCAACTGAGGGTGTCCCCCAGGCTGTCCTGAGACCCCTTTTCTTTTCATTCTATATTATCTTAACAGGTATTTATTAATCATTTCTATATAGATGATTCCCAGATCTAGATAATCATCCCTGAGCTAGCCACACATCTCCAACTACTTCTTCAACATCTTGAATTAGATGTTCCAAAGGTATTTCAAACTATGTCCAAAAGAGAATTCATTATCCTTTCCCCAAATCCATCTCTTTTCTGAATTTTATTATTCCTATCGGGTAACCACCATCCTCTCAGACACCCATGCCCCAAACCTGGGTCACCTCATAGCCAAACTGTCATTCAGACCTTCTCAATATCCTTCTTAGACAGCCACAACCCTAGTTGAGGCTCTCCTCCCCTTTTGCCTGGATTTGCAATATTGGTCTCCCTTCCTATGCTACTTTCCACTCCAATCCATTCTCTACCTAGCTGTCAAGGTGATTCATCATAACACAGACCTGCCCATGTCATTAACCATGCTCAATGAACTCCTGCATCCAATATAAAGTAATCTGTTTGGAATTTAAAGCTCTTCATAACCTGACTCCTTTCTATCCTTCTAGTTTTTTTTAAAATACCTTATTCCCATTCACTCCAATTCAGCAACAATAGTTTGTAGGATACTCCATCTCCCCTCTTTGTGCCTTTGCACTAGCTGTCCCCATCCCAGAAAGTTCTGCCCTGTCAATTATACTTTTTTATTTCTCTGGATTCCTTCAAGACTCAGTATGAATCCCAGATCCCCCAGCTATTAACACCCTCCCCCTTTTGTATTGCCTTCATAGACTCTGTATGTATCTTGTTACTTATATGCTGTCTTCCTTGTTAGAATGTAAGCTCCTAGAGGGCAGGGACCCATTTTCTTCTCTCTTTTTTTTTTTTGCGTTTGTCTCCCTAGCAATTAGCACATATACAGCCCCTAACAGGTGCTTAATAAATGTCTGCTGACTCTTCTCAGATGAGGTGATGACAGGACAAGTAGCCAACCATTATCAAAACTATCTGGGTCCTGCCCTTTGAAGATGTCACAGGGTGCTGGTGTGCTTCACAAATCACGATGGCTCTGACTCTAACTAGGCTGGCAGTTATTAGGGACATAGTTAGGCCAGGAAGGGAGAGGGGAGAAATTGAATGAATGGAGAAGAAATAATATAGAAGGTTGAGAAGAGAAGGAAAAGGGCTGAGAGCACCAATGAAGGTAGTAAAAGGTTGGGTCCTAGAAGCAGTAGAGGGGAAAGGAAAGCAGGTGCCCTGTGTATTCTGGGAGTTGAGAAGCAGGACTGACAGGACTGGAAGACAGGGAATAAGAATGAAGTCTAAAGAAAAAAATAGCAGCAACAACAAAAACAAAACCTAAGCAAATCTCAAAAAAAAAAAAAATTCCAGAGAATAAAGGCCAGACGAAAAGCTGGTGATATGGCAAGTACCAAAAATAAAATAAGAATTTTAATGAAAAGGTTTCTAAACAAGAGAAGGAAAGAAGGAAAGGTTGATTATTGAACAGGCAAAGTAATAAATAAAAATGAAAACATTTCTTACTAATCAATTCACTGAGAATGTATCACAAATGGGAAAACATCTTTAGGAACAATAATATAAATAAATTACAGCACTTTTTTTGTAACTGAAGTCAACACTGCTATTGACATTTATCTGATTGTCTCACAGGAATCCAATATCAAGAAGCAAGAGCTTAGAAGAAATAAAAATTTATCTAATTAATAATTAAATGGCAATCTGATGAGAATGGACAGCTTAAAAATATTTTGTAAGCTGACTGAACAACCTAAATCTATTTCATGGTTTTTCTTCTTTTATTTACTGACATGATTTCTAAGTATACATTTTCATTTGGGACAGTTTTCCAAATTAGGTGTGCTTATAGTGAATGTGTAAAGTTTTTCTCTTTTAGTGGCAACCAGCAATTTTTGATAAATATGGCAAGCATCTTTCCTATTTTCAAATGGTGTGTAACAATAAATCTACCGGAGGAAAAATCCTGATTAAAAAGCCCCAAATGAAAAAGCTTCGGTAATTTGCTCAGTCCAATGGCTTTCATTTTCCTTTTCTTTGGATTAGAAAGAATGTCATGGTAGTATAAAATAAAACCCTACATACAAAAGTATTCTTTTATTATGCTACATCTATTTAAAATTGCACATCATTTTGAAAAACCATGACTATTTTTTACAAGCATTTGGGCAAACAAAAAATATCAGACTACTTATCAACCTAAAATGGGATTTATGTCCTCTGATTAAAAATTTACTCTAAAATCATTAATGAGGGGACAGCTAGGTGTTACAGTGAATAGAGCACCCACCCTGGAATCAGGAGGACCTGAGTTAGAATATTGCCGCAGACACTTGACACTTACTAGCTGTATGACCTCAGGCGAATCACTTAACTCCAATTTCCTTTCCTTCCCCCTCCAAAAAGGAAACAAAAACCAAACAATATAATCATTAAAGGCCACCTTTCCTTCCTTCTTCCTTTATTATTTTTAAGAGGGAGCTAGGTAATGAAGTGACTAGGGTGTTGTACCTGGAGTCAAGAAGACCTAAATTGAAATCCAGACTCAAACACTTACTGTGTGACCTTAAGTAAGTCATTTAACCTCTGTTCACCTTAGTTTTCTCCACAGGGTGGTTGTGAGGATAAAATTTGTAAAATTCTTTGCAAATCTTAAAAGTGCTACGTAAATGCTAGTTATCATTATACAGCCTCTTATATAAGAGGTAACAGATATTTTTGTCTGTTTGTAGGCGATATTCTGATGACTGCTTAAGGCGCTAGAACAGTATTTGTTTTTGTTTAGTTGCTTTTCTACTATGTCTGACTCTTTGTAACCTAGGGTCGTCTTGACAAAGATACTGGAGTAGTTTGACTTTTTTTTTCCTCTAGCTCATTTTACAGATGAGGAAACTAAGGCAAACAGTATTAAGTGACTAGAGTTACACAACTAGTGTCTGAAGTCTCATCTGAACACAGATCTTCCTGACTCCAGCTCTGGCACTCTTTTCACTGTGCCACCTAGCTGCCGAGAACAGGATGCTGTCGTTTAGTGGTGTCTGATTTTCATGACATGAATTGTCCATGGGGTTTTCTTGGCAAAGATATTTGAGTGGCTTACCATTTTCTTCTCCAGTGTGTCCCCATTTTACCAGATGAAAAACTGAGGCACACAGGTTAAGTGACTTGTCTAGGGTCACACACTTGTCTGAGGCCAGATTTGAACTCAGGTTTTCCTAACTCCAGACCTGGTACTCTGTCCGCTGCACCATCTAGTTATTCTGCTACATGATACTCTGACTAGGCTAACATCCTCAACATTGGGGAGAAAATCTATGAGAAGACATGCATGAGATTCATGGGATTAGCGGGAATCATGAAGGGTTATGATCTGCACCATAGGTGAGAATATCCAAATTATGGTATATAAATATAAGGGACAGTACAAAGAAGCCTGATTAGACTTGTATGACCTGAAGCAGAGTGAGCAAAATCAAGAGAACAATTATACAATGACTAAAATTGTAAGAACTCTGGTTAATGCACTGAGCTGTCATGACTCCAGAAGATTGTTGGAACAAAATGAGACAAGCATTTTCAGATATGATCAATAATATGTGAGTCTACTGTTTGTTACAAGAAAGGACTTTAGAGAAGGAAATGTTATGCAGAAGAACGAGGCAGGGGTAGAGAGCAATGTAAAAAAAGGTAAGAATGAAAAGAGCAAGCATGAGATATTTTAAAAATACACATAATTAAAATAGAAAGAAGTTCAGAAGGGGACACAGACAAGCAGGGCAATGTTGTATACTAAATCTTGTGTACTAAATTGAATAAACGCTCTTTTAAAAACTTTGTGTAATAGATTTTCATGGTTTCATATACAAACTCCCTTATCTATTCTATGTAAATATCCATGTTTGTGAAGTCCATAATAAAAAAAGAAAAATTTCAAAACACATAAGAAGCTTACGAAGAGAAAAAGAAATAGCAATCTTAATAATTTTTTCTGAAGATTAATAATACCAATATAAGACACGAATTAGAGCGGCTGATGCTTAAAGAGAGCAGGTCATAAACTGGAAACTTGGGTCTGTTACGCCTTGCTTGCTATGTAACTTGTACCCACAATGGAAGCCTTTAATGTACTGGACAAGATGAGACCTCAGCATTAACTTTCTGAGTAAAGCCAGTCCAGGGGTGGCAAACCTGCCACAGAACAAATCTTGTTCTGTGAAGTTTGGATTCAGTCCAACTGCTGCACTTGAGGACCAAGAGGGCCACATGTAACCTTGAGGCAGCACATTCCCCATCCCTGCCCCAGCCACTTCTGGCTGCTCAGGGTTTCTGTTTAACCTGCCATATAAGGTAGCAGAACAGCCAACTCCATCAGGATACTTAGGAGCCTGTGTTCAAAACTGACCGGACAGCTCCACCTTGTGGCAGGCTTGTTTATTGTAAGCCTTGTGAAGGCACTTGTAAAATCCTCTCCATATATTTGGACACCTATAGCAAAGCACTCTGACTATTTACATACAACTGTAATCTATCAATGGGGCCAAAAAAGGGAACTGAGAATTGGGAGGATGGTCTCCAGTTTCCGTGACACACTTTGACACTGCTGACCGCCTCCCCAAATCACTCAGTTCCCCTAGCTTCTAAAACCCCAAAACTTTGCGTTTTACAATTCTGACAGCTACCTCTCTAGATTCCTTTAAAAATAATAATAAAAAAAGTTTTACTGATATTTCAAAAACCACACTACTTCTATCCTTCATTCAATTCTGTAAGCAAATTGGCTGCTGTCCCTTAAGGTTGTGCCCATCATCTACTTCCCTTTCCCTCTCATTCACCAACAGGTATTAGAGTCAGTTCTATACAGGTGATTTCTAAATCTGTCTTTTGCCTTGAAATGTCTTAGAATTTTCAAATGCCTATTTCTAACTTCCTGTTGGATATCCAGCTCCTTCCCCCCAACCATGTTCTTTCAGCACCTCAAATTCAACATGCCAAAAACAGCTTCCCCCATTCCCCCAATTTGATATTTTTCACCTCTTTTATCAATAGTACCACTTCTTTTGGTTACCTAAGCTTGAAACCTGCTGTTAGCATAAATCTTCCTTCACCTCTCACATCCAGTTAGTTAATTCAGAGATTATCTCACATAACTGTCTCTTCCCTTTCAATTCCCATTGCTCCCACTCCAATTAGAGCTCCTCAACGTTCCCTAGCTCCCTAACTAACTTCTTTACCTTTGGGCTCTGGCACACACCGCTACTAGGTACTTAATGCATAGATCTATATGCACAGAACTGATAAAATTGTTCATCTGCCCCAAACTGAATGAATTAGTAGAACTGGTGCCACATATCAGTTTTAGCCTTCTCATACTATAGTCCCCCAGATTCAATCCATTCACTGTCTCTTGTATATGTCTGTACTTTCCTGCCTTGGCCTGAAGTCTGAAATGCCCGCCCTCTTCCTCTTCACTCCCGTCTCCTCCTGCTGAAAACCTCCATATTCTTTATCATCCAAATTAAATGCCAGCCTCTTTACAAAAGCTACCCCAATCTAACCCCAGTTAGAAAGTATCTTACCTTTTGTACCCTTGAATAGAATTTCGCATCTTTCTTGTGTACTTAAATTCCATTTTGTATTATATGTTTATGCCTACGCTCTGTTGTCATATTTAGAAAGCAGTTTCACGAAGGCAAGAGCTATAATTTGTCTTTGTCTCTTCCCCAAGCACATGCTTAATAAAATATGCAAGCGCTAAATAAGTGTTCACTGAATGGCTAGTGTGAATTCTGTGGTCAGTTTTATTATGTACACAAGATATTACTTTGTACTTAAGTTGGTTTTCAAAGAGTTAATGAGACAAGCAGTCATTTTTCAACAGATCTCACTCTTTTCACTGGTAGAGACTGGTATCTATAGGTGCTGAATGACTGTATATTTTCAAAATTTAAAAATAAAAGATCTACCCAATACACTCAAGACCTTTCTCCTGTTTTCTTAATATTTTTTGGCTTCTATGTACATTTAGTTTGTTCATATGTTATCATTCACTCAATATATAAATGTCACCTTTTCCGTTCATATATGTTCTTGATGATGGCTTCACATGACTTCAAGAACAAACCATTATTGGTAAAAAAAAAAAAACAACACTTTGATCTACTTGTATCATATAGCTCTTAATTTTCCTTTAGCTCATCTAAAAATTTAATTCAACTGAGTTCATGGTGTTCTATCAGTCACAGTCATATAACTTCTGGGAGAACACTGGTGTTTGAAAGGTATGGCTTTGAAATAAGGAGTAGTTTGGGATCACTAAAAGGACGATGTAATTTTCCAAATGTGATCCAGTCTGAGCTCTACCTTCTATTCAATTCCACCACAGACCCCTTAGCTCCTTCTCAAGATACTTTTACTGATGGATTAACACAATGAGCTCTAGTTGTGTTTGTTTTGTTTTAATTAGCATAAATTAAAGAAGTTCTAGATTAGGCAGTTCCAGTGCAGAATGACTCTTAAACAAAAACTTAAATTCCAAGAAAGTTGCCTGGGGCATGAAAGGTTAAGGGACTTTCCCAGAATCCCAGCCCAGTTCTCAAATCCATTATGTCTGGCCTCTAGGCTTATCCTTAGCAAATAGTCATTTTCCAGACCCCAATCCGGAGCCTTTCTAATTCAGAAGTTCTGGACAGAGGTTGTGTTCTTCTAATACTGCCCTAAAGAACCCAGGATCACCTTTAATAAAAGAAAAATTAGATCACAAGACACTCAGAAGTTCAGAGGAAACAAAAATTCATGAAAGGAGTCAGTAGTAAGAACCTATGGTCCCAAATGTCAATACACAAATACCCAAAGTTTATAAAACCAACAGGGATTAATTAGAGGCCCTAAATACAAGGTTCATTTGATCTCAAAGAGGAGATTAGAGATTTGGTAGAATGAAACACATGACTTGAACATGATGCTGTATAATATGATATGATATGATATGATATGACATATAATACCTTTATTCAAAAACAAGACAAGACAGACAAGGGAGGTATTGTACATTAAGAAGACACATTCAAACAAAATCAATTCAAAGTAAGTTGAACTTAGCTTAAATACAATGACCAATGTGAGCTTCTGGAGATGGGATGAAAAACATTTTTCTCCTCTAGGCTGAGAAGGGGGACAATAGCTACAGATAACTGCATAGGTCAGCCACGTCTTCTGCGTTGACTGATTTTGCTTGACATTTTCCTTGTTACAAGACAGAGTTGTATTAGCAGGGGAATTACTGTGGTGTAAAAAACTAAAGTGAAATTTAAAAGTATCAAGGACCTTTGGTCAAGCAAAAGGCTGTTGGACCACTTACTGGGGATACTTAGAAGCAACCGTTTTTCAAGAATAAGTTGGACTAGCAGATGATCTCCCAGAGTCTGGGATTATTGGCTCAGTCAATCTAAAGTGGTGTAAGACAGTAATCTAAGGTGGTATAAGATCTTTCTTACTGAGCAAGTTTTTAAACTGCAGAATCTATTTCAAGGTACTACTCCCTAAGAGATACAATTATAAGAGATATCCAAAGAAAAAAGTAATCAAGAAAAAAGGAGGGGAGAATCATGAGGAAGAACACCAAGGTGATGATCAATGAAGGGAGAAATAGAAGCAATTTTGGCATTGTATTTCTGCCTACCAGCAGAGAGAAAGAGTAAATAGAGGAGAAGCATTCAAGGAACAGAGCACAAGCCTGGCAGAGGACAATGGTACAGCACTAGTAAGGAATTCTAATTATCCAAAGATGTGCTGGAATTCCCTGCCAAAAGTAGCACCCCAAAAGCATTGCTGACCTACCTTAGTAACAGTATTCTCCTCTACTGCCAGGTGGCACAGTGGATAGAGTATGGGCCACTGAGTGCAAATGCAGCCTCAGACACTTACTCACTGTGTGACTTCAACACATCACTTTAACCTCTGTTGGCCTAAATTTTTTCAAGTATAAAATGAAGTAATAAAAGCACCTACCTTGCAGGGTTGTTTTGAGTATGAAGTGAGATACATGCAAAGCACTCAGCATAATGCCTGGCATATAGTAGTCACTTAATTCCTTTCCTTTTCCTATTTTTTATTCCTTTCCTTTGCTACCAAAAGGTAGAAAAATCATGAAAGGAAATATTATTCTGGATCCTAACACTCAATAACAAAGAAACTGGTTGCTTAGGTAGAAATTATGAGAACTCTGGTGGGAGAAGCACCAAAGTATTTAAGGACAAGACAGATCCCATGGACTAAAAGTCTACAAAATGGCACAGGAAGGACATAAAACTCTCAAGAATAAAATACTGATACATAGGGAAATAATTTCAATGAGAAAGAAAACTGGGAGTTATCTGAAGCGACCATATACAAACACAAGAAACTGAACAACTGACATTAAAAAAAAAAAAAGGTGAAGCTAGGATAGTGCTGCAGGAGAGAAAGTTCTAGGCCTGGGGTCAAGAAGACCTGAGTTCAAATCCCAACCTCAGACACTTCCTAGCTATGTGATGCTGGGAAAGTCACTTAATCTCTGTCTGCCTCAACTATAAAATGGGGATGATAATAATATACCTACTATACTGTTTTTGTGAGGATCAAATAAAATTCTATTTGCCAAAAGGGCTTAGCATAGTGCCCAGCACATAGACAACAAGCATTTTTTAAAATGCTAGCAAGGATGATGATAAATGGAAAGAATCTGATTATAAAATATAAAGGATCAAGGTAGAGTACTATAAGAATACGGTCTAGAAAGTTATATAACTAGAAAAACTACAAACAATAAGCAGTTGTCAGGAAATAAGATAATCAAAGAAGGGGCCAGAAAGCTGCTCAGAGTGGTCACTAATAACCTCGAAACTGTGCGATTCTTATTCTGTGTCTGTTTTCTCTGCAAGGAGGATGGCCCTTGGACGGGAAAGAACAGAGCAAGCGTGGCTGATGCTGGTGAGGAGGCGTCCAGGGTATAAGAGAACACTCACAGACCTTAGTGGATTCAGTTCATCCATCTCAGATGAGCTGATGGAAGCGATTACTGAACCAAGAAAGAGTACAGACAATGACAAAGAGAGCATTATGAGTGAGGCAGTTCAAGAGTTGATATTCAAAGAAAAGGAAGAGAATGGTCTGCAAGCTATAGACCAATGAGCCTGACTTCAATTCATAGAGATATTCTGGAAGGAGCTGAAGAGAATACTAGAGAACATCTAGAAAAGGAACAGGACATTCTAGGAACTCGAATCATGTCATAAAGCACAAGTCATTACAGGACCCCCAGCCTCAGCCAGCCGTGTAAGAGACATATGTGACCCATCTTCTTTTTGGTTTGTTTTTCGAGGGAGGAAAGTGAGGTATTTGGGGTTAAATGACTTGCCTAAGGTCACACAGCTAGTAAGTGTGTCAAGGAAGTTGGGCCACATTTGAACTCAGGTCCTCCTGACTCCAGGGCCACCTACCTGCTTCCCATGGCCCACCTTCTAAAAGACATGCTGACCCTTGATGGTGAAGGACTATGTCCACACCGGATTCAAGAAAGAAACAGCAGCGGATCAGATGACAAGCTTTTCCTTGCAAGGTTCTTATATGTGAGTATTAGAAATAAATGAAAATACAGAATGGTGGTTCTCAACTTTCCTAATGCTGCGACCCTTTAATACAGTTCCTCAAGTTGAGGTGACCCCCAACCATAAAATTATTTTCGTTGCTATTTCATAACTGTAATTTTGCTACTGTTATGAATCATAATGTAAATATCTGATATGCATGATGTATTTAAATTGAACATAACCCATAGGTTGAGAACCGCTGACATAGAAGATTTGGCTGATATGAAAAAATAGTGACAAGTACTGAAGAAGTAAAAATGGATACTCAGTGTTTGTGGGACTCTGACTGCTACACTTAAGGTTTTTATGAACAACAGGTTGCTCTGTGCTGTAGCTGCATTGGGTTATTTTTTCTATCATGATCCTCTGAAGAACAGGACAAGGAACTGACTATGAAAAAGTAAATTTTTTTTCTTTGATTATATTCTAGGTCTATAATTCAACAACAACAAAAACACATTTATACACATCTTATTAAAATAAAGATTGGTTAGAAGTGGCTAGGTGGCACAGTGAATAGAGCACTGACCCGAGTCAGGAGGACCTGAGTTCAAATCTGACCTCAGACACTTGACACTTAACTAGCCGTGTGACCTTGGGCAAGTCACTTAACCCCAACTGCCCTGACTTCTCCCCTCCAAAAAGGCAAAAAAAACCCCAAAACAATAAAGATTGGTTGACTGTTCGGTTAAGTGGACTGCCATGTGGAGGGCCTTTAATTTCTAATCCTTGGGTTTTCATTTGTACTAGCATTTCTATTTGCTATATCCTTTCAAGTGACCCAAGTTTTATACAGAATATACTTAGCTCTCCCAAAGACATTTGCTAGCATACACACTCCTAATTAAAAGGGGAAGAGGTTGTCTAAATCTATTAATTCTATTTTGTATACAGGAGCAAGTCCTGGGCATATAATGCCCACAATAAATATTAAATGATGTCAATGATGACATATTTTTCAGCTAAACTTGCAAAGGGAAAGAAATATGGTGTAACAAAAAAAAGCTTTAGATAAGGAGTCAAGACAACTAGGTTTTGATACTAACTAGTAAACACTAGCAAAGTCACTGGATTTGTCTAGCCCTAAATTTGTTTGTTTAAATCTAGCTGAAGGGTGGTTAGGTGGCGTAGTGAATAGAGCACCGGCCCTGGAGTCAGGAGGACCTGGGTTCAAATCCGGCCTCAGACACTTCACACAAAAACTAGCCATGTGACCTTGAGCAAGTCACTTAACTCTAATTGCCCTCCAAAAAGCAAAAAATAAAAAATAAATCTTAGCTGAACTCTAAGGTACATATTTTGACATTTTTATTCAGAATTAGATAAACACCAAATAAAAAGCGCATTGTGAGAAAGAGTAGAACAGAAAAACAAAGATTCTTATCTGTGATTCCTTTTGGTGAAGCATATTTTTCAGTTTTTTTAATTCTTTGGATTCCTCCATGTTTCATCTTATACTTGGGTGTTTTGTTTTTCTAATCTAAAAGTACTACTTTGTACTTGTCTTTGTTGAGTTTCATTCTGTTCGTTATGTTGCATTTGGTATGAGTGATATAATCTTGATAAGTTATTAAATAGAAAACAAATCTTAAAAAAAGATCTATCAAATTGTCTTTGCTTTTTTGACAGGGTTACTAAACTGGTTGATTATGGGGATGCTACAGTTTTCCTAGATTTGATTTTATGATATTTTTACTGCATAGACAGTTTTATTGGTTCTACTTGCTTCATGATATCATTTCATATCAATCTTCCTAAGTTTCTCTCAAACTATTCCTTTCATAATATCTTGAAATGCACTGATATTTCATTATATCCACAGGCCACAGTTTATCAGCTATCTGCAAATTGATGGGCACCATCCCCTAAGTTTCTAGTTCTTTTCAATTACCAAAAGAGAGGCTACTAAAATTTTTGTGCGTACAGGTCCTTTGTATGGATAAGTCCTTCTTCTTTTGAGCTCATTGAGGAAGAAGCAACAATATGCGGTGTCAAAAGCCAAAAACACTGTCTTGCCCTCTAAAAGCTCACAGTCTAATGAGGAAGACAACATGCAAAGAACTACACTCAAATAAAATATATAAAGACTAAATTAGAAGTGATCTCAGAAAGAAGGCACTAGTATTAAAGGGGAATTAGGAAAAATTTCTTGCAGAAGATGTGATTTTATTTCTTTTGTTTTTGTTTTTCAGAGGGGGGACTGTAGAGCAATTGGAGTTAAGTGACTTGCCCAAGGTCACATGGCTAGTTTTTTTATGTTAAGTGCCTGAGGTCACATTTGAACTCAGGTCCTCCTGACTCCAGGGCAGGTGTTCTATTCACTGTGCCACCTACCTGCCCCAGAAGATGTGATTTTAGCCAAGACTTGAAATGGAGAGACCAATTCACAAACTCCATTTTAAACAACTGTCATTTTTCTCTTTTGTTATCTTTGCCAATTATGTGGGTGCCGGAGTTGCTTTAAAACTGAATTTTCTATTTGTGATTTGGAGTATTTTTTCTTATTTCTATTTATGCTTAAATTTCTTCCTTTGTAAACTACCTGTTTATATGCTTTGATCATGTTACTAAAGAATTATTTTTATTATAATATAAATGAATCAATTCCTTGCATCTTAGATAGCAGATCTTTGGCAGAAAAAGATTTTTCCCTTAGCTAACTGTTTTCCTTTTTTAATATCAAAGTACTAAATTTGTGCAAAAGTTTATTATTTTATGTGATCAAAACTGTCCATTTTATCTCCTGTGACACCTTCATCAATCTCTTATTTGGTCATAAATATTTCTCCATAGTCAGGTATAGTGGATAGGGAATAGTGGAAAAAGAATCTACATTTATGTAGCACCTACCTCTGTGCTAAGTGCTGGGAAGGAAGGGAGGGAAAGGAGTAAGTCTTTATAGAACCCACTAAGTGCTTCTTACAAATAGCTTTTTTGATCTTTACAATATTGTGAAGTAGGTGCTTCTATTATCTCCATTTTACAGTTGAAAAACCTGAAGTAAACAAGGAGATTACATGATTTTCCAGTGTGAACACAGTAAGTGTATGAAGCTGGATTTGTCAGGTCTTCCTGACTCTAGGTCCAGACTCTGTATATACCATGTCATCAGCTTCATCTGATCTAAGCAGAAAGACAGTCCTGTATACAGCTTGCTTTATCTTTGTTTGTATGCTCGCTCCTCCATTAGATTGTAGTAAGCTTGAGGACAGGGACTATCTTTTGCCTTTCTGTGTATTCCTTGTGCCTGACACACAGTAAGCACTTAATATTGATTGCTTGACTGATCCTCTCTCATCTTTAGCCATCTTATAAGCTTATCTGCTTCTTGGCCCCCTCTCCTCTGCCTCCTTTTTAAAACAGATCTATATTAAAAAGAAATAGAATCACTCCAGTTGTGTTGGAATGGTTAAGATGTAGGGCTGTTGCAAGGAAAAGATTAAATAATATTTGTAAGGAGCTTTGTACTATACAAATTCTAGCTCGTGTTAGAAGTAGTACAGTGTGTTGCCTTAGGTTCAAAGAGATTAAATGACTTATCTACTAATCACAAAGCTACTTAGCAGCAAAAGGGTAGATTTGTACCTCAATCTTCCTGATTTCAAGTAAAACAACTCTTTCCCACGTATTGTGTTGACTTTATAGGCTACGGTGATAAAAAAAAAAAATCAAAGTTCTTTGTCTAGACAAAGAATTTGGTGAGAACTGTCAACTTATCTGATGGAGATGTTTTCTAGCTCCTTAAATTATAAAATAACCTTGCAGTAGAGAAATGCTCAAAATCCTGTCTAGTGAAACGCAAAGATTGTCAGGATATATGTGAAAGCTAACATCGAGCAGCCAGTTAATATTCTGGATTATATCTATTATTCTCTACTTAATGTTTATTTTAACAAATAGTTATTTTTCTATTTGGAATGAGTTAGCATATCAAAATGTTGACCACCAAACCTAGCAATGTAATAAAAATTAAGTCTGTGCTTATGCTTTAATTCCTAAAGCTAACAGTACCTCTTTGATACTAATATAGCTCCTAATGAAGACAATTACAAAAATACAAACCATTAAAACTTGTCACGGCAAAAACAAACTGAAAATCTGAAAACTAGATAATATCTATGTACTTACAACCTAAGTTTCAATTGGTTCCATAATGAACTGAGGGGCAGAGCCAAGATGGTGGCATAGAAGCAATAAGGTTCCACAGCTCCCACAGTCATCTCAAATACCCATAAAATATGACTCTAAATAAATTGTAGGGCTCCAAACCTCACAAAAATACAGAAAAACACATCTCCAGCTAAAGGCAGCTTGGCAGGAAGGGCTCAGCACAGCATGCTGGGAGCTAAAACCAGCCCAGTCTGAAACTGCGGCTTGGCCCCGTAGTGGCCAGGACAAGCCACAGCTGGAGCCTTTAGGAGATTGGATCAGTAGCAGCTGTGGAAGTTTCCAGAATTATCAAGCCATAAGAAACAAGGACAAAGCTAAAGGTCAGTGGAACTCAGCTAAATTTGGGGGACAAAAGTGGTCTGGCCGAACTACCTCCAGGGCAAGAAAGTGGCAGAAGCGGCAGCTTGCTGACGCTTCCACATGGCTACTTCAGAAGCTCCTGGCCTACAGACTGCAGGGGGTTCAAGCGACCATTCAGAGGCTAAGTGCTCTTGTGCTGAGCAGCCTGGATCCGGATTCTGGTCTTGGGAGGTGGTCCTGGGGTGCATTTTCAGTGAGCCAAAGTTGGTGGGGGCTGCAGCAGCCTCCTAATAGCTCTGGCAGCTGTGAAAACCCCAGTGATTTGGGACAGAGCTTTCCCTTCTGGAAGCAGAATTCCACAGAGCTAAAAAATCAAGTAATTCACTGGCAACATGAACAGGCAAAGGAAGCAAAATAAGAATGGCAACCAAACTTTGGATTCCTTCTTTGGGGATAAAAGGGATATCAAGGTATGGAATGGGAGGAAGACAACACAGTTGGAACTTCCACACCAAAAGCTTCCAAGAAACATGAAGCCATAGATCAGCTTAAGAAGTATTTTGAAAACCAAATAAGAGAAGTAGAGGAAAAATTGGGAAGAGAAATGAGAATGATGCAAGAAAATAATGAAAAGAGTGTCAACAACCTGACAGAAGAAAATAACACCTTAAAAAAAGATTAACTCAAATGGCAAAAGAGGTCCAAAAAGCCAATGAGGAGAAGAATGCCTTCAAAAGTCGAATTTGCCAGATGGAAAAAGAATTTCAAAAGCTTGCTGAAGAGAATAATTCCTTTAGAATCAGAGTGGAGCAAATGACTTTATGAGAAATCAAGATACTATTAAACAGATCCAAACAAATGAAAAAATAGAAGGCAATGT
>CM053598.1:196361723-196384840 GCA_028646575.1 Pseudocheirus occidentalis
GTGCTTGGCTGCTTCTAAGCCGCCATCTTGGCTCCGCCCCCCGGGGAGAAAATTTTTAACTCAAAATCTCATGGAAATGAATGATGTAAACAAGAAAATAAATAAATTTACTTTAAAAAATTAACTGAAATCAACTTTGCAAGTCAAATATGCTCATTCTTAGAAGTTCAGGAGTATAATGCCATGCACTAGCAGCTTCCCAAAAGAAAATAGCTTTTAAGGTTCGGATTACACAGTATAATGAACACTTCATTTATTGCATTACAAATCAAGGCAAACATTCACAACAAATCACAATATAATATTCACAACATTACATCTTATCACAGAAAATCAGTACAGTGTTCACAACAGCTTAACATTTAAAATGGCCACATAGTTTCCACCATAGTAACCACAATATTTAGAACAAAGGACAAAAAAAATCATCTGGTTTCCCTAATGAGGAAAACCCTTCTTACTTAATCATTCAGTCATTTCACAATACAAAAATCAATCTTCCACTCATGGGGCAATCATAGATTAACTTAAGCAGTCACTTATTCAGCAATCAATTACTAAGTATCATTAATCACTAAGTACAATCATTAGAAAATTACACAAAGCCTCCATGCCCCTGTCTCTAGTAAACTTCAATTTCATCACAAATTCTATATCCCAGGAGAAGCTTTTTCTTCATCTTGACTTGGGGTGGTCTCTCTGATTCCCTAGATCCCCTTCCCAGCTCCTACCAGATCCACCAAAAAGTCACCTGAAATCAGAGGCAGACAGCTACCAGGTTCATGTCCAGCCTCTGAGCAGTTCTTGTTACACACTGAAGTTCACAGGATCCAGCACATCTCAAACCCATCACAACTTCTGATGCCAGCAACTCAAGGATCAACCAAGCCACAAACAAATACAGTATTAGCATCCCGGTCATGTTTCTTCAGTACTCCATCAGTTCAGCTGGCTCTAGGACCCAGAAGGAATCTCAGCCTTCCAGGCAGCAGCAACTTCAGTCTTCGCCAGATTCTGGTCTCACAGAAAAAAGTTCCAACTCAGTTCTTAGTCCAGTAGGCCCAGCTCCCAGATGCTGGGACAATCCTGCTTCTTCCACCAGGAGTAAAAATACTTGATTCTGTCTGTCTGTCCTCTAGAGCTCTTCTTAAATACACACTCAGCCAACTCCTTCCTGCCAACATCACGCCCTCTATCTCTTTCACACAGGAGACAGAGTTCACACCTTGTTTCTTTCACATAGGAAACAGAGTTTACACCCTCTGCCTCTTTCACATAAGTACTTAGCCCTTAGTTACTAAGGACCAAGTACCTGCTAAATTAATTACTGTTACAAGGAGCTAGGAAATACACTATGAGTCACGAAAATATACACTTTTCTTCCCCATGCACCTGTATAAGCAGATTCCTATGGGAATTTCACTACGTAAATTAATAAAGATAAAGCTGCCTGAAGCCTTCTTCAAAAATCAGTGTTAAACTCAGCATTTAGGATCACGGTTGAAGGATGGGAGAGAGATGAAGAAGACAGGAAGGAAGCCAGAGCTAGGCTAGAAAAGAGGAAAAACAATTTTAATCTAAATCTCTAACACCTAGCACAAACCTAGAACAAGGACCAGAACCAAAATCTCTCCTACTCTGCTGATGTTACTATCCCATTTAACCTATTCTCTCCATAAGACAAAACAAAACAAAACAAAAAACCCAACAACTAAAAGAGCATACAAAATATTAGCACATTGGTGAATATAACAGCACAAAATCTACCACTTTTTTTGTTTTGAATTCAAACTCCTAATTTTCCTACAGCTTCTCAATCTCTTTCACTACAGTTCATTCTCAAAGATTCAGATTCTTGTTTCTTCTAGTCACTATCATCATTCAGGAACTGTGGGCCTCAAGAGCACATCAGAACCTGGTTCAATAGTGGTCTTAGACTTTACATCATCTGGTGTGAAGTACAAAAAAACTACACAAGCTTTCTATGTTTCGGACTTGCTCCAGTTCTGCAAAACTCATATGCAGCCTTTTTCTTGTTCCCTTCTGAATCTCTACTGTACACAGGAGTAGCCAAGACTCCTCTGTGGACGTATCAAATTATATTTAGCATCATCAGCTGCCAAGCACACGTCTTTATTTCACTCTGGAAATTTCTGTTCTACATCCTCAAGATGAATTCAGAAACCTTGGGACTCTGCTGTATAACACTATGTAGGGACCAACCCACTGTCATTTCTTGATCAGTGTTCTAAGCCCACGATTCCTAAGCCTACCTTTTAAAAATTCTCTCATCTCTGTGTACTCTTCTGCTGTTCCTATACTCCAGAACATGAGTTAATAATCCAGGAAGAGTAGACAAGATTTGTAAAGTACAAGCCTAAATCAGAGGGAAGGAACCACATTCACCAGCTTTGCCAAAAGAGGGCACTCCATCTCTCTTTTGTGTGAAGCTCCCAACAAGCTCATCATTGACAAGCAAATTAAAAAGAAACCTCAGGAAGCTATAATTTGGCTACCTTTTTTCCATAAACTTAGAGTGGAACTTATAGCAAAGTACCGCAAATTAATAGCTTTGAATAGCAGGAAAAAAAAACTACTACTTATCCCAACTCTGTTATACCTGCTTATATATGCATTTTATCTACCCAACTATGTAAATAACCTTTTTGAGGGTGGGGGCCACATTTCATTTCTCTTTCTATTTACCTATCTACTATAGTATCTAGCAAAATGCTTTACCAATAATTTGCTGACTATAAGAATGATGGCCCCAGTTATCTAACTCCCAGACTACTGGAACAAAGAACAAGAAGGCAGCCAGTCTTCTGGTTAGTGTCCCTCTTTAATAGAGAAATCACCATTTTAAATACTTGTTGACTGAAAGGTGGATGGCCTCACATAATAGATCCCATAAAGTCACCTGGGAACCTCAAGCTGAGTGACTATGCCTAATCCCTTTGCTGTTCATCATCTGGGAAGGGTTTTGTTTCTCAAACTGCTCATTCCTCAGGTCAGCAGTCTTTTTTATGTTCTTAAACACCCTATCAAATTCAGATGAGGTAAAAACCTACTCAGGCCCAAATTTTGAGCAAGAACAGGCTGGGACTCAAAAATACCTAGAGATCATTATGGAGATATAAAGGAAAAGTTCCCTTTAGAGTCTAGAAGATGGATACTTTCAATTCCCCTTTTTTTATGTTCTTTACCCCCTTCCCTGTCTATACTCCAACAAGCACACCACAAAAGTTCACGTGGAAAGCCTTGTGTGTCATTTTGGTGTGTCTTTAGTGTGTTTGGAATAAAGATGATAATTAAAAAGCCTACATAATTCCTAAGAGAAAATAAAAACCACCTTTCATATCCCTTTGGGAATGACTTCCATCTTTTTTTTTCCGGCCCTCAAATGCCCCCAAAAGACAATTTCACACATCAAGTGTACAGCCTTTTTCAGTTAGCTCTCCTAACAGTGGGCAAGTGTGGTTTGTAATAGAAACAGCAGTTCAAATCTAATTTAAAAATATGTTAGGTAATTATACAATAGGGTTGGGAAGGAAGAGAATGACCTCACCCTATTTCAAGTGAAGATGAGCTCAGGAATAGAGGGATTTTGCCCAGTTCTAAGTATCAAATCAGGGAATCTAGGAAAGTCAGGAAGTCATAATTTTTGTTTTCTTTCAAAAGTCCTAAGACACATCCTTGTTAACAATACTGGTTTATGAAGTCAAGATATCTACATCTTACCATGCCCAACTGGAGTAATTCTATTTCTTTTTAATAGAGATCTCTCATCACTTGGAGGTGGAGGATGATACATGGGCATGAACTAAGAATCAACACATACCAGTGATGAAGACTAAATACTCTCAAATCTGACTAAAGTAGCAATAGTGTTGGAAGGCCTTTGAGAAAAAAACAAAATCTCTTTAAAACGGGGAGCAGAGGAGAGGGAACCAAGAAGCGATAAGCAAAAGATGACTGAAGATGAGAGAGGACTAATGAAACAATCAATATCTATTAAGCTCCTACTATATACCAGGTACTGTGCTAAGCACAAGGGACACACAGAAAGATAAAAGATAGTCCCTGTCCTCAAGAGGCTTACAGTCTAATGGAGGAGACAACCTGCAAACACACAGACAAAGCATTCTATATACAGGATAAATAGACAATAATTAACACAGAGAAGGCACTAGAATTAAGAGGGTTTGGGAAAAATTTCCTTTAAAAAGTATATATTTGTTGATATCTTTGTCAAGTTTATAACAATAAAAAGAAAAGCATTTTAAAGAAAGAAATTAAATGGTCTGGTACAACTCTGCTGTGAACTCTGAAAGCAAAAGCAGCATAAACATCCTACTTGGTCACACCAATGAACTGTTACAATCAGAATATAGAAGTTTAACTTCATATACCTTGGGAAGTAGTAAGCAGCTCATAAACTTCATTGGGTTCCTTATACTGTACCTAGAAAATCTACTAGAATCTTATGAAACCTCCCCTAATCCCCACCTTCCTTAAGTAGTAAAAAAAATTCTAGCCTCCTAACAATGTATTTGCTCTTTTATTTCAAATAAAAGTTCAAATTTTCCAGTGAACTTTTTACAAAAATTTTTAGTCTTCTCTATGGACCTACATAGTGGATTACCAAAGGCTACAAGCAATATGCACATGAGAGACTAGTAAAAGGAAGGGAGTCAAAACATAAATCTACTATAGGAAACCAGTTGAGAAGGATGAAAGAACCACAATTTTCTCTTCTCAGTGCTGGTGATAAACTAACCAAGTAGTGATTTAATAGTTTGTTACAGCTGCCAGTTGCTCATTTCATCCTTCTGATGCCAAGAGCTATGTATATATTTACAGGAGCTGGGAGGGAGTGGGGCAAGAGAAAGTAGTGAGAGGGAGAACATATAGTAAATACAAGTCTAACTTTTAACATAATCTCTCATAAAAACAATGACCATAAGACAAAGAAGACTAAAATCATGTGAGGGGATCTCACTTTGACAAAACACAAAAAAATATACTGAGAAGGGAAGAAGGGGTCTTCCTGGTAAAACCATATAGCCTTGTCTCAAGGATGAAATGAGGTAACGCTTGTAAAGTATTTTGCACAGTGCCTGGCATGTGGCAGGAGCCATATAAATGCTTACTGCCTTCTCCTTTCACCTTCAAGACATCCAAGAGATAAAAATAAGAATTCATATGATCTAAGATTTAAAACTGGGAAGGGCCTTAGAGATCACCTCATCCAGTCTCCTTAGATACAGAAAGTCAAGGGCAGAAAAGCTAAGAGGACTTGCCTAAGAACACTAGCCCCATCAGCAGTCCAGCTCTAGCTCCAGCTCCAAATCTATTGCTTTTTTTCACCATATCATGTTAATTTCCACAGAAGAGTAATCAATTTTTCAGGTGTGTCATTTTCAGTTTAGAGTCACAGAACTCAAACTAATCAGATTAATTTTTACCATGCCAATCAAATTTCCTTAGACACTACCTAAATTACTAGATGACAAAAGGTATGGATGAATGTTTATAAAATACTAAAGCTATCAATGAAATCATGTTTTCCAGAATTGGATTTTTAAAGTTTCATCATTTAATCAAAGAAATTATTTTATTCAGAAATACTCATTCTAACCAGTTCCCTTGGTAAAAAGCTGGTATATCAATTGGAAATATCCCCAACAAGTTCAGGACAAGGATTCTCTACGCGTAGGAATGGCTACAACAGGTCCTCAACACTACGGAGCACTGCATTGGAATGCATGTGCTTATTTTAATAGTCCTATAATTACCATGATAGTGAAAAATGGCATATTTTAAGAAATCATCAAGGAAAATAGTGCCTCATATACTCTAAAGCCTCTCTCATCTAAAACCCAGTTAATTCATAGTTAATTTTTTTTTTGTAATCTTCTCTGAAAAAGCAATGCAGAAGACCCTCAAAAAGAGAAGCTAAAGGAAATAGAGGCCATAATTTTAAAAAATTTTTTTTAATTGACTTGCTTGTTTACTTTTACATTACAAGATTCAGTTCCAGAACCACTTGAGTTTCAGATTTTTCTCCCCTTCCTCCCCACCCCACCCCCACCATGGTGGCATGCAATCATGTGTAGGATCTGCAAACTCTTTCACATTGTACAATAGTCTGGTTGTATAGGCATTGTAGCCAATGGAGTGATCAATGGGAAAAGAGAAACAAAACCAAACATAGAAAAGAATGATAGCATGCATTGCTTCAGTCCACAATTTTTTAATAGGACACAGGTGAAGATGAGGTGAATAGCAGGCCAACTTAAAAATAACGTGAAGTAACAGATCATTTACATAACAGAGTTTAGTACACCAAAAAAGCTCCCAGACAAAAATATCTCCTCTAATATGGCCTTAAAACACAAATACTCTTGGAAAACTAAGTTTCCTCCTTCACAAATATAGACTTAAAATTTTCTGTTTTCTATCTCTTCCTAAAACACTGAACTCCACAGGCTTTAATGACAAAGGTTTTGCTCTTGAATGCAGAGATCTTGACTGGTGAGATTTTCACAAAATTGTTTTCTGAAGCTGATCATTTCATCTAAGAAAGTAGTCTGATAGTTCTCATGTCTAGTAAAGGAAGACAGCTTACCTCTGAGGTTTCCGAATATCCCAGAGTCCTACTCCTTCCTTTGAGTTGGCTGTGGCTAATAACCTGGGTTCCACAGGGTTAAACATAACACTATGAAAGGCTGATGGATAGTTTGCCAGGCAGAAGGGCTCTGTAGAAGAAAAAGAATTTTGTTCAACTAGTCTATGTACACCTTTGGGCTACACATGGGCAAATAAGAGAGGATAAGTGGAGCAACGTGTTACAAGACAAATGTCCCATTGAGTGGAAATTTCAACATGGCAAATAATTTCTCAAGAGGGGCACTTTGGGGTTTTTTAACATTTAAAAGTGCATACTGGTGATGTAATTTAAATTATTAAATGTTGTTTCTGTAATATGTATAATTTTAAAATGATTTTAAGAATCTGTAACAACTACATGGTTGCATGTAGTGGATCCTCACCTTCAGATACTGGGGAAAAACAAAAATCACTGCTACAGGCAATGAAAACTGTGCAATACGGGTAGGAAAGCTGAAGTCCTATATCAGGTAGGGAGGGCAGGGGTTAGGAAGCAAATCATTAACTGAAAGATCCAATTGTTACAGAAAGAACATTGAATTTGAAGTAAGAAGCCCAGGTCTAGAATCCTGGAAGCACTGCTATTTACTACTCATGTGACCTTACGTTAAATCACTTAGCTTTGCTGGGTCTGTTTTCTCATCTGTACAAAAGGGAATTGAACCAGATGACCTTTATGGCCCCTTCCAGCTCTAAATCCTTTGATCCTATGACTCAAGTTATTACATTTTTAAAACTAAAAATTTCAAACTAAATAATAATTTAGAAAAGACCTCATAAATTTCCCTTTTGTTTGGATTATTTTGCCCATCCAAAAAGGGGCTCTTGTGAAGAAAAAAAGCTCACATTAAAACACTAGAATTTTTTTTTTTTAAATTTTATTTTTATTTTTTTTTGCTTTTTTTTTGGAGGGCAGTTGGGGTTAAGTGACTTGCCCAAGGCCACACGGCTAGTTTTTGGTTGTTTTTTTTTTGTATTAAGTGTCTGAGGCTGGATTTGAACTCAGGTACTCCTGACTCCAGGGCCGGTGCTCTATTCACTGCACCATCTAGCCGCCCCAAAACACTAGAATTTAATTTCTAGGTAGGAGAAGACAAGGAAAAAAATGCATTACATTACAAAAAAATGCAATACATTACAATCTTGTACTCAACCAATTCTAAATAGGCATTATCTAGATAAAATCTGTCACCTTGCAGCTCTCAAAATAGGAAAGAATCAGTTTTTTACCTCAGACAACATAGTCTTTATGCAACCCCAATAGATTGCTGTTGTTCAGTTCTTTAAGTTGTGTCTAACTCTTCATAACCCCATTGGGGTTTTCTTGGCAAAAATACTGGCATAACTTGCCATTTCCTTCTCTAGTTCATTTTATAGATGAGGAAACTGAGGCAAACAGGGTTAAGTGACTTATACAGCATCTTAGGCTAGATTTGAAGTTAGGAAGACAAGACTCCAGGCCTGGCACTCTAATCCCTGTGTTACATAGATGGAATAAATACTATTTCACTGGCCATGGCTCCAGGCAGGTACAAAGCAGGCAACTCCAGAAGTGAAATTCACCCTCCATGCTACAGTGCTTTGGCTGAACATCTCTGAAAATGTCTCAGGTTGGGTATCAGTTAGACAATAAATACTTTTAGAGTCCATAGAGAATAACAAGTGTTTGGAACACAGATCAATACACAGTCCTAGAGTCAAATGATTTTAAAGTAGGAAGGAATCTTAAGAGTTCAACCCCTTCAGTTATGAGAGGAGAAAATAAAGCCCTCTGTTAGCAATCAGCTTATAATAGGGAGATTAAAACATCAGGATGTTTCATTTGACAAGCACAAAGTTGCAAAACAGGAATAAAGAAGAGAAAATGATTAACCGTTTAGAGATCATGGGGAAATCTCGAAAAATAGGGAGAGTTAATAAAGCAAGTTAATATGGACTAAGTTCGTTAAAAAAAACAAGAAAGGATGCAGTATCACGAGAAGAATGTACTTGCTAAAGGAACTTCAGGAGAAAGATGCAGACTTTGTATCCCCCCAGCATTTAAAGGTCCACACTAATATATTTTTGACTCAAATTCTAGATAAAAATGATTAATCAGTAAGCAAAGATTTATGTGGCAACTCATAATGGAAAGAATGGTGAATTAGGGGTTAGAGAACTTCGGTTCCAATCTTGGTTATTCCATTTATTCTCTATGTGATCCTGGGGAGTTTTCTGGCCTTCAGTTTCCTCATATGTAAAAATGAAGGAGTTTAACTAAACGACCTATGAGGTCCCTTTCAACTCTAAGTCTATGACCTATTAAATACCTACCATGTGCCAGGCACTGGGTTAGGTTCTAGGAGTACATACCTATGCAATGTATCACAACGAAAGAAAGAATTCTCTTTAAATTTTAAGTCTCATACACAGTAGCCTCAGGTCTTATAGATGTGTGTACAAAGTTGAAAAGACTGGGAATTTGGGCCTATGGGAATACACTGTGCCCCTGCATTCTTTACAAATAATTTAGGTTGTAGACAACTTGGAAGCCATAGTACTTGTAGGTACTATGGGCCTATATCACCTGGGCTATTAGGAAGCTATTGATTTTCTCCACTGGTACCACTAGTACCACTAGTGTCTGTGGTAGAATTATTGCCATTACACTGATAAGATGTTTTGTAACATGTCTCATCTCTGTGCTGATGATAGGGCCTGGAGACGGAAAGATGAGTTCAAATCCAGACTGCAGACACTTCCAAGCAAGTCACTTACTTTCTGTTAGTTTCAGCTTCCTCCCCTATAAAATGGGCATAATAATAGTATCTACTTCCCAAGGTTGTTGTGAGGATAAATAATAATCATAAAGTGCTTTGCAAGTCCTTAACATCCTATATAAATGCCATGTAAATATACAAATGCTAGCTACTACTACCATGACTTATCTCGCACTAACATCCTTCCTAACTTCCAGTTTCACACTTCTATCTATCCATTGAATTAGATGTCCAGAAGAATCTTAAAATCAACATACCCAAACCAGAACTCATTATCTTTTCTCTCTCCCAAGTCTCCCTATCACTGTTGAGGATACTGCCACCCTCCCCGTCACCGCCTCACAACTTAAGTGACACCCTCGACTACTCTTTCTCTTACCCCTCATATCCAATCTGCTGTCAAGACCTATTGATTTTTATCTTCGTTATATCTTTCATATTCACTCCCTTCTCTCCCAGAGGAATGTCAGAAAATTACCATTGTTCTAGTATACACCTTTAGCAGTGAATAATTGCAGCATTTTTCTAGTAGGTTCCTTGCCTCAAGTCTCTCCTTAATCTAGTTCATTCTTCACTCAGCTGTCAAAGTGAACTTCTAGAAGCAAGGTCTGACCATGTCTTCCTGCTTCTATCCCCCATTCAATAAATTCCAGGGACTCCAAGATCAAAGAGAAACAGAATAATAGAATATTAATAATAGAAAAAATATGGGGAGGCTAGGTGGTGCAGTGAATAGAGCACTGGCCCTGAGTTCAAATCCAGCCTTAGACACTTGACACTTACCAGCTGTATGACCTTGGGCAAGTCACTTAACTCCTGCCTTCCCCCCTCCAAAAAGGAAAGAAACAAAGGAAGGAAGGAAGGAAGGAAGGAAAATTCTCAAAGCTCTTCATAACCTGGCCTCTCCTACCTTTTTAGTCTTTTACCCTACTTCACCCCACCCCTTTACACTCTATTATCCAGTGACATAGGCCTCCTTGCTATTCCTATCTCTTGACTATATGCTTTTTCACTGGCTGTCCCCCAAGCCTGGAACTGTCCCTCCTTATCATCCTGGCATCCCTGAGGGCCTAGCTGAAATCTTACCCTCTACAAGAAATCTTTTCTGATTCCACTTAATGCTAATGCCCCCCCATTCATTATCTCCAGTTTATCCTATGTATATATCTTGTTTGTACTAGAGTTATTTGTGTGTCGTCTCCTGCATCAGATTGTGAGTTTCTTTCTTTTCTTTTTTTTTTTTTTTGCTTTTTGGAGGGCAATTGGGGTTAAGTAACTTGCCCAAGGTCACACAGCTAGTTTTGGTGTTAAGTGTGTGAGGTGGGATTTGAACTCAGGTCCTCCTGACTCCAGGGCCAGTGCTCTATTCACTGTGCCACCTAGCCGCCCCAGATTGTGAGTTTCTTAAGGGCAAGGTTTATATGCTGCCTTTCTTTGTATTCCCCCAGCATTTAACATAGTACCTGGCAAAAATAGTAGGCATTTAGTAATGTTTTCTGACTTACTGACACACTAGGTTACATGTGGAATATATGTGGATATTTAAGAGGATGAGCAAAAGGAGGTTAGGGATGTCATTCAAGCAGAATGCTTTTTAACATATATCCTAAGAAGATACATATATGTGCATGTGTATATGCTTATATCTATCTATCTAAAGCTTATGTAAGCTACTCTACCTAGTTGGCACTAGAACACTCCACCAAACTCCCAGCCATCTTCTTGCCCATGCTGCTGCCACATGCACATCCATCCCTGCCCCCTCCAACCCTCATCCTGCCTCTCTCCCTTCCCCCCACACACTCTGGGAAATGTAATCAAATCAGTGCCACTATTGTTTCTGGAACCTCAAGTCCCCAGACTCGCCATGGCTTCACTCACCATCCCTGTGAATTCTCAGATCAAATACTCCCTTAGTATGTGTTTTCTCTCCTATTAGAATATAAGCTCCTTAAGGGCAGTGACTATCTCGGTTTTGTATTTTTATCCCCATCACTTAGCTCAAAAACATAATAGTTATTTGTTTGTTTCCTCTCCATGGGGAAATCTTTTGTCTTTCTGTCCTTGACATTACTCCCCTCTCTGAAGTCTACCAACTGAAAGAAATGGGGCATTTAAAGAATTAAAGAATATTCACCCATGGGTACTCACCTCCATGGGGAGACTCCCGTATGTCCCAGATGAGAACCCGTCCATCATCTGAAGAGCTGGCAAAAACATTATCATTCACAGGACTCACAGACAGGCCATAGACCGCATCTTCATGGGCGAAGATATCCAAAGTCTCGCTGCTGAGAGACAGAGAAGAAAGAGAGACACACACATACGCAGACTTCTACCCTTCTGGCAGACATGTTTTGTTTGGGGGAGGGGGGAATTTCCAAAATCTAGCAATTATATGACAACTGTTGTGACTTTTTTCCTTTGGAGGGGACCTGTTATGTTATTAGTGAATGAATTCCCCAAAAGGGAATTCCTTCTATCAATTCAGATCTGAAACAGCTTATGATCTCAAAGGGCATCTAAGGTACTGAAAGGTGAAGATTTGCCCACACAGACAAGTATTAATCTCCTTTTTTTTTAAGAAGCATGTAAGTGTTATCATGACATGAGAAATGACAGCCACTTGGGCAAAAACGAATGAACTGATGAAAAGCAAAGTAAGTTGAACTGGGAGAACAGTTTGCACAACCACCACAAGAATGCCAAGAACACCACCAAAAGACTCCAGAATACTAATCAAACGAATGATAAACATGCCTGGTCTCTCTCTCAGAGAGGCAGTGGACCAAAGGTGCAAAATGAGGCATATGTTTTCAGCCCTAGATAACGTATTGATTTGCTTTATTTGACTAATACTTATTTGTTCAACAGAAAGAAGGTATAGAATCACTGAGAAGTGATAGTGATGTTCCTCCAAAAAAAAAATTCCTCCCCAATTTTTTTTAAATTCTTAAAAATAAAGGATATGTTACAGTATTTTAAAACTTTCTAAATGTGCAATAATATTATTGGTTTGAACTTCCTATTAATTGAGCAAAATCATTCAATAGATCAAACTGACTTTTTCTTTTCTGAAATCCTATAAAACAACAGTGTTTTAGTTTCTAACAAGAAAGGAGGGAAGGTTTTGAAATTGTCAAATCTAATTGTGATTGAAGCAAAAAAAAAAAAGTATGCTGGAAATTGATTTTATTTAAGCTTCCTCCTTCACCCTTTTAAGTTTTCTCCTAAAAATAATTTTATGGTGACTCTCAAAAGAATATAAAGTCACAAAACTATGCCAAGTTCCTTCTTCAGAAGAGGAGTTTTGTAGTTTAAATTGTTTTTTAGAGAGTATTATTTTGGCTGAGAAGAAACCTGCCTCAGTGTTACAGAAGCAATCAATCACCTTCACACACAAACAACCTATTTACCTTTCAACATCATGGAGGATAACTTGTTCATCATTTCCTATAAGGAAGAAAAACAAATGGCTAATAACAAAAGTTTTCTCCATGCACATTTTAAGTTAGTACTTAATAAAAATTTCTTGTAGAAATCATCTACTTTGATTGTAAATAGAAGAATCAACAGGAAAAGTTTTTAAAAATAAATTTGGAGGAGGGATAGGAATGCTATTGTATGTAAAAAGGGTCAACAGCAAATAAGGATAACAAAATATTCTCAAAATACAGAATCTAGTGAGTTAATTTTAAAAATAAAAAGAAAGTTTTGCCAAAATGAATTGGTTGGACTATATGACAATTAGGGCCATTACACATTCTCATATCTTATGGTTCTAAATATGTGGGAACATTAGATCCAAGTATTTCCATTTGTAAATCCCATTTCTTTCTTCTATCAAAAGATATGTGAACATTTTACTAAAATAAAAATATTTAGTAAATCCTTTCTATGTATAGTTCTACTTTTGAAGAGTTAACATGCATGTAAAAAGACACACAATAACTTCCCATTCTATATTGAATATGTGAGCAACAGTTGCCCAAAGAGGGAGAAGTCATCCTAGTCTCAATTGTCGTCATAGCCTCTAGCATTGGTAGCAAAGAGAGAGCAAGGCTGAATCTGCTGCTCTAATTCGCCAAAGAATGAGAAAGTCAGGTCAGGTTGAAGTGGTTTCTATTTGCCTCTTCTGGTAAACACAAATTCACAGGATAAGAGTTTCCTTTACCCAGGAGAAATACTTTAAGCATCTAGTAACTTCCTAACATGGTAACAGGACATTTAAAATGTCTTCACTGAGCTGTCCCCCTTGCTTCAGGACCCTGGTTACAATGGCTTTCACTTCCTCTTACCTCCAGAAAACACTTTAGTGTTCCCACTGTTGAAAGCCAGGCAGAAGATGTTAGAATGATGCTCTCCTTTCAACTGGACAGGTTTAACTCTGGAGTGGATGGCTTGTTCCATATGCCAGAGCAGAACCCTTCGGTCATCACCTCCTTGGGGAAGAAGGCAGGGCTAGGTAAGTTATGGCAAGAACATACATTTTGCAAGATGAGTAGGACAAACAAAACTACACTAAAGGAGTTTGCTTGGAGATTCCTTGAGAGTATGCATTTGTATGCCTAGTGCCTCTTGGTGAAATACAGGGACAGCAGAGGTAGAAAGTTGGAGCAGCTTCCATACATCTACTTTCTCTAACCTTCTCAATTCAACATGTAACTGTGAAAGACCCTCATTCCCCACCCCTAGAAAAATGTCATCTGACTTCCAGTTTCTTCATTGGCTTCCCACTGTCAAATTCTACTTATTTGTCCAGAAGAGTAATCTTGATCTTTCCCTTAAAGCATTTCTTTTCTTTCTTTATTTGCATTTTGGTTTATTTCAATCTTGAGGAGGTTTAAGGAAGACTTAATTTTTATTCTCATTTATATAGAATAAAAAATATATATATTTAAAGTGAATGGGATAAACATGATTGAAAGTCTAAACAAGATTCCCTACCCTGCCAAATTCTAAATCACACAGAACACAAATCTAGGATGAAGGGAGATGATGTTAACAACAATAATGATTCACATTTACTTAGCACTTTCCTCACAACAACCCTGTAGAGAAGGTATTCTAAATATCAGCCTTATTTTACAGGTGAGGAATGAAGCTGAAAGGGGTTTAACTGACTTGTCCAGTCCTAGAACTACTAAACGTGACGCCTGGGTATCTCCTCTAAGTCTATAAGCATGCTCTTCCCACTGAACCATCTGCTACAAAAGTTAAGATTTCCATAAAAGAGCCTGGTCCTTGAATTCAGGGCAGCCTGTCTCCCAGTCTTTCTCCAGGCATTGACCAGTTAAAGCACCTTAGCAGTCACTTAGCCTCTCCTCTCAGACTCCATTTCTTCAGTTGTAAAATGGGGATAACAACAACTTCTCCTATAAGGGTGTTGTAAAGACCAAATGCGCACACATACATAAAAAGGTACGTTAATGTTAGCTATCATTATGTTTTGCCAAAAAACTCTCATTCTAAAACAACAAGTTGAAAATAAAAGCAAAAAAAATTAAGGAGGAAGAAGCATTAAGATTTTGTGGAAGAGGCCACACTCAACAGCTATAACTGAGAGCATCACTCAATCAAATGAAACTGCTCTAATCTGATATCAGGGAAGCTTTGCAAAAACCTATTAGCACAAAGGAAAATAGTTCCCAGCCCAAACTCCACTGCACTGGCCTTGCCTAATCCCATACCACATCATCCTTTATGTTTAGCACCAGACATTCACAAGGTGATTCAATCTTTCAAAGTGAAGCTCTCATAAAGTTTCCTAAGATCATGTGAAATCAACTATCATAAATACCAAGTATGCTGAAGACAACCTGGGTTGGGACTGAAACACCCGAGGCAAAAGGAATGCTTCTGGCAGGACATATTTAAACACTCAATAAATGTCAACTTGAGTGACTGACTTTATACCCAGCAATCCTATTGCTAGACCTTTACTCCAAGATATCAACAAGACAAGGAAAGTGATCAACATACAACAACATTTATAGCAGCTCTTTTTTGAGTGGCAAAGGATTGGAATGTACTGTAGGAAATGAAGAAAGGGATGTTTTAGTGAAACCTGGGAAGAGCCCACTGAACTAAAGTAGAGTGAAATACACAGAGCCAGGAGAATAATTCCTTCTTCACATTACCTTAGAGAAGGAAGCCCTATTCAATATGAACAATTTTGTGTAGGATGCAACGAATATAACAGATGCTCTGGAACAGTTTCACTGTCTGAAACTTGCTTACAAAGTTTTTCTGTCAGATCCTTTAAACCCCTTTCACCCTTCCAAGAAAGTGAAAAGCTATTCTCCACACTGTACTTCTTCAAATCCAGTACCAGGGACAGAACGATTCCGCCCAAAAATATGAACAAAATTTAAAAAGGTCAAATGTAAAACAAGAACGTCAGGTATTTAAAGTCCTATTATCCCCTGCAATTCACCTAGCAAGTTCATAAATGTTTATTACTGTTTAAGGGGGTAGCTAGGTGGACAAAGTGGATGGAACATTGGGCCCAGAGTCAGGAAGACCTGAGTTCAAATTTGGCCTCAGACACTTACTATGACCCTAGGCAAGTCACTTAACCCTGCTGCCTCAGTTTCTCATCTGTAAAAAGAGTTAGAGAAGGAAATGGAAAACCACACTAGTATCTTTACCAAAAAAACCCCATATGGGGCCATGAAAAGTTGGACACGTGAAGCAGAAATCTGAAAAACAATTTTTACAGCCAATGTCTCTGATAAAGGCCTCATCTCTACAATATATGAAGAACTGAGTAGAATTTATAAAAACATAAGTCATTCCCTAATTGATAAGTAGTCAAAGGACAGGCAGTTTTCTAAGGAAGAAATTAAAGCCATCTGGAGTCATATGAAAAAATGCTCTAAATCACTATTGATTAGAGAAATGCAAATTGAAACAACTCTGAGGTACAACATCACACCTATCTGATTAGCTAACATGACAGAAAAGGAAAATGATCAATGTTGGAGATGTGGGAAAATTGGAACACTAATTCATTGTTGGTGGGGTTGTGAACTGATCCAACCATTTTGGAGAGCAATTTGGAACTAGGCTATGAATATATAACTACGCATACCCTTCAACCCAGCGATACTGCTTTTAGGTCTATATCCCAAAGAGATCATAAAAACAGGAAAAGGACCCACATATACAAAAATATTTATAGCAGTTCTTTTTGTCATGGTCAAGCACTGGAAACTGGGGGGATGCCTATTAATTTGGGGAATGGCTGAACAAGTTGTGGTATATGAATGTAATGGAGTATTATTATTCCATAAGAAATGATGAGCAGATAGACTTCAGAAAAACCTGGAAAGACTTACATGAACTGATGCTGAGTGAAGTAAGCAGAACCAGGAGTAAAACAGACACAGCGACAGCAACACTGTGTGATGACCAACAGTGATAGACTTAGCTGTTCTCAGCAATGCAAAGATTCAAAATAATTCCAAAAGACTCACGATGGAAAAGTACTATCTTCACTCAGAGAAAGAACTATGGAGTCTGAATGCACATCGAAGCATACTATTTTCTCTCTCTCTTTTTTATTTGTTTTCATTTTTTCTTTCTCATGCTTTTCCCCTTTGGTTCTAATTCTTCTTTACAACATGCCTAAGTAGAAATATGTTTAATATGAATGTATATGTATAGCCGATATCAGACTGCATTCCATCTTGGGGAAGGGGATAAAATTTAGAACTCAAAATATTATAGAAGGGAATGTTGAAAACTATAATTAATTTTTAAAAAGAAATGCAAATGAATACTATTGTGCGGTAAGAAATGATGAAAAGGCAGTTTACAGAAAAACCTGGCAAGAATTGCATGAACTGATGCAAAGTGAAATAGGCAGAACCAGGAAAACACTGTATCAGCAACATTGTGCGATGATTAACTATGAATGACTCAGCTCTTTTCAGCAACACAAGGATCCAAGACAAGTACAGAGCACTCATGCTTGAAAATGGTACCTTTACACAAAGAACTGATGGACTCTGTATGCAGAACATAGCATATTTTTTCACTTGATATTTTCTGTTTTTTTCCTTTTGATCTGTTCCTTCTTTCATAACTGTGACTAATAATGGAAATATTTTTACATGATAGCACACTTTATTATAAACTACATCAAAATGCTTACCATTTTGAACTCAGGTCCTCATGATTCCAGGGCCACTGCTCTATTCACTGCATCACCTAGCCAGCCCTACCTGAGACAACTTTTTAAAATTAATTTGTATCTTGAACATAATGAATATCAAAATGGGCATTTCCATATATGTAATAGAACAGAAAAAGAATGTTGTACACAAAACTGTGGATCTTATTATGTACAACTTCTTTTAAATTTAATTTTAGTTTACAACATTCATTTCCAAAGATAATTGAGTTACAAATTTTCTCCTCATCTTTCCCCTACCCCTCAACCAAAGAAAGCGAGCCTACTGAGTACTCCTTCCCCCAGTCTGCTCTCATATATATATATATACACACACACATAGAGAGAGAGAGAGAAAGAGAGAGAGAGGCCCCCTGAAGACGAGCATGGGTGGGCAGCCCTAAAGGGCCATTGCCAGGGCTATCACCCACAGGGCAGGGATCAGAAAGAGCTGGGTAAGACACAAAGGCAGGGTCTGTGGCAGGGGCAGCAGCTACTCCATCCACAGCCTAGAAATTTAAAAAGCTCCTCTCTGAACTTCCAGGGACCAGGATGGCAGAGTGAACCCCAGCTGTTCCAATCCTCTCCCCCCAATCCTGAAAACACAGTAATTATTGCCCCAGAGAAAAATTTTAAGCAGTAAAAGCTTAAGCTTAGGCTTTTTTTTTTTTAAGCTTAAACAGTAAGTTTAGGAACCCTGGAGAAAGGGCGTGGCTAAGGTCCAGCCTCAAAATGGAAAGAAAGCAGGCTACAAAGACAAAGACTCTGGAATCCTATTACTGTGAAAGGGAGGAACCAAACTCAGAAGGAGAAAGTATTGACTCCACACCCACAGCTGAAGCCTCAACAGGGATTATGACCTGGTCTCAGGTGCAGAACATTCCTAGATGAGCTCAAAAAGAACTTTGAAATCCAGGTTAGAGAGGTAGAAAATAAAATCAACACCTCTTTTAAAAACAAAACTGTGAAATTAGAAAAAAAGTTACAATGAAGAAAACAGCTCCTTAAAAAGTAAAATATGTGAACTAAAAATGAAATTTGAACATATGGAAAAGAAGCTTCAAAAACTGAGGAGAATAATTTGCTAAAAATTACAATCAACCAAATTGAAGCTAATGACTCTATGAGGAACCAAGAATTAGTCAAACAAAACACTGAAAAATTAGAAAAAGAGGTAAAATATCTCAATGGAAAAATAACCGGCCTAGAAAACAGATCCAGGAGAGGGAATCTGAGAATTATTGGTCTACCAGAAAATCATGATAAAAAAATGAGTCTGGACAATATCTTCCAAGAGCTCATCAAGGAAAACTGCCCTGAGATCCTAGAACCAGAGGGTAAAACAGGAATAAAGAGAATCCACCAGACACCTCCTGAAAGAGATCCCAAATTGAAAAGTCTGTGAAATGTTGTGGCCAAACTCCAAAACTATAAGGTAAAGGAAAAAAGACTACAAGTGGCCAGAAATTCAGATATCACAGAAACACAGTGAGGACTGGATAAGATCTGGCAGCCTCAACGTTGAAAGATCGGAGGAACTGAAATATGATTTTTTGCAAGGTGAAAGAGCTCGGGTTACAACTAAGGATCATCCATCCAGTGAGACTGAGCATAATCTACCAGGCAAGGAGATGGACATTCAGTGACATAACAGAATTCTAGACCTCCCTGATGAAAAAGCCAGAGCTCAATGGAAACTTCAACCTCTAATTACATGACCCAAGAGAGACACAGAAAGGTAGATAAGGGAAAACACACACACACACACACACACACACTCACACACACACCTTGTTATTTAACAAGAGCAAACTGTTTACATCCCTATATGGGAAGTTGATACCTATTAATATCGTGAATTCTATACCTATGGAGACATCTAAAAAGAGATATAGATAAATGGAGGGTGTGGGTATAAATTACACAAAATGATGATAAAAAACCTTATTAAGGGACTGCAATGAAAGAAGAGAAAAGAATGAAGCAGAAAAGGATAAATTATGCTACACAAAGAGGCATAAAAACATTATAGTAGAGGGAAAGAAGGGAGGGAGATGACCATTATATGAGCTTTTCCCTCACTGGTTCTGGTACAAGGAGAGAATAACACAATCAGTTAAGTATACAATTCTACAGAGAAGAGACATAAAACTTATCATAACAGAGGGAAAGAGAGGAGGGAGAGGAGCATTGCATGAGATCTATTCTCGCCAATCTTGGTTCAAGGAAGAAATAACATACAACACTGAGTATAAAAATCGATTGTATCCTATAGGTAGTAGGAGGGGAGAAAAGGTCAAGGGGTGGGGGGTGTTAGAAGGGAGGGAAGAAGTTGTAAGGGAGAAGAGTAGGAAAAAGGAAGGGACAGATAAGAAGGGAATACTGAGGGAGGTGGTGGTCAAAAGGAAAACTCTTAAGAGGAAGGGAGAAGGGGAAAAAGAAAAGCATAAACATGGGAGGGAATGGGATAGAGGGAAAGACACAGATAGTAATGTGAATGGGATGAACTCTCCCATAAAACAGAGGCAGATAGCAGAATGGATTAAAAACCATAATCCTACAATATTTTGTCTACAAGAAACACATCTGAAATAGGGTGCTACGCACAGGATAAAAGTAAAAGGTTAGAGTAAAATATATCATGCCTCAGCTAAAGTAAAAAAAAGCAGGGGTAGCAATCCTTATCTCAGGCAAAGCAAAAACAAAAACAGATCTAAGTAACAGAGATAAGGGAGGAAACTATATCCTGCTAATAGTTTTCTCTTGCCTCTTTTATATGACATAATTTACCCTATTCTCTCTCTCCTCTTCTCTCATTATATTCTTCTCTTACCACTTAATTTTATTTTTTAGATATCATCCTTTCTTATTCAACTGATCCTGTGACCTATGTATACATGTATACACATATACACACACTCACATATGCATTTATACACACATACACCCTTCTATACATACATATAAATTTATGTATACATACATATATATTCCCTTCAACTATCCTCATACTGAGAAAAGTTTCATGAGTTATGTTTTTCTATGTAGGAATGGAAATAGTTCAACTTTAATAAATTCCTTATGATTTTTTTCCTATTTACCTTCTCATGCTTCTCTTCTTGTATTTGAAAGTCAAATTTTCTGCTCAGCTCTGGTTTTTTCATCAAGAATAATTGAAAGTCCTTTATTTCACTGAATGACCATATTTTTCCCTGAAGCATTATACTGATTTTTGCTGGGTAGGTGATTCTTGGTTTTAATCCTAGCTCCTCTGACCTCTAGAATATCATATTCCAAGCCCTTCGATCGATCCCTTTGTGCAGAAGCTGCTAGATCTTGTATTATCCTGTGTTTCCATAATACTTAAATTATTTCTTCCTGACAACCTGTCATATTTTCTCCTTGACCTGGGAGCTCTAGAATTTGGCTATGATATTTCTAGAAGTTTTCTTTTTGGGATCTTTTTCAAGAGGCAATTGGTGAATTTTTTTAAATTTCTATTTTGCCCTCTGAACATCAGGGCAATTTCCTTGAAAGTTTCTTTCTTTCTTTTAGAATTAATTTGCTTACTTGTAGTTTAAAAGATTCAGTTCCACAATCCCGAGTTTCAAATTTTCTCTCTCTCCGTCTCCTCCCCCCCGCCACTCCCATGGTGGCATGCAGTCAAATATAGGATCTGCTAATACCTGCACATTAAACATTAGTCAGGGTGCAAAGAAGGATTATAACTGAGGGAATGAACAATGGGAAAGAAAAAACAAAACAAAACAAGAAAAAGAAAGAAAGCAGGTAGTTTACTTCAATCTGCATAAAACTCTGTAGTTCTTTCTCTGCATGTGAACATCTCTTTCCATCATGAGCCTTTTGGAGTTGTCTTATAACCTTGCATTGTTGAGAAGAGCCCAGTCTATCAAAGCTGGTCGTCACACAAATGTTGTGTCTGTAATTGTGTACAAATGTCTCCTGATTCTGCTCTTCTCACTCAACATCAGTTTGTCTAAGTCTCTCCAGGCTATTATGAAGCCCTTCTGCTTCTCATTTCACACAAGTATTCCATTACATTCATATACCACAACTTGTTTAGCCATTCCCCAATTGATGGACATCCCCTTGATTTCCAATTCTTTGCCACCACAAAAAGAGCTGCTATAAATATTTTTGTACATAAAGGATCTCTTCGGGATACAACCCTAGAACTGGTATTGCTGAGTCAAAGGGTATGCACTTTTTTATAGCCCTTTGGGCATAGCTCCAGATTGCTCTCCAGAATGGTTGAATAAGTTCACAACTCCACCAACAATGTATTAGGGTTCCAATTTTCCCACATCCTCTCCAGCATTTATTATTTTCCTGTTTTGTCATCTTGGCCAACCTAATTGGAAAGATGTGGTATGTCAGTTGTTTTGATCTGCATTTCTCTAATCAATAGTGATTTAGAGCATTTTTTCATATGCTTATAGATATCTTTAATTTCATCTTCTGAAAACTGCCTGTTAATATCCTTTTACCATGTATCAATTGTGGAGTGGCTTGTATTCTTATATATTTGACTCAATTCTTTGCATATTTTAGAAATGTGGCTTTTCAGAGACACTGGCTGTAAAAATTCTTTCCCAATTTTCCGTTTCACCTCATAATCTTGGTTACATTAGCTTTGTTTGTACAGAAACTTTTCAATTTAATGTAATCAAAATGATCCATTTTGCATTTTGTAACACTTTCTGTTTCTTCTTTAGTCATAAAATCTTTGCTTCTCCATAAATCTGACAGGTAAACAATTCCTTGTTTTCCCAGATGCTTACAAGGTCATCCTTTATACCTAGATTTTGCACCGATTTAGACTTGATTTTGATTTCTGGTGTTAGATACCGGTCTATGCCCAGTTTCTGCCATACTATTTTTCAGTTTTTCCAGCAGTTTTTGTCAAAAACTGAGTTTATATCCCCAAAACTGGGGTCTTCGGGTTTATCAAACAGTAGATTATTATAGTTATTGATTGTTGAGTGTTGCAAACCCAATTTATTCCATTGATCCACTACTCTATTCCTCAGCCATTACCAAGCAGTTTTGATGACTGCTACTTTATGATACAGATTAAAATCTGGTATGGCTAGGCTACCTTCTCTAGCATTTCTTTTGATTAATTGCCTTGATATTCTGGACCTTTTGTTCTTCCAAATGAATTCTGTTACTATTTTTTTCTAGCTCTATAAAGTAATTTTTTGGTATATTGACTGGTATGGAACTAAATATGTAATTTAATTAAGGTAAAATTGTCATTTTTATTATATTAGCTCTCCCCAGCCAGGAGCAACTGACGTTTTTCCAATTAGTCAGATCTGACTTTATTTGTGTGAAAAGTGTTTTGTAGTTGTGTTTGTATAGGTCCTGGATTTGTTTTGGCAGGTAGATTCCCAAATATTTTATAATGTCTACAAGTAACTTTAAATGGGATTTCTCTATCTCTTGCTGTTGGATTTTGCTTAAAATACGTAAGGATGCCAAGGATT
>CM053598.1:196385340-196407396 GCA_028646575.1 Pseudocheirus occidentalis
TGTTGGAGGAGGGCATAAAAGGGAACAGATTGTGGGAGGGGTCTTAGAGTGGGATTAATGTCCTGGGCTGGGGGGTAGGGGCAGAAAGGGGAGAAAATTTGTAACTTAAAACCTTGTGGAAATGAATGATGTAACCAAGAAAATAAATTAAAATAATAAAAAAAAGATCTGGATCCCCTAGACTCCTTGCTCCCTGTCCTGTTCAGTTTAGACCAAATAGTCATGAAAACACAATGCCTTCCATACCATTGTATATGTAGTGTGATTCCCAGCCCCTTTGCTTGATTCAACTTTGACCTAATTTCTTTTTTCCTTTGGCAAGGACTGATGTCTGCTAGTAAGACCTTTTAACATTTTTCATTCTCTATAATAATAATAACACCCCTTTAAGCACTTTAAGTTTTGTAGTGTCTCTAAACTCCTTATTTGGTTCTTCTCCCATTTTTCCTGGAATGAACTTGATAAGGCAGAAAAATTGAAGTTTTGACATAAAGACATTTCCCCCTTTACCCTCTCTTAAATTTTTGGCCTTTGTGCAATTTCACAATTGTCCTTTCTCTTGAGTTGGAATGTGCTCGCTTTACCTACTGTTCTTTTCTATCCTTTACACATGGGGGAAAACACATTGAGTTTAAGCATTTAATAAACCTTTAACCCAGAAAGCTTGAGGAAATCCATATTATTGGGCTTTGTTTAATCCATGTGGCACTTTTAAAGAGCATCACCTGAGTTACTTAGTCATGGTCATGGGTGTTGGAATCTGAATTCATGAGTCTAATCCTGGCTCTTCCATTGATTTCTGCATTGTAGTAGACAGGTTCATATTCCTCAGCTTCCCTAAATTCAATCTTTATTACCTCCCTGTGAACAGGAGAAAAGACTCATTCCCCTGGGAGGATTGCTGTACCAAGTGATTTTCTAAATGCTCTTTTAATGTGTGGTCGCATTAAAGGAACACCAAAAAATCTTTTCCCTGCCAGATATTGCGGGGAGGGGAAGTGAATGGATTTATTGCTTTTAATCTTGGTAGAAATAACCTAATTTAAATTAATTTTGACCAATCACTGACATTTGTAAGGCTTCTTGTTCTCTTTGAGTAAAGATTAACCCTGTGGAGGGGGTTGATAGCTCTTGGCTTCCTCTTTCCTCAAATGAAAGAAAAGCAGCTGAGCACACACTGAGGCAGTGCTGCTGAATAATAGTATCCTTAGCTAAGAGGAAACCAGGGGTTTTCTTCTCTCCTGAAAGGAGAGAAGAGAAGAAATACTTTCAGGCATTGTTTCTGGAATGTGAATCTGACCATAAAACAAATATGGGCTTGAAATCACATAGAGTCATGATTCTATAGCTGGAAAGAACCCCAGAGGCCATCCAGGCCAGCATGCTTATTTTGCCAGTGAGGAAACTGAGGCACAGAGAGCTGAATGTATCATTGTCATTTACCTGAGATTTTCATTGAACTTCTCTTAAGTCTTCCACCAGTCCTATCCTGCCCCACCCCATTAATCATCATCTTAAGTTTTATTACCTAAAAACAAAAAAAGAAACTATTCCAAGATGGAGTAGCTTGATGCAACTAAGTACAATGTCAGTTGCAACCAGGAACATCAAAGGAATCTCACTTCATCTCTGCACAAGATACCCTCCCTCCATGACAATGAGAAACACTTTGGTACATATACATTCCTGTTTAGTGCGTCATTTGGTATTAGGAATCTTGGTACATTGTAATAAGTATTTGTTGAGTATATTTATTAAGTGCCTACTCTGACTTTGAATTGTAGGAATGATCAACTGCAGATAAGCCTGTTAAGAGAAACACAGGTAAAGATGTATGGGATGATTTACTTTGGCACTGAACTGCTTTTCTCTTAGAGGAATAGATTTCTTAAATTCAAGTAGGAAAGTGTTGAATTCAAGTGGTGGGGACTGCCAGTCTTTTTGAGACAGTTTCCCCATAGGCTTGCCAAGAAGAAAGATTACTATAAGATTACTATGAATTATTTCTGCTTAGGAGATAGAATGAATTCACTTTCCTTCCATATCGACAGAAAATAAAAAAAATCCAGAGACTCCCGTGAAAGCTATAGACTTCTGCCAGGTGACTGTGGATGGGCTGAAAATAAGAGAGCAGTATATATATAATTAGGCTTGGGCTGTAACCATAGGATTGTCCTGGACAAATCTTGGCTCCTCTTTAACCTGCTTGGAATTAGGAATAGAAATGCTTATTAATATACAAACGGAAGTAGTGTTTGCCAGTGAATTTTTCTTTCCTGGAAGGTTATTCTCCACTGAGTTTACTTATACTGTTTTGGAAGCTAAATTTGTTTTTGTTCTCTGTTATTCTTACCCCTCCCTATGATTACCAGAAGTTGGGTAGTTTGCATATAAGTGACTGATCTTATATTGAAAGACTTGAGTTCTGACTGGTTCTGTATTTGAATAATTTCTTATGCCTCCTTAGTAGATATTCAGCTAAGAAAATTACTGTTCTCTAAAAGCCTTGTCATTTATTCCTTACACATGACTGTGGACTGAGTTTGGACACAGTCTAGACTGTGGACTGGATCCACTGGCAGAATATATTTTTAGTCATATGAAGTGTAAAATCAAGTTTAGACAGGGAAAGGAGTGGTTGTGTTGTTTCTAGAGCTATGTAGAACATTAGTGTCCATTTTCTGCCAGGTATGAGTCCTTTTAAGAGACACCTTGAATAGAGACTGGTCTAGGAATTAAAGGGTGACATTGACCAATAGGCTTAGGGACAGCTTTGAGTAAAGGTAAAACAAATAGATAGGCCCTTTTTTTGTGGTATTGTTTCAGAAGCTCTAGGAAAGGTTTCTCCTGCCCAATAAAATTTTTCCTTCAAACTAGTTTGTATCAGACATTTTACCATTATAGAGATGATTTTTTTCTTTTTGGTCTGAGTTTTTATTGACTCTTAAAATGAAGATAACTTTGGGGAAGGGTAGCAAACTAAACTTTGCCGATTAGATGATTGGACGTAGTTCTGAGAGTAGATTTAGAAAAGTGGTAGGAAATGATGAGGTGTAGGCTCTGGGACCCCCCCCTCCCCTTTTTGAGCTCTCCTTGATTCTTTGAGGTACAGGCTCTGGGAAGGTGAACCTTCCCAGGGAAGACATTTGCGTGAGGTCATGAGCCTTGAGTTGTGGGTCTGCCCAAGTCTTTAGCCCCCTTTGTTCCAATAGTTTCCTACCCTTGAACTGGCCTGGCCCATCGTTGTCTATAGTCTCCAGGTAGCCTCCAGCAACTTCCCACCCTTAACCACTCATTATTGGAGTCTGATCTCATCTGACTCCTGAAGACCCTCCCCAAACTCCTCCTCTGGATCACCCCTAGATTCCTCCCACAACCTTTTTGTATATAGAATCCCATCTTCCCTCCATGTGTTGAGAGAGCGCCATGAGATAGCTTGGTACAGACTTGCTCTGTGAGAGGGCCATAGACTGGCTTAGCATAGACTGGCTCCTTAAGAATCTACCCCACATGGCGAACTTGAACTTTCAATAAACTTTACTTTTTCTTTGGCTGAGAAGACTTGAGTGGAATTCTTTCAGCAGGACCCGGCATGTTGGTATTTTGGGGTCTCAGGCAGCCCCCTAACCCTCTTTGGGTTCCTCTTCAGAGAGAGAGAGATCTACTGAGTTTATATATGGGGGAAATCTACCACTTTTTAGGGCTGGGAGGGGAAAGAACATAACATAAGGATTCTAAAGATAAACTCTGAGTGGGTGGGGCAGGGGTTTAGGGTAGGTGCTAGGATGCTTTTTTGTCACATTTCTAAGATTAGGATAGCATGTTTGTGGAGTTTTATGAGGGAGATTTGTTTTTTGGGATAGAATCTTGGTTTAATCATAGCCTTAGAAGATAGTAGTGATTGACTTAAAGAAGGCAACAGCTTTTTTGGGGGGGAGAATGGGGGTTGACAAGACCACACATGAAAAACAGGAGGCTGGTAGGAACAGAAATGAAATAGTGATGTCAGAAGAGGTTCGAGATGAGTTCCCAATGAGACATGTTTTCTCTTGCCCACTAATCTGAACATAGTAGACCATTTATAAATATTCATTGCTTCACAAACTGATTAAATACTCACAATATGCTTTGATTTTCCCTGGCTCCCTACCAAGACACTGTCACTCAAGATTAATTCCCTTCAGGTGTTCCATAACCTTTTCAATTTCTTCATAGTATCCTAAAGAACTTTTAAATAAATCTGCAAGGCTGAATTTAAATGACCTTCCTGGCTTAAGATTCCCTATTAGTTAATCAAGCCATCAACAAGCATTTATTAATTGCCTCCTATATGTCAGAAACTAAAGATACAAATAGAAAAATATAATAACCTCTTCTCCCAAGGGACTTCTGTTAGGGGAGCTATGTACATGTATAGATATATACAAACTAAATGCAAAAGAAAAACAAGGTAGTTGGAGAATTGAGGGCACCAGCCCTTGAGTGGATCAATAAAGGCTGTACTAGTATAGTAGATAGTAATACTTGAACTACCACCGTTTATTTTCTCTGCCTCCCACCTTCTTTCCCCATTGGAAAAAAAAAAGAAAAATAAAACCCTGATAACATTTGCATAATCAAGTAAAACAAATTCCCACTTTGGCATTGTCTCATTCTGCCTTTAAGCTCTTTGCCAGGAGGCCTGCTTTCATCTAGCCCCCTGGTTGTTCTTTCCTCTTTCAAAGTTGTTTGTCATTAGAGTATTGTTGGCATATACATTGTTCTTCTCCTTCTGTTCACTTTGCATCAGTTCACACAAGTCTTTCCAAATTTCTCTGAAACCAACCGAAAATATTTTTTGTCTTTAGGAGTCCTTTATTCTTTCTTTACTTGAGCCCCTTCTTAAAGGAAGAGAGGGATTCTTTGAGATAAAGGCAAAGAAAATTCCATTCCAGGGATGGGGCACAGTCATCACCAAGGCATGGGACTACAGTCTATGAAAAACGGAGAGGACTTGTATTACTTGGACTTAAAGAATGAGAAAAGGGGCAGCTAGGTGGTGCTGAATAGAGCGCCAGCCCTGGGGTCAGAAGGATCTGAGTTCAAATCCCAAATCAGACACTTAACACTTAGTAGCTACTAGCTGTGTGACCTTGGGCAAGTCATTTAACCCCAATTGCTCTGCCTCCCCCCCCTCCAAAAATATAGGAAAAAAAGGAATGAGAAGAGCAGTAATATATAAATGAATTGGGAAAGATAGGTTGGGACCATTTGTGAAGGGCTTTAGAAGCCAATCATAGGAATTTTTATTTCGTATTCCCTAGAGCAGCACTTAACAAAAAATCTTTCACTAGGAATCTGTAGGAACTGCAGAGTTTCTGCAGAAGATTTAGATGAATTTCAGTGCTGAAAGTAGACCTTTTTACTTAGCATGTTGATGGGACAACCACATGGCTAAACTGAAGACACCCAGATCATCTGGTAGTAGGGCAACACCCTAGACCCTTTCAGTAGGAACTGGATTAACACCTCCAAACTAGGATAGCTCATCAACCTCTTCCTCCTCTGGATTGGAAGCAACACCTCCAAAATGGGGAAGAATACAACTGGCTCTGTTACCACAAACCTTTGGACTAGATTATGTTTGGACGATGGCAGGAAGGAGACTACAATAATCTAGTAGAGATTGTACTGAGGACTTAGTACATAGCAACTTTAAATTCTCTTTGGGACACCTGGGTCCATTTTTGGAGGGCAGGTCAGGGGATCATGACCTTTCTGTGATTCAGAGTAACTCATTTGTTATATCCTCAAGGAGAGGATCCTATTCAGGCAAGTCATGAGTTCTCACCCCTGAAGTCACAGTCAAGGAGTTCTTGCTGTAGAATCAAAGATTGTAGATAAGGGAACAAGTTATCTCAGAGAGGGTACAGGGCACAAGAAAGGGGCAGCTAGGTTGGAGAAGGGAGCATAGCTAAGGAATGTATGGCATGTTAGAGAAAGACTAGGTCAGAAAGAACAGGTATTTCTCCATATTATGAGAGAATCCATTTTACCTTTATGACATCTCCTATATGTTCATACAGCTGTCCACTCTGATACAAACCCACATCACCATTCACTTGGATTATAATAGCCTTCTCGTGTTTCTGCCAGCCTTAAGTCTGTCCTCAGCTTCAATCTATCCTTCACTCAGCTGCCAAAGCGTTTTTCTAAAGCTTTGGTCTGATCTTGTCTCTCTTCTCTCCCCTAGTCTCTTCCCTCTATACTCAGTAAACTCCAGTGACTGATCCCTACCACCTCCAGGATGAAACATACACTCCTTTGTTTGACTTTTAAAGATCTTCACAACCTAAACACCTTTCCAGTATTCTTGTACTTTGCTTCCTTTCAACTGGTATAGTATACATACTGTATGTATGTATAGTATACTACATACTATAGTGTACATACTATACCAGCCAGTCATATCACCCTTCCTGCTGTTCCTTGCATATGATAGCTTCATCTCCAGTCTCCATGCCTTTGTAGTGGCTATTGTCCCATGCCTGAAATGCTCTGCCTTGGGTTTCCTTTAAGACTCGACTTAAATATAGCCTTCTACAGAAGCCTTTTCCCAGTCACTCAAGCTACTACCTTCCATCTATACTTTACATATCTTCTTTGTACCTAATTGTTTCAAACATTTTTTTGTTATCAAGAGCCCTTTATACTCTTAAAAATAACTGATGATTCCAAAGAGCTTTTGTTTGTGTTGGCTGTATTTATTGATATTTAGCATATTCTAAATTAAAACTACTAATTCAAAAATATTTATTTCATAGTTTATTAAAAATAATAATAAACCCATTACACATTAACATTTTTATGAAAAATAACTACTTTCTAAAACAAAAATTATTGAGAAGAGTGGCATTGTTTTACGTTTTTGCAAATTTCATTAATATCTGTCTTAATGAAGACAATTGAATTGTCCTATTGACTTCTACATTCAAACTATTGCTCTATGTTGTTTTTGTTGAAGTATATGTAGAAAAATTTGCCTCACACAAATATGTAGGTGGAAGAGGAAAATTTGCTTGTTTTAATAGGAAAATAATGCTTTAGTACTATTGTAAAAATAATTTTGACCTCACAAACCCCCTTTTCTGGTGTCATGAACCCCCAGATTTTTCAGACCATACTAGGAGAACTGCAGATTGACCTGTTGTCTCCCCCATTAAAATATAATTCTTTGTAATTCTGGTTTTTTAGCCATTGCCTTTGCTCCTACACTCATGCTGTTGAACGAAGGTGGAGAAAAATCTTGCAACTATTCTGATGGGGTCCACTACAAATTTGTTATATAACCCCAACTGGGCCCTAGCTGCTGCTAAGCAATCCTCCTACACCTCTTTAATTAACTCACAATCCCACTCTCCACAGCAGCTCTTCCAAATTTTTTTATCCCTTCTCAAACCTCCCATGGCTCCCCCAGTCTCCCAAATGAGAACATTACCTTATATTTTATTGGAAAAATTATTGGGGGGAAAAAAACATTCTCTGAGAGCTCCATTTTCTCCCTTTTCCTCATATCATTTATATGTCTTGCTACCACTATCTCCTCCTTCACCCCTGTCTCACATGAAGAGATGGCCTTTCTCCTTGCCAAGGCTAGTCCTTCTGTATGTACGGAAGATCCCATTCTATCCAGTCTTTTCCAGGAGATTGCCCTTTTCCATCATCCACATTCTCATTTATCCTCAATTTCTCCCTCTCTACTGGCTGCTTCCCTGCTGCCTTCAAGCACTCCCAGGGATGTCTCCCAACCTCAGAAACTTCACTTGAACCTTTTTTCCCTGCTAACTTTGGTACCATATCTTTCCTGCCATTTGTGGCTAAATTCCTTGAGATGGCCATCCACAATCAATGAGTCCACTTTTTCTCTTCTTAATTCTCTTTCAGTCTTGCTTCTGATCTCATTATTCATCTGAAACTGCTCTTTCCAAAGTTGCTAATAATCTCTTATTCATCATATTTAATGATCTTTTCATAATCCTCATCCCCTCTTAACTTCTCTGCAGTCATTTAACACAGTCAATCACCTTTTCCTTCTTGATACTCCTTTCCCTCTAGGCTTTCGGGACACTGCGCTCTCCTGGTTTTCCTGCCGTTCTGAGCACTCCTTTTCATTCTCTTTTTCTGGATCTTCATACAAGTCACACCCTATAGATATCCCACAGGGTTCTGTACTGGTTCTCTTCTCACTTGGTGACTTCATAAGATCTCTATGCTATTCTCAGATCTATTTATCCAGGTCTAACCTTTCTGCTGACCTCCAGTCTTGCGCCTCCAACTTCCTTTTGAGCATCTCAAACTAGATGTCCTGGAGACATCTAAAATTCGGCGTATTCCAAACTTGAGCTCATTATCTTTCCTCCTAAACTCTCCCTCCTTCCAAATTTCCATATTACTGTTGGTATCACCATCCTCCCAGTCCTCTGGTATTCATTTTCAACTCTTTACTCTCTCGCATCTCCCATGTCCAGTCTGTTGCCAAGTGCTGTCAATCTCACCTTTGTAAAATCTCCTGCATATGCCTCCTGTCTCTCTTCTAATAATGCCACCCCCTGATACAGGTCCTCATCTCCTCACACCTCCACTATTGTAATAGTCTGATAAAGGGGCTGCCTGCCACCAGTCTCTCCCCGCCTGTATTCCATCCAAATTGCCAACATCATTTTCCTAATGTTCAGGCCTAACCCTGTCATTCCCCTACTCAATAAACTCCAGTGCCTCCCTATAATTGTCAGGATTAAATATAAAATCCTCTGGCCTTCAAAGCCCTTCATAACCTAGCCCTCCTCCCCTATTATCTTTTCAATCTTCTTACATTTTATGCCTCCCTGCTCCCATGCACTCTTTAATCCAGCGCTACTGACTTCTTTTCTGTTTCTTAAACAAGACATCCTTCTCTTTCAGCTCTGGGCATTTTCACTGGCTGACCCCCTGTGCCTGGAATGCTCTTCCTTCTCATCTCTGCATTCTAGTTTCCCATATTTCTTTTAAGTTTCAGCTAAAAATCTCACCTTCTATTGGGAAGCCTTTCCCAATCCCTCTTAATTCTATTGCTTTTCCCTGTCTATGCTGTATGTGGCTTGTTTGTACATAGTTGTTTGTCTGTTGTCTCCCCATTAGATTGTGAGCTCCTAAAGGGCAGGGCACTGTCTTTTGCTTTTCTTTGTATCCCCATTGCTTAACATAGTGCTGGACATACAGTAGGCCTTTAATAAATGTTTGTTGGTTAATAGGTATATGAAATTACATGAGCAAAGTTATGAAAGCAATAAAAAGTGGTTCTTTTATGGGGATAGTGAGGGGTCTAAGGTGACTTGATCATAGTATTTGAAAAAGAGTAGTATGGGATTAAAAGACTAGATTCTTCAGTGGGACAATATGTGTTTAATGTGTTATGCCCATTTGAGGGGGGTGGGTTTGGGGCTGTAGATAAAAAACTCAGGTTTGGACATGATGAGTTTGAGATGTCTCAGGGACATTCATTTTGGTCGGTAGTTGACAATGTGAGACTGAAACTTAAGGCAGAGATCAGATATCAGTATACTGATCTGTGAATCATCTTTGTAGAGATGTCAAGGATGCTGGAATGCTATGTAAAGAGTTTGGATTTCATTCAGGTGTTAGTAGAGAACCATAAGTAATCCAATGTGAACTGCCTTCTGTGATCTTGTTGCACTCAGATTCCCCCAGGTAACTAGAAGCAGTGATGTAAGGAAACACACTATCTCTACTCACTGCTGTTCCTCTCAAGCCTCCACTGTGCTCAGAAAAAAGCTAGATGCTAAAATGAAGTTACCAGGTATTCAGTGTAAGTAGAGCATAAGTAATTACTATATCAGTTCCCACATAAACCTCAGGCATATTCTCCTCTCTTAACTCACTGAATGAGAAGAGTGGGTAACAATTTTATAAATTTGGGATAGAGACATGCTTAGAGCAACACATAGCTGCCCACTGCTGGTTGTAATGTTACTGATTCATTCAGGAACATTTGTACCACATGAAGCTGCTTCTCTGCTGTTAGTTTAATTCTCAACCTTCCTAATGCTGCAACCCTTTAATATGGTTCCTCATGTTGTGTTGACCCCCCCAACCATAAAGTTATTTTCATGGCTACTTCATAACTGTAATTTTGCTACTGTTATGAATCGTAATGTAAATATCTGATATGCAGGATGTATTTTCATTGTTACAAAATGAACATAACCCACAGGTTGAAAAGCACTGGTTTAGTTGATTCTCACCACTCTACTGCTGGTCAAATCCACTTCTGCTCTCAAAGTTCTGATACTGTGATAGATTCTCTTAACTAACAATTATCCTTAAAAAGTCATTGAGAAAGTGTTATACTATTATATCTGTAGCAGTTCTCTTTAAGACAACTGCCAAGGTCATTAGGCTGGCTTTCTGGACAGTGCAGATAAGCCCAGCCAGCTCTTCCACTGACCAGGATTCTGTGTCTTCCATCCAATTGTTATCCAGGGAATGCAGCAACAAATCAGCTTCAGAGTCTTTTATTTCCCCTTGTTTTCATTTCCCTCTCATACCAGAAAGAATAGCAGAGAATAACAACGGGCAACTCAGTTTCACTTGTCTCACCCTTTACATAGCCCCAGAGAGCCCATCCAGTGAGAATCACCTTTTCTCTGACCAAGCAGGAGCTTAGCAGCTAAAGCCTTCTTGTCTGTTGCTCCTTTTCCATACAGCCTGCATTGTCCACTCCTTTCTCTTCTTGACCACTCCAGCCTTCCTTCACAGGCCCACATCAGTGTCTCCTGGTGCTTAGTGACTCACTTTTCCATTATGAAATAAAAATCTCATGAGCTCCAATTTCCAGTATTCCCCATAGTTTTTTAACAATTATTTACCATTTTATTAATTTTAGTCTCTAAAGCTTTGGTTAAACAGTGTCATAAAAGTGAGCTGAAGAACCACAATACCCAGTAGACACACAGGTGTTCCTCAAACCCATTCTCTCAACATTTTGGGTCTCTGAAAACTGTTTCTTCACATTTGCATTTTATAATTTTTATTAAATGAAAGTTCTCTTCCCCTTTCAGCCACTAAACTGTTCACATACCAAAGGGGTATAAAGGTGTTCTTTTCAGTCCATCCACGTGTTGTTAGTTCTTAAGCTCTCTCTGTGTGTTAGCTACTGTGCCTAGCATCTGGGGATTCAAAAAAAAAAAACAAAAATAGAATCCTTGCCCTTGAGAAGAGAAAGAGAAAGGAGGGCAGGGAGAATAGAGTGGGAGAGATGATTGGGAAAGGCCTCCAGCATGAGGAAGAAGTTGAACAGAGCCTGGAAGGAAGGAAACCAGGAAGCAGAGGGTGAAGAAATAAGCGTTCCAGGCATGGAAGTCAGGAATATCCCTTGCTTAGAATCTGGGAATGAAATGTTATGTTCAAAGAAGTGTAAGAAAACAACCATTGTGACTAGATTGTAGAATGTGTAGATGGAAATAATGTGTAAAAGACTGGAAAGGTGTGAAGGAACTAGATTACAAAGGCCTTTACCACAGACGATTTTATGTTTGATCCTGGAGGTAATAGACCCTGGAGTTTATTAGTTTTCTCCATTTGGGTTTGTCTTCATTTTGTGGTTCCTGAACCTGTTACTATTTTTGTTATGTCCATAAAGGGTGTATGTACTATTTCAGTCTTTTTGCCCTTGTTTGCAATATCTCTATGCCCTAATATATGTTCAGTGTGTGTTGTGTGTGTGTACACACACATTTATATGTGTGTATACATACACACATATAAAGCATGCATGTATTATATATAACATGCATAACATGCATATGTAATATATATTACAGTCCCATTTAGAAGTTGTGTAGTCTTTTGACTGTAGTTTCTCTAGCAATTTAATTCTATATTTTCCCTTTATCTTTCTGTTGAAAGGACATTGAAATTTCCTGTCACTGTATTTCAATTAATTTTTTTAAATGAATTTAGTATTACAGCATTCAGAATTCATTATTTATATTTATTTGTTTTCAAGTTTGCTTTCAGCATAATGCAGTTTCCTTGTTAATCCTTTTTTTTTTTTTTTAATATTTCATTTTGCTTTGTCTGGTAGCGTGAGTGAAGCCCTTGATTTATTAGATCTGTTTGATGATAGTAAATTTTTTTCCAGTCTCTCATTTTAATTCTGTGTTTTTTAAAATGTGTTTCTTGTAAGCAGCAGATTGTGGGATTTTGTTTTCATATCCAATCTGTCTCTCATTTTTCATTTTATTGGATTGTTGAATATTTAAACTTATGAGAGATAAGTTTATATTTTCCTCTATTTGTCCTTAATACTTTACCCTTCCTCTTCTCCTGTAAACCCAATACTGTGTTACTTTGGTTATTTTAGCTTAATCTTTTTTTTTTTTTAAGGCAACTATATTCACTCTATTTCTTTCCCCTTTCCCCTCACCTCCTTGCCTCCCTTTTGTTACCCATTTCCCTCATTTTTTAGTTTAGTCTATTAGTTTATTTTTCTTGCTTGCTTTTATCTAATTATTTTTATCTAATTTTATCTAATTATTTTATTTATCTAATTATTTATTTTATCGAATTATTTAATTCTTCCCTGCCTTTTTTCCTCTCAGTAGTGAAGTAGGATTCTCATTCCTTCCCTCATTCTCTTCATTATTTAACTTCCTTTCTATTCCAGACTTTTATTCTTTGATTCATGGTCCTTATATTTATTTAATCCTTTATTCTCTGTATATATCATAGAATTAAAACTTTTGAGACTATTATTTTGAGTTCTCTCTTCTTGAACAGTTTCTGTTATCATCTTGTAGATCTTACCCCTCACTTCCCTTTTTACTCTTGCGTCTTATTTTTAGAAGGAACACTTCCTGCAGGTGATAGGGTGGATATTGCCCCATGGTAGGATTCTTTTCCTGTCACCTTCATTATGCAGTTCATTACTGACCTTTGACTTCTTTTCTCCATTTGCCTCAAAATTTCTTCCCTGGGTCCATATTCTTCTGGATGTCAATTTCTCTCAGAATTCTAATTTTCCTTCACCTGAAATAGGCTAAGCACCACACCCTGCAGATAAAAAGAGAGTTATCCTATGGAGATGGGGACTTTACAATAACTCTCTTCTTCCATAAGAGGAGCATTCATTAGCAATACTCCCTCCCACTACTGAAATAAGATTTTTTCTCATTAATTCATTTTTGCCTCCTCGCTCATTCTCCTATAGACTCTCTTCTTCCTGAATGCCAGCAGGAGTTACTTTCCTTTCATTGTTAACCTTTGACTTAATTATGGTACATCCCATATTCTCTTCTATCTTCTTCTTCCCCTCAGGGAGGGTAGAGCGTTTTTTTCAGGGAACATCAGGGCTGTATCTTTAATTCTATTATGCTTTGGAACATACTATTCTGTTCCCTCCTGCATTTTCTAGTGAGTTCAGAATAGTCTTGTGTCATTTTAATTTATTTTCCTTTATATTTTATAGTCTTTCTCCTGGTTGCATGCAGAATTTGTACGTGTGTGTTTTAGCACAGTGATTTATTTCTGTTTATTTTGTATCCTGCAACTTTGCTGAAGTTGTGTTGTTTTTTTTTTTAATTTTTTTTTTTTTGCTTTTTTTTTGGAGGGCAGTTGGGGTTAAGTGACTTGCCCAAGGTCACACGGCTAGTTTTGTGTGTGTGTGTGTGTGTGTGTGTGTGTGTGTGTGTGTGTGTGTGTTAAGTGTCTGAGGCCGGATTTGAACTCTGGTCCTCCTGACTCCAGGGCTGGTGTTCTATTCACTGCACCACCTAGCCGCCCCTGAAGTTGTTTTAATTAGTTTTTAGTTGACTCTAGGATTCTCTAAGCAAACCATTACATCATCATCTGCAAAAAAAAAAAGTGATAGTTTTGTTTCTTCTTATGCTTGTTCCTTCAGTTTTTTAAAAAAAATTTATTGCTGTAAGTTAACAGTTTTAGTACAGTGTTGATAACAGATATCCTTTCTTCATTGAAACCTGATCTTATTTGAAAGATTTCTAGCTAATCCCCGTTACAGATAAGGCTTGCTCTTGGTTTTGAATATATTGCTTATCATTTTACGGAAAACTCTCTTTATTACTATGCTTTCTAATGTTTTTAACAGGAATAGGTATTGTAATTTGTCAAAAGCTTTTTTTGCATCTATCTCAGTGGAATAGTTAATTTAACCACTGTGTATCTTGGAGTGTGTAATCTTAATTTTTTTCTGGAGGCAACATATGGATTCTTTTGATTGGCAATTGACTCTCCGTGTTCAGAAGTTCTGAGCAGTTTTGTATTATTTCTTGCATTCTAGTGTTCAGGTTTTTTGATTTGTCATGTTCTGGGAGGCCTATAATTCTTTTTTTTTTTTTTTGAGGGGGGAAGGTAGGGCAGTAGGGGTTATGTGACTTGCCCAAGGACACAGGGCTAGTTTTTTGTGTTAAGTGTCTGAGGTGGGATTTGAACTCAGGTCCTCCTGCCTCCAGGGCCAGTGCTCTATTTACTGCACCACCTAACCACCCTGAGACCTATAATTCCTAAGTTATTGCTGTACATTCTTTCTTTGAGGTCAGTGTTTTGCTTGTATGAATATGCTTCTTTTTTTTTAAGTTTTATTTATTTTATTTATTTCTATTGTTTTTTTCTTCTCTTTTTCCAGTTTGTCCTTTACTTCTGTGTGTTTGCATTCCCAGCCAGATATCCTTTCTTTTGTTTTCTTTGTCACCATGGATTCAGGTGTTTCCATTTTGCCAAGTTATTTCTGCTATGCTATAAATTCTGCACTCACATTCTTATTTGTTTTTAACCATTCAGGAATAGTATGCTGTGTGGTCCCATGCTTTCTTCAGAATCTACGTGGTCCTCTGCCTCATCAGACATTGAATCATTTTCCTTTGTTTCATAGTATTTATTCATAAATCCCTGAACTCTTTTAATAAATCTGGAGGCTATATTTCTTTCTGTTGTTAATGTCTTCTGTATTAGTTTGTTACTTGTGCTTAAGGTTTTTGAGTATTCTTTCTCCCAAGATTATTGGTAATTTTAGTCCTTTTTTTCCTTATTGTCCTTAACTGCTCAATTTTTGACTCCCTCTCCCCTCTGGTGATTCTTTCTCTAGGGGCTAGATCCTAAAGCTTCTTCCTAAATTGTCCTGAATTGGACAATTCACAATTTACTAGTAAAGATCTTTGACCCAGGTGACTTCTAAGGGAAAGGAACAGACCTTGTCTTTCTTTCAAACTTACTGGCGTGCCATGTGACCCTAAACACATGTTCCTCAGTGGCACAGAATACTGCTGGTAGCAGCCTGAGCAGATTTCTGCATTTTGGAATTTGGATCCCCAAAGCAGCGGAGGGTGGGAGGGCCAGGCTGAAGAGCAAAGTTCTCTTGTAAAGACTTTTGGTTGGCATATGCAGTCTTGTTGCTGGGAGCTGGAAGGGGTGGTGAATGTTGATTGAGTACTCATTAGAAGTTAGAAGATATTGGTTTTATTTGCTAATAGTTCATCATAGTTTTACTTTATTTGAAGTCTTGGGTCCTTAGACCATAGAGACAGTTGAAACTGCTTTATTCCTCACATGAAATGACCATTTTGGAGAGATTTGAGAGGTCATAAAGATTAGAGAAAATATCTAGGCCTCCATATTGTTTATCACATGGCCAAAAAGTTTTCCACTGCAGTCTATTAGTAAGAGGGGGTGGGGAGCAGTGTTTGATATATTCAGGCCCATACTTTTGAGCAGAGGGTGAATTATGGGGTGGGGGAGTGCGGGGAAGAGACTTGAGGTCAGCACATTAACACAAAGGCTATTTTAGTCCAGGTAAGTGGTGATGGCAGGTTGTGCCAGGATAGATGACTGTGTGAGTGGAAAGGAGGCATATACAAGAGATATTGTGAAGGTAGAAATGTCAAGAAAACAGTAGATTTGATTTTGGGTGTGTGTGAATGAGGAGCACAACTTGAGACCAAGGTTTGAACCTAGGTAACTGGGAACAATGGTTGTAATAGGGGAAGTAGGGAAGAAGGTAGGTTTTGGGGGGAAATAGAACAAGTTCTCTTTGTTTGAATGGAGAGTATGCAAATTATCTGCTCAGAAATGACAGCCCTTTTTATTGATACCAGAGTTCTTTTGTGTCTCCTTTTGGAAACCGTACTGCTCATATCCCATATGAAAAGTTTCTGTATGGGTTTTAGAAGATTTCATAAATACCAGTTTTTTTTCTGTTCCTTTCAGCTATCATTTGTTCACTTAATGAAGAAGGCATTAACAGTCTTCCTAATTGATTTATTTCTTCACACAAAAGTACTTTTTCTGCCTTGTGACAGTACTAAACATTTGTTTTTCTCAGTCTTTATGTGCTGAAAAAAGATGAACTATAGCATCCTCCCAAAATACAATAAACTCTTGATTCATGCAAATGCCACATACAGAAAGGTCAAGTAATCTAAGAGGGTGTTGGTATAGAATTATACAGCAGTAATTTTTTTTTTCTTTTTGGAGTGGGGAAGGCAGGGCAGTTGGGGTTAAGTGATTTGCCCAAGGTCAAACGACTAGTGTTAAGTATCTGCCTGAGGCTAGATTTGAACTCAGGTCCTCCTGACTCCAGCACTAGTGTTCTGTTCAGTGTCATCAAGCCATCCCCAGTAATTTAATTTTATGATGATTATGCTGATCACTGCAAGACCTTGAAGGTCCTTTCAAAAATCACTAAGACAAAATCATATTTGTAATAGTTTTAATGTTAATTATATTTTTAAATTTTAAATGCTACAAAAATTGGTAATCCATATGTATATAGATGATTATTTTTATTTAATTTGAATTTTAATATATTAATCACAACTTTAGAGTAATTGGAAAGTTGTAGAGGCAAATTATTCTTTTCCAATCTATGAATAAATAAGCTCCTTGCATAAGAATATAACGACTCGCTCTATAACTTAAGATGTTACCTGGTCTGGCCCTCTTGTAAGCCAGGCCCTTTGCCTCTAAATCCATTGCTCTCCTTTACCTACTACTCTACCTTATGACGGCACCCAGATTCTCAGTCACACATCACCAACTGCCGATTGGACATTTTAAACTAGACATCCAGAAGACATCTCAGATTCAGCATGTCCAAACCTGATCTCATTGTCCTTCCCCTAAACTCTCTCCTCCCCCACACTTGTATATTTCTGCCAAAGACATCGCATCATTCTCATATTTCAGGTGCATAATCTTGGTACTATCCTTAACTCCTCCCTCTCCATTATCCCATATATCCAGACATTTCTACCTCTATATATCTCTCACTTCTGACAACTTTCCATGTATTCACTCACACAGCCATTTCCATCCCTTTTCACCTCTTGTGCATTATGGTAGCAGCCTCCTGATTGATTTCTCTACCCCAAATCTCTCACTGCTCCAGTCCATGTTCTACACTCCTGCTAAAATGATTTTCTTTAAGCACTGATCTGACCTCTACTAAAAAAAAAACTCCAGCAGCTTCCCGTTGCCTCTAGGATCAAATATAATTTCCATTTAGCTCTTAAAGCTTTTAAAAACACCTTGCTTCCTATATTCTATAAACACTCCACATATATTGCTGTCTTTCTGATTAGAATATAAACTCCTCTTGTGTAGAGATTATTTTATTCTTTGTCTTGGCCCCAGTGCCTGACTCTTAACAAACACTTGTTGATTGGTTAATTATCCTGGATTTGGTATGGTTTTTTTGACCCAGGCCTATGGTGTCATCAGTGTGGGGAACTCTCAGTATGGAAACAGCTTTCACTGATGAAAACTGACAACTCATCTGTAACTTCTAGTTCCCTGGGAACACCAAGAGGTTTAAATGTCTGACTGTCACACAGCTAGTATAAGTAAGAAGCAGGCCTTGAACTTGGGTTTTCCACCTATGAAGCTAGCTCTCTATGCCATACTTCATTCTCTACTTTTCTTCCATAATAAAGATATTATTTTCATTTGATCAAATAATGTGTGTTGTTTTTAATGATGGTTATTGAATTACTAATGAGAAGAGGGCAAATATATCCATTATTACTAACCAATTGAAGTTCATATTGATTATGTCTTTACAAACATATCCTTGTGCTTAGCTTTTTTTTTTTTTCACTGATTTATCAGTGAACCACATCACAAGAGGATGCGTATTCTCCTTGGATACTAGATGCCCCTTTTCTGTTACTCATCTCTCAGATACAAAATGGTGGCTAAGAAGCAGGGCACGTAACAGTCAGATAGGAGTATAAATTCAGAGACCTTGGGGGTCATCTAATCCAATTCCATTAGTTACAGAGGAGGCATCTGGTCTGCAGAGAACTAAAATAATTTGCCCAGAGTCACATAGGTATTGAGTGTCAGTTTGGGATTTGAAGCCAGGTTTTCTGATTCTAAAAACAGCACTCATTCTGCAATACCACAATGCCTCCCCAGATTTTCTTAGGGCCATCCAGGAGATATTTTTGGCTTCTCTTAGTCCAGCCTATGGAAATAACATGTTATTGAATTTCCTCTTAAGGGTTTCACAGAAATCCTTAGGCATTTGCTATATAGAAATGATCGTAAGTTCTTTAGACTCCTCATCAACAGTGTCCAACTGTTGATGTTTTGTTTTCTGTATTTCAGCTCACTCTTACGCTATGGTGGTAACCTGTCCCTCCAAAGTGCCATGAGTGTCCGGTTCAACAGCAATGGGACTCAGCTGCTAGCCCTTCGGCGCCGCCTGCCTCCCGTTCTGTATGATATCCATTCCCGCCTACCTGTGTTCCAGTTTGACAACCAGGGTTATTTCAACTCATGCACCATGAAAAGCTGCTGTTTTGCAGGAGATCGTGACCAGGTAAAGAAAATGCATTCTGCTTCCTCAGTCCTAATTCCTTCACATTCCCCTGTTTGTGCATTGATCCTTGCCTCTTTTGGCATCCTATCTGATTCTGGTTAGGCCACTTTTGGAGGAAGACAAAAAGTGCTCCAGGGCATGGTAGGTACTACTGTTAAACCTTCTTACCCTGCATTATTTTGGATTAGTGAGTAAAGTACATGATTCTGAGAAGATGAAGTTCCAAGTGAACGAGAGAAATCTTTTTTTTTTAATGGCCTACTAATGAGAAGTTTCTCAATCAGGCAGAAAATATAATAAAACTTCCCAAGTGCAATCCAAGAAATGTGTACCACAAGTTAGTGATACCGTTTTTTCTCCTGATAACATAAACTGTGAACACCTTTGATTGAGAGTGGACTATAATTCTTTTTTCCTGCCAGGAGGGGAATGGAGAACCCCAGCCTGTTAGCTTTTACATTTACATTCCTTTGGGGAATTTCAACACATTAGCTCCAAACTTCCAGTTTGGTTAAAAATGTATGGGGATTCTTGCATTTTTTCTTGGTCTTTACTACTACAGATAAAAAACACACTATAGCCTCCACAAAGAAATAAAATTGTCAGTAACTCAAGCGGTGGAAAGACGCATGTATACATCGGTTACTTATCACTAACAATGACACGCATGCAAGAATTGGTCTATAAAACTTTACATCCAGGAAATGTTTGGTCACAAAAAGAGGCATTACTGGTCATGTACATCATATAACAAGATGGATAGCCTAAGTGCTGTCCTACTACCCATAGAATGTTAAAAGACTTTAGAAGATTCCTATTCAGCTGCATAGGTCCTTTATAAAAGAATTATGGGAGAGCATGGGCAAAAATGACAGTGAAGAAGACCTGAATGGGTTGTGATATGCACTAATGAATATTCACATTGAAAACCTACTGGAGCATATTTTATTACCAGTCCTTTTATTGGCCCCTTATGCTTTACAAATTAATAAGCTATTACCCACAAATAAAATTAATGTGGAGAAACTAGAACCAGGACACAAAGTATAAAATAAGCAAAGCCTAGTGAACCCACTTTAATTCAGTCTTCATTTAGAAGAGTTTTTTAAAGATCATCTGAGCTCATCTGACTAATCAAACATGAGAAAAGTGACTTGCCTAATGTCACAGAACTAAGTAGTAGCAGAATGAAGATCAGAATTCAGGTCTTCCTACGCTTCCCATTCCAGTATTCTTTCTAGACAACTTTATTCTTCCTGTTTCTTAGTATAACCTCCCTATTATGTTAAGGGAAAAAGAGAGAATATGACTTGCTACAGAATAGTTTTCTCTTCGAGATTCTCCCATGAGGCATTACAAATAGTGATATTTCATCTAAAGCATACTCTCCTACTATTGCTTGCAAGGACAGTCTTAAAACTGTTGTTATTAGAATTCATTAATTATTCCAGGTTTATTCCAGCTTCAGATCATAAGCGAACTATTGGTATCATTGACACTGAGGTCCAACAACACCTCAAGTAGATACAAAAAATAAATTAATCTATAAAAGGGTACATGCTTGTTTGTGTCAGGCCACTCTCTGTCCTACAATAGAGAATTCTTATAATATGAACATTCTTTTTGTCTATCATAACTTTTTAATTATATTTTTATTGATATCATTCTTTACATTTTTAATTACCTCCATTTCCCATGGTATTTTATTTTCTATTCTTTCCCAGAGAATCATCCTTTATAATAAAGAATTTTTAAAAGAGGAAGAAAAAAAATCTGTAAAACTAACCACAATTAAAAAAAAAAATTAATGGTGTATCACACTTAGAGTCTTCTACCTCTTCAAAGAAGTTGGGGAATTGGGGCAAGAGTTGTCTTCTATCTCTTCTTTAGGGCCAAGCTTGGTCATCATAATTTTGCAGTTTTCAGCTTTGAGTTAGTTGGTGGTGGTTTTTATATTGTTGTAGTCATTGTGTATATCATTTTTCTGGTCCTGTTACTTCACCTTGTATCAGTTCACTTTTACCTGTATTCATCCTGTTCTTCATTTCTTATAGTATAGTAATATTTCTATTTATTCTGAATATCTCTATTCAGTACTCCTGTATGTCATCATCCAAATCCAATTCCCCATCTCCCACCACCCGATTTCTTATTCCCATTCCACTTAATTCTCCCACCCCAAAATTCCAACCAAACACTAACCACCCCTTCCATTGTGCCTTCTGGAATGCCTCTTCCATAGGCAACAAGCTTTTCTTGAGCCTTAATCTTTTCCTCTCCCAGTCCTTCCATCTTCTAGCTGTTATTGAAACCTGGTCGCTCCCCTGATGACACAGCCTCTCTAGCCACCCTTTCCAATACTGGCTACACCTGCACTCGTTACCCTTGGTTCACTGGTCAAGGCAGGGAAGTTGGAAAACTCCTTGTTCCCCATTGCAACTTCCAGGTTCTCCCTCTTGCCTCCATCACTCTTTAATCTTTTCGTATCTACTACCCAATCAAAATCCTGGTAACTATTGTCTGAAGACCTCCAGGTCACTTTCCTTCTTCCCTCAATGAATTTGAGACCTAGCTCACAATTTTTTTTCCCCCTAACTCCGGCCCTCATACTTAGGGATGCTAACATACATGGTGACTCTTCCTTAAAACATAGACCATTATCTAATGCCATACACCAAAATCAAGTCTAAATGGATGCACGATCTAGATATAAAGGCTGATACTGTAAATTATCTGGAGAAGCAAGGAATGGTTTACCTGTCGGATTTATGGAGTAGGGAAGACTTTATGGCCAAAGAAGAGTTGGAGAGCATTATAAAATGCAAAATAGTTCATCTTGATTACATCAAATTGAAAAGTTTCTGTACAAACAAAGCCAATGTAACCAAGATTAAGAGGGAAGTGGGAAATTGGGAAAGAATATTTACAACCAGTGTCTCTGATAAAGGCCTCATTTCTTTTTTTTTATTATTATTAACTTGTTTGTTCGCTTTTAGGTTACAAGACTCTGTTCTATAGTCACTTCAGTTATAGATTTTTCTCCCCTTCCTCCCCATCCCCCACCTGACCCCCCTATGGTGGCATACAGTCATGTATAGGATCTGCAAACTCCTTCACGTTGTACAGTTGTCTGGTTGTATATGTGTTATAGCCAATGGAGTGAACAATGAGAAAAGAAAAACAAA
>CM053598.1:196407896-196433936 GCA_028646575.1 Pseudocheirus occidentalis
AAAGTCATTAGCTTCCACTTGTTCCACTCTAATTCTGAAGGAATTATTCTCTTCAGAATGCTTTTGAGATTCTTTTTCCATTTGGTAAATTTGACTTTTTAAGGCACGCTTCTCCTCACTGGCTTTCTGGGTCTCTTTTGCCATTTGAGTTAATCTATTTTTTAAAGTGTTGTTTTCTTCAGTCAGGTTGTTGACTCTCTTTTCATGACTTTCTCACATCATTCTCATTTCTCTTCCCAATTTTTCCTCCACTTCTCTTATTTGTTTTTCAAAGTCCTTTTTTAGATTATCTGCCCTCAGAAGTCTCCTGAAGTTAATACTTTTGATAGTATCATGAAGCACAGTATCTAACACTAGTGATATTTTTTTGACTATGAGTGCCTCCCCATGGATCATGCACTGAGTAAAAGTGATATGTTCATTGCTGCCAACTTTAACTTTTGCTACAAATCCAACATTGCTGCCTATCATCTGTACAGACTCCAACACAACTTTTCCATTCATCTGTGAAAAATTCATCAACTTTTATATATATATATATATATACCTTCCCCTCTTGTGTGCCCTTCTAGAAGACAACAAAACAATAATTCTTCATGTATGATTCCTCTATAAACATATCTTACATAAAGTAACAACTGTGCCATGTAAAAATGTTAGTTTTTGGGGCGGTTAGGTGGCACAGGGGCGGTTAGGTGGTACAGTGAATAGAGCACCGGCCCTGGAGTCAGAAGTACCTGAGTTCAAATCCGGCCTCAGACACTTAACACACACACAAAAAAAACTAGCTGTGTGACCTTGGGCAAGTCACTTAACCCCAACTGCCCTCCAAAAAGCAAAAAAAAAATGTAAAAAAAATGTTAGTTTTTCCTTCTGAATTGTGGATTTGGGGCTCACCTTAAGCTTGGTAATAAGCTGTTAGCATTGCTCATTACTAATTTCAGAAATACTTTTGGAAACAGTATCATTTGATAAAGGAATTTTATGGATTTCATCCCCATTCTTTTTAGCAGCAGGTAACATGAGATTTTTTTCCAATTGCATAGGGTTTTTTTGTTTTTGCCATTAAACAAGAAGTTTCTTAAGGTTCAAGTAAATATTTTTCATTAACAGTAACAAATTTCTCAGAACATTGTTTTTCTTTATTTGTAGATGTTAAAAGTCCTTCAAAATATTCCTTTGGCTTATATGTAGTACTCTGCATGCTTGGCATTAAAATGTCATTTTAGTTTGGCTGTTTCATGTTCTCTGAAGTCAAAACTTCATTACAAATTAAACAAAGAGATTTTCCCACACCATCATGATTATTAGAAGTAAACCCATATTGCAAAAATGATTCTACATTTTTTTCTTGTCAATTTAGGTGTACTACAACTTGATAGCAAAGACTCTCCTACATTGTCATCAATATTTTTACTTCTTCTATCTAAATTTAGTCACTTATCCATAACTGAAAAAAATATTTTTGCCCTAAAATATAAACAAATGTTGCTAGTAATTTCTCACATAAACACTAGCTTTAGTGTATGAAGTTACATTTGTTTGTGCTTAATTAAAATTGATGTCACACTTACATGCATACATTACATACAGTGGTAATGGTGGAAAAATATTATTAAAGGGCTTTTGTCTTTACTTGCTGCAATTAAACATTTATGTTTCTGTAAAAGAAGGAGATAACAATAATTTTTAAAGTCAAACATTCTAACACAATACAATCCAAAGATATACTAATATGATACTTACATGCTGAGGAATGATGGTAGGAAAATATTAAAAGTCTTTCTTTTCTGTAATTAAACTATTCTGTTTCTGTAAAAGCAGAAAACTTTGTAAGTACAGTAAAAACACCACAATTCATAACATACAATAGTCTTGATTCTGAGCCCAGATGTTTCTGGCAGTCTTTATTGTCATATACCATTGTGTGGTATGACAGCATGACAGTGCATAGTGCATGTGTTGTATGGTCAAAACCAAGGCTGCAGTGAAGTCATGTGATACAACCCAGGCAAGTTCTGCCAAAAACGCCCCGATTCATTACGCATTTGATTTAGAATTAATTTTTGGTTGTTGTGCATTCAGAAACCTTTTATTGTTGCCAAATTTTTCATGACCTCCACATTCATGGGTCTTGAACCACAGTTTAAGAAGTGCTGAATCTATAATTTCATCAGAGCAACTAGGTGGCTCAGTGCATAGAGTACTGACCCTGGAGTAAGGAGGACCTGAATTCAAACCTGCCCTCAGACACTTGCTAGTTGTGTGACCCTGTGCAAGTCGCTTAACCCCGTTTGCTTCAGTTTCCTCATCTTTAAAATGAGCTAGAGAAGGAAATGGCAAACCGCTACAGTATCTATACATTATGGCATGCTGATCTGCCTGCTTTGTGGTAAATATTCCTGATTCCAAGCCCATTGCTCTATCCACTGCACTGCCCAGTGGCCCCTATAGTCCAGAAGATCTAGGTTTAAATCTTGCCTGTGATACAAACTAACAGTGACCTTGGTTGAGCAAGTACTTCAACCTCTCAAATCGTCAAGCAAGTCTCTAAGACTGTAAGTTACAGATTAATTGCCAGTCTTAGAGTTGAGTTTCCATCCTAAAGTCATATATGTGGACCATTTAAAAAAATAATCCATTCTCCTTGAAGAGAGCAATTCTGTTTCTTGCATTACTCCTAGTGCCACCTAGGTAACTATTGTTATTCAGTTGTGTTCAGTAGAGTTCTACATGACCCCATGGACATTGTCCACTGGGTAAACCATCTTGGCAGAGAAACTGGAGTGGTTTACTATTTCCTTCTCCAGTGTGCCCCTATTTTATAGACGAGGAACTGAGTCAAATAGGGATTAAGTGACTTGCCCAGGATCACACAGCTGGCAAATGTCTGAGACTGTATTTCAGTGCTTCTCAATCTTCCTAATGCTGCGAACCTTTAATATGGTTCCTCATGTTGTGGTGACCCCCCAACCATAAAATTATTTTCGTTGCTACTTCATAACTGTAATTTTGCTACTGTTATGAATCTATCTGATATGCAGGATATATTTTCATTGTTACGAATTGAACATAACCCACAGGTTGAGAACTGCTGCTGTATTTGAACTCAGATTTTCCTGACTCCAGGCTAGTGTACCATACACTGTACCAACCAGCTGTCCCACCTAGGACTGCTTAATGCAGACTTTTTCACTGATTAAAAAAAACAACAACAAACCTTGACCTTTATTGTACTGAGATCTGTATTGTAGTAGAGTGTGTTGTGGTGACATGTTAATGTATTAAATTTGTTTCTTGCCATGGCACCTAATACTGGGCTCTTCACACAGGCTCTAATCCATATGTTGACTGACTTGTCACAGGTTGTGAAGCCTGAAGATTTGGTTCAGAAATACCCAGGATTTCCAGAATTTGAACTTCACTTTTCTGAGGATCAGCACAGTAGACACACAATGACACTTCTGCTTCATCTCACTGATCACACTCCATGGGAGGATAACATGCTAAAAACACTCCTGGGGCCATGTCCACCCATGGTTTGTTTAAAATGCAAAATATGATGCCCACCATCAGAGAAGCCATATCTATCATGCAATTAATTTCTGCTGGTAAGGGCAAAGATCTACAAAAAATAAGCATTGTGATGATTAATTTTAGTAAATTTCATAGTGTGGTTCATCCTGAAGGCCCACTCAGAGAACAAAGTTTACCCAGATTCTGCCTACACTGCCAGAGGAGATTATTTGAAGGAAGGAATTTGTGCCGATTCACCCTGAAAGCAATATGAGACCTTGCTTTGTAAGATTCATGGGAGGTGAGTCCAGTGAAGTTCACAGGCATGTAGGAAGCACCTACTGTGTCCCAGGCACAGTGCTAAAGCACTGAGAATACAAAGGAAGGTAAAAGGCAATCCCTGCTAGGTGGCACAGTGTGACACTAGAGTGCCAGGCCTGGAGTCAGAAAGATTCATCTACCTGAGTTCAAATCTGGGCTCAGACACTTACTGTATGATCCTGGGCAAGTCATTTAATCCTGTTTGCCTTGGTTTCCTTATCTGTAAAATGAGCTGGAGGGGGAAATGATAAACCATTTTCAAAAAATAGTTTTTAAACCATTCTTTGCCAAGAAAACCCCAACTGGGGTCACTAAGTGTGACACAACTGAACAACAACAAAGTGTCAAGGAATCCACAAGGAGGACAATATGCAAGCAGCTATGTACGAACAAGATGGAGACAGGATCAACTGGACATCATATCAGAGGGCAGCCGCTAGCATTAAATGGTATTGGAGGCTTTTTGTAGGAGTTGGGATTTTAGTTGGGACCTGCAGTAAGTTAGGGAATCCAGGAGGAGGTGAGAAGACAGTGCCTGTGATTCAAGGAAAATTTCCGAAGTTATTTCTTGGTTTAGTGCATATGCTGCTAAATCTAAGTCAAGAAGACCTAGGTTCAAATCCTGCCTCTGATATTTTTTACTTATGTGATTTTAAGCTCTAATCTTCAGAAAGCTCTCAAAGACGTGATTGTATGGTAATATGGACATGTTATCACTTCCAGAGGTGGAGGGAGTTCCCATCCTGGAGAAATCATATCCCCTTGACATGGCTTGAAGCTAGGTGATGAAATGGATGTAACCCTAGACTTGGAGTTCAAAAGATCTGAGTTCAAATCTGGGTTCAGACATTTACTAGCTTTGTGATTTTGGGTAAGTCACTCATACCTCTTGTCTGCCTCACTTTCCTCAGATGTAAAGTGGGTATAGTAGCAGGCGGTAGCCAAGGCCATTGTTAGGATCAAAGGACATAACGTGTAAAGTGCTTTATGGAGCTTAAGCTTTATAAATGCTAACTATTGTTACTGTTGTTGACACAGTGCCCACTGCAGCCTTCTCTTACCTAGTAGGTGATCTGAAGGATCCCGACCGTTCATGTGGCCGCTGGCTCTCTTCCAACTCCTTTCCTCTCTGGTGCCCTGTGTTCTGCCTGCTGTCGTTGCTAGGAGATGAGCGCTCTTGGTTCTCACGTGGGGCACAGTTTGGCTGGGAGCTGTTATTCCTGTGTGGGAGCAGCAGCCTGAACAGGGACTGGGGGTGGGAGTTCTTGTCATTACTTGGCTCTTTTGCCAAACTGATTCTGTCTCCTTTTGCTGCCTTCCCTGCTGGTCATCCTTTCTCTCAAGAACTTGCTCTTAATAAGAGATTAAAAAATAACTCAGGAGTCTTAAAAACACAGCTAGAAGCTCTTACCCTTTCCAGGAGGAAGAGTTAATCACCTTAGAATTCCCAACTCCATCTGCTAACCCTAGAAACAATGGAAAAATCCATAGTGGGTTGTATTTGAAGACCTAAAAATGCCTCTCTTTTAGTCTCTTGCAAAGCACTTTATAGATATCATTTTATTTAATCCTCACTGTCAAGGAGGTGCTAGTATTATTCCTCTTTTTACATATGAGGCAACTGAGGCAGACAGAGATTAAATTACTTGCCTAGGGTCACATAGGTAGTAAGTATCTGAGACCAGGTTTGAATTAAAGTCTTCCCGACTCTAGGTGTAGTATTCTATTCATTGCGCAACCTACCTTCCTCAAATCTTTCTACCTTTTCTAAGTGGTGAAAAATTATGTTTTCCAAATTCACTAACACATAATTCTCTGGTGCAGTAGATTTCTGGGGTAAAAGAAAAAAAATGTTTGTCACTGGCTTTTCAGAGTACACGTATCAGATTATCAGGTAAGACTGAAAGTTTGCTAAATAAAGTCGCAGAATTTTAGAGCTGGAAGGGGATATAGAAATTATCTCCTCTAATTGCCCATTTTGTACATGAGGAAAGTGAGGTAGGTTAGGAAGGATATAAAACTTTTTGAAGGTCATTTTAAAGCTACTTCTTGGTAGAGCTAAAATCAAAATTATTGCCCTATGCTGCCTCCTTGAATAGTCAAATAAGATTTGTTTCATTTATAGCCTGTCGTTGGTCACCCCAAATTTTGATTTTATATGGATTGGGGTCAATTTTGGGTTGCTATGCCACCTCTAACCCCCAGTCATTTGATATTGGTCTATTTTGCCCTTACATAGTTTCCTCTGAAAACTCATGGTAGAGCTTATTCTAGAACTCCACAGACTTTGATAAATGAGTGATGAAATTTCTCAAGGTATAAAAGTATTTGGTGCAGAGCAGTCTTTATTTCACCACACAGGCAGAATGCAGAAAACTATGGATACAAATCTCCCTCACCGGTGTGTCTCCTCTTCCCTGCAGAGATCTGTTTAGAATATAGATTGCTTTCTAAAGTATATATTGCAAAGTAATAACAAAATTGCCCTGATTATGTCCCCGTCTGAACTTTTTGTTTTCTTCTGTGTTGTTATTATAGTTTTATTGATGCTTTCTTTCTAAAACATTGTTTTCTATCACTACTCACAAACAGTTCTAAGCTCTTCTACATAAGGCATTAATGACATGGTTATCAAATATATAAATGATGTGAAATTTGGAGGGATAGATAAAATGTTGAATGATAAAAACAGAATTTTAAAAAATCTCAGCAGACTACAAGATTAGGCCAGACCTAATAAGATGAAATGACCCTACAGGACTTTTTCCACTAAGGGTTCTGAAACACAAATCTTTTAGACTTTCTAAATCCCCCATGGGGGTCCACGTGCTTCTTGTAAGAAAGAGGAATGAGGGTGGATTTCTATTTCTGCGTTGATTATTAGAGTTTAAACCTTCCCAAGATGGAAAGTAGTGCTTTGTTGGATTGTGACTTTCTAACCACTGAGTATCTTTAAGTAGAGGTTGAATGACCACTACTTGAGAGTGTTGTAAAAGAGATTCATTCTTAAGATATCCCTTTCAACTTGGCAAAGTCCTTGTTGTTGTTGTTCAATTGTTTAGTCATGTCTGACTCTTCATGACCTGATGGACTTGTCCATGGGTTTTCTTGGCAAAGATCTTAGAATAGTTGCCATTTCCTTCTCCAATATGTCCCCATTTTACAGATATGACCATGGTGATGTAGCTAGTAAGTGTCTGAGGAAGGATTTGAATTCAGATCTTCCCAAGTCTAGGCCTGGTCCTCTATCCATTATACCACATGGCTGTAAAAAAGAAACCTGTTGAGGAGGGCTGTGTGGCTAAACAATAATTCATGAAAAAAAGATATTGGTTTTAGTGGATTGCAACTTTAATATGGGACAGTAGTATGATTTAGCTGCTGGAGAAGCTAATGAGTTCATGTTGTAGTAGTTCAGTCATTTTTAGATTTTGACTCCATTTGGGATTTTCTTGGCAAGGATATTGGAATGGTTTGCCTCTCAGCTCATTTTACAGATGAGGAAATTGAGGCAAACAGGGTTAAGTGACTTGCCCAGAGTCATGTAGCTATTAAGTGTCTGAGGCCAGATTTGAACTCAGGAAGATAAGTCTTCTTGACTCCAGTCCCGGCATTCTATCTGCTGTGCCACCAGCTGCCCCAATGAGTTCATAGGCTACATTAATTCAGACCAAAAATTCAGAGTGAGTAAGTTGATAATCCCACTGTATTCTGTCTGATCCAGACCGCATCTAGAGTATGGTGTTCAGTTGGAGGCAGCACATATTAGAAGTGACATTAACAAACTAGAACACATCTGTAGCAGGGCAACCAGAATAATGAGGGAATGTAAAAGTCATATGATACAAAATTGGTTGGAAGAACTATTGATGTTTAGTCAGAAGAAGAGAAGGCCTAAGGGAGTCATGATTGCAGTCTCCAAAATGTTTGAAAAGCTGTCATCTGGAAGAAGGATTAGACTTATTTCACTTAGTTTCAGAGGGCAGAACTGTAGCTGGGAAGAAGGCCTTGTGGCATCATGTGTACTGACTGAGGAGAGGAGAATTGTAAATAGAGAGGAAGAATACTCATCTCTCCTAAGTTGTATGTGTAAGACAAGCCAAAATTGAAACCCAGCTACCTAACACCTTCTCTCTCCTTTCCTTATCTACTTCTTTGTAACAAAGATACTGTCAAGGCTTCAGAAAGCAGGTATTAAATGCTTACTGTATGTCCTGCACTGGGCTAAGTCTGAAGATACAGAAAAAAGGTGAAAAACAATCCTTGACTTCAAGAAGCTCGTATTCCAAGGGGAGAGAAAATGTGTAAATATATAAATCCATACAAGGTATATGTTTTATAGTAGGTATTTAGTCACTGTAGTCATATTTAATTCTTCCTTACCCCATTAAGGTTTTCTTGGCAAAGATAATGGAATGGTTTGCCATTTCCTTCTCATTTCACATTAACTCCAGGTACAATACTCTATCCACTATACTGCCTAGCTATACAAGATATAAAGATATATATATATATATATATATACCCACACCCATACTCACTCACTCTCTCAAGACATAGATAGATAGATAGATAGAGATACACATATATGTATATATGTATACACACATGTATATACACACATATATCGTGGCCAAAATATGGTAAATTGAAGCACAAATTTCCTAGCACAATTTATTAACAAAGCATTAATTTTCTCAATAAATAGTATTTCACCTTCCTCTATGAGAGAAACACACTTGTGGGAATCACAGGATTTCCCAGCCACGGACAGGGAGTAAGCCTGGACGCGATAGACACATTCTCACAAAAAGAACTCAGGCCACCACTACCACCACCACCACCACCACCACCATCCCTTCCGCACCATATTGTAAGAAACATGTTCACTCTAAGCAAAAAACACTTGTTGTAAAGTCAGGAAAGCTTTCATTTTATTTTAGCCAATTATTCTACATTCCTAGTGAATGGGTCCCTCCTGAATGGACAGTACATTTGCTCACACAAATGCAATACTTTTTATGCTGTTCCCAATTTGAATTCCCCCACCTTGCTCTCTAGATGCGACCTCCTGAGCCCCCCCCCCCCACTTCATGTCCCCCTCAGACAGCTCCTTAAGCATGTGTGCAAGCTTCTGACCTTTTACCTGATCAGAAGTCTGGTTCTATTCTGATTACCTCTGACTTACATTCTGCTATCACTCAAAGCTGGAAGGAGCTTGAATCTTGCAGAAACAGAATTCCTTTGTTTCCCACATTGGTAAAGCTAAGATCCCAAATGAGGGAGATGGCTTTCTTTAATAGTTTTGAGGAATACAGAACAAAGAATAGGACTTCATAGATAGGGCACAAGTTATGATTGTTTACAAGAACTTGACATCATGAATGGTGAAATCAATACAGAGCTGAGGTGTGGGGGACAAAACAATTGGTTGGAAATTGGGAACAAGGGGTTAGCAACAACTCCCTCTTTCTTCCTATGATTAAGAAATGTTCATTGTTTGAATTCATCAGCAAAATTAGAGCTAGTGGACTTCAGTGGATAGCAAGCCAAACATCCTTGAGGGATAACTTGGTGGTATAAAGATACTTAACCAGACTCCCTGGTATCCACCCATATCCCTCAAGTATAGTAGATTTCCTTTAGGCAAGAATAGAACAGTGATCATCAGGAAAACTGGATTTCTAAACTTTGACCCATTCCAGGCCATCTGGATTTCTGAACTAAACTCAAAGTCAAAGGACCATGACTTAGGTAGTTACAGGACAAAATAAATTAATTGTAAATAGGACCAATTAAAAGATGATATAGAATCACTCTGATTATTTGATTTCCACACTTTGATCAATGAGACATGTCTCTCATAGATCAATATAGAAGATAGCTAGATAGAAACAATGTTTAAATATTTAAGTACCTACAAGATAGACATTTCTCTGAATGCAGACCTCCAGAACTCTCTCTCTCTCTCTTTTCTCTCTCTCTCTCTCTTTCTGTCTCTCACTCTCTATTCATCTATCTCTCTATTTATCTATCTATTCATCTCTCTATCTCTCTATTTATCTCTATCTCTCTATCTCTCTATCTCTCTATCTATCTATCTATCTATCTAGTAGATGGGAGGATATTTCAGCAGGAAAGGTGTTCCAAGAAAGATGGGATGTAAACTGAGACTTAAAGGGAATTAGGGAAAATAAGAGGTTAAGTAAAGCATCATAAGCTTGAGAGATAGCTAGTGTAAAAACAGAGATGGGAAATGCAGTATCGAGAAGCAGCAAGTAAGCTAGTAGAATTCATGGAGTGGAGTATAGTAAACAAATAGGTAGGAATGGGCCAGGCTGTGAAGAGTTTTAAATGCCAAACAGAAGACATTATATTTGTTCCTGGAGGTAACAGGGCAGCTACTGGAGTTTATTGAGTAGCAGGTCAAATCTAGACATGGTCAAATCTAGATTTTAGAAAAATTGCTTTGTCAGCTAAGTGTAAAATATCTTGGAATAAGGAGATACTGGAAGCAGGAAGACCAACCAGAAAACTATTGTGATAGTCCAGGTGAAAAGTGATGAAGCATTGAAAGCCGGGAGAAGGAAGAAACGGTGACATAAACAATATGAGATGTGAAAGGAGCGATGACAAAATTTGGCAGTGGATTGAAAATGGGGTGAATTGAGATGAATGAGTTGAAGATGATATCAAAGTTGTAGACTAGGGGTGACTAGGCAAATGGTGGTATCCTAAACAATAATAGGAAAGTTGGAAAAGATGGACAGTTTGGAGGAAAGATAATGGCTCCTGTTTTGAAAATATTGAGTTTGTCATTCAGGACTGGCATATGGGACATCCAGTTTGAAATGGTGTTAACTAGAGCTCAGGATTGAGTTGATTATGTAGATATAGAAATCATCTTCCTAGACATCATAATTGAATTCATGGGAATTGTTAACTATAGAAGGAGAATAGAAGATAGCATAGGATTGAGCAGTGAAAGACTCCAACAATTAATGTGCTCAACCTGAATGAAGAACTGGAAAAGGAGACTGAGAAGCAGCCAGGCAAACAGAAGAACCAGGTGAAAGCTGTAGCGGGATAACCCAAGAAAAGGTATGTTGGAGAAAGGCTGCTGAGAGGTCAAGAAAGAGGAGAATTGAGGGGGAAAAAGTCCCTTAGTTTCAGCAGTTTCGGCAATTAGTAGATTAGTGGTAACTTTGGAGAAAGCAAGTTTCATTTAGAAGCTAGACTGCATAGGGTTTCAAAGAGATTGAGAGAAGTAGGTACACCTAGTGTAAATGGCTTTATTTAATATTTTTCAATTAATAAACATTTATTTTCTCTCTCTTCCCCATTCCACCTCCCCAGGAGTCAGTCCACAAACATTTATTAGGTGCTTATTTTATGTCAGGTGATGTGTTATTTGCTGAGGATACAAAAAGGGGCAAAAAGTCCCTGCTGTCAAGAAGCTTGCATTCAAATGGGAAGACAACATGCAAACATCTATGTACAAATATGATATTTTCAGGAAAAAAATGGAGGAAATTAACAAAACTAACATTAAAGGGGATCAAAAAGACTTTTTGTAGGAGGTAGAATTTTTAGCTATGACTTGAAAGAAGTAGAGATGAGGAAAAAGAGCATTCAAGTGTAGGGTATATTCCAGGTATAGCCAATGAAAATGCTCAGGAGATAAAGTGTCTTGTGTAAGAAACAATAATAATCAATAGCAAATAAACATTTATTAAGCACCTATTGCTAGGCACTGTGCTAAGTAAGCACTGGGGATACAAACTAAGAAAAAGAAAGACAATCCCTGCCCTCACAGAGCTTGCAAAATAATGGGGAAAGGCAATGTACAAAAGGAAACTAAAAAGGTAGGGGAATTAGCAGATGGTACCCCAAGTTGGGGTATTATTTTCATGGGGTCAAAACTAAGCAGAGCAGCTGATGAGAAATGAAGAGTTGGAAATTCTGATCTTTAAATAAAGGGAGACTTTGGGAGGAGTTTTGAGAGTCAACTAAGGGCACTGAGGAGGTGTTGAGTATCAAAGATGAAGCAATCTCCATGATGATGATCTTTCTGGTGACCAGCTTGTCCTGAGAAAAAGCATGCTTGCTCTTCAAGGAGTCAAAACAAGCAGAGCAGCTGGTAGGAAATGAAGAGAAACAAGAACATCATAGAGTGTATGGGTTAGGGTGGGGCAGGGGAGCAAAATGGAAGAAGACTGGAAAGGGTCAGATTATGAATTCCAAACAGATTTTACATTTGATCCTGGAAATGATGGGGAACCACTGAAGTTTTTTGAATAGGTGGAGTAACATAGCGAGACCTGAGCCTTGGGAAGATCAAGTCTCTCCCCACACCCGATGATCTTTTACATAAATCACTTTGACAACTCTTTGAGTGGAAGATAGATTGGAGTGAAGAGAGGCTTGAGTCAGAGAAATCAGACAGAAGGTGACTGTAATAGAACAGGTTTGAGTGATGAATGCCTGCACTAGGTGATGGCATAAAAAAAAAGAAAAGGCACATATGAGAGATGCTATGAAGGTAAAATTGATAAGCCTTGGCAACAGAGGATTTGAACTCAGGTCTTCCTGACTTCATGTCCAACACTATTTATTATGTCACCTAAGTTCCTCAAGTAGAAAGTAGAATGGTTAAAGTCAAGCTATTATACTGAGCAGGTATTACAAGCAGTGGGGAAGCAGATCTCTGGATCACTCTTTGCTCATTACTTAGAGTACATCCATGTCAAGCACAAGACTGAGTGGAGCTTTGAAGAGCTATTAGAAAACGTATCTTTATGCTTCAGTAAGTCTGTGATCTTATTAGTTTGGCTTTTCCTTCTACTATAGGTCACAGCTGAAGGATACCATCTCATCCTGTATAATTCTTGTTCATGTTTTTCTGTAGATATTACATAGAGGATTGACCCAGCACACTGGAAGCCTTCTTTTGCTCCTTTTAATATTTCATGAATATCAGTGCAGTATGGCAAAGGAGATATGGCACTGGGCATGGGGTCAGGGAGTCTTGGGTTCCAATCCTGACTCTGACACATATTAGCTATATAATTATTGAGCCTCAGGTAATTCTTTTAAATTAAAAGTTGTATTCGGGTTTTGTTCTGTCTTATTGAAGGGAATTCCCACCCTGATGGTATCACAGGTCCTTAATACACTGCTATAACTATGTAAAAAGTAGGTTGTCTATCTGTTATCCCTCCCTCTTGCTATAAGACTATGAACTTGGTGTCTTTCATGCCGCTTTCTCTCATGCATACTATCTTTGGTAATATTCTCCAGCCTATTTATGTCTCTCATATAGATTTCTACTGGTATCTGTGTTACCTGCAATTGTAATCTTTCCAAGATTGTGGTGTTCTGTGATTTCCAACTTCGTAACATCTCTGGGAAAAGATTCATATTTAAATGATGGGTTTTTATCTGGAGAACTTCTTGGGATTACTAAAAGTACTATACAGTTTCCCAAATGTGACAAAGCCCATCCCCTTGCTCCTCTTCTTCCTCCTCCTCCTATTCAATTCTGTGCCCAGTTCCTTGTCTATAAGTAGAAACCCCCAAGATATATATAGACCAATGGACTAACCCTAGACTAATCCAGCATTCAACTCCATGATATAATTTGGGCACTAGACATTCTTTGCCCAAAGTGTTTTTCTTTTTTGGATGGCCAGGCTGACCTTTTTTTTTCTTTTTGAGTGCTCATGGTTCTCATGGAGAAGGTCCTATAACAATGAACAATCCATTTACTGAATAGGCAGTCTTCACAGACAATTTTCTGTGGCAAACCACACTTTCACAGCCACCCAACTGACTGAGTGCTAGAGAGAAAATAATATCCCGTTATTCCTTGATTACAAAAAAACACATTTGACTTGCTAAAGCAAAATACAGCGTTAAATATTCTCCTTAAAGTACTTACCACATAAATGTTAAGAATACCAATAGGTTATACTATTGTATAGTATATATATTATATACACTGTAGTATAACCTATTGTTTTATATATATATATATAGTAATGACAACTGACAATTATATAGTACTTTAACGTTGACAAAATGCTTTGGGAGATGAGTACCATACAAAATTTCAAGACAAAGGACGCCACAGAGATCATTGCTTAATAGTCCTCTTAGTATCAATAACTGAGGCATAAAATAGGGAGATATATACTTACCCAAAGGTGTTTGTAAGTGTCATAGTGCACGTACTATTTGAAGTCCAAATAGAACAAGAGATCTCTATCAATACTAAGATTCTACACGACCCCACTTTTTTTTCAGTTTACTTGAGCACTTTTATTTTTCCTTACATGATGTCATGTTGGTCTTTAAAATTCTCAACTCTTAGAATTATCTACAAATTTTGGCATTCTTACTGTCATTTGAGAACATTAAGGCAATGTATAAAAATCTCATACAAATGAGCTAGATGAACAAATTTACAGGTTGTAAATGCAAACATTTTTGCAACTCAAGATTAAATAACAGCCTCATGACATTGGGGGAAACAGTGGGTTAAAGAAGAAAAACCACAGGTTCTTAAGGCTAAGATTCAATATGGTAGCATTGGATGCAATAGTACTAGGATAGTGGAAAGATGTTACATTTAATAAACTCTTGCCAGCCTTAGAAGAGAAATTCTACAAGGCAACTCTTTTAGGTGCTAGAAATCTGACCTTTAGATACCCTGCTGATATGGGTTGGTGGTGCAGTGGATAGAGTGCTGGCCCCAGAATCAGAAAGAGTCATCTTGCTGAGTTCAAATCTGGCCTCAGATACTTACTAATTGTGTGACTCTGGGCAAGTCACTTAACCCTGTTTGCCTCAATTTTCTCATCTGTAAAATGAACTGGAGAAGGAAATGGCAAACTTCTCCAGTATCTTTGCCAAGAAAACCCCAAATGGTGTCATGAAGAGTCGGACACAGCTGAAAACTGAAACAACACAATAACAGTCTGATGTTTTATAGAATTAAGTTGTACAGCTGATGAGTGTTAACCAATCAGATAGATTATTAAAAATAGTTATAAAACTGATATTTATATAGTACTTTAAAGGTTTACAAAGTGTTTGGGGGGATGGGCGTCATACAAGATTTCAAGACATAGGAGGCCATAGAAATAATATGCCATATTATCAGGTCAGTTCTCTATAGAAGTTAACTTTTAACCGTAACTATCACATGAAATGACTTGTATTAGAATTTAGATCAAAGACAGGTAAAAGGTATGCTAAAATGTACAGCAAGGGAACAACTGATAACTTGATTATGAGGTCAAATCAGTTCAACAATCTAAAAAGTTTGTCTAATATTGGATACCAATTTCCCCAAGGACAAGTTTCTTTTCAAAGAAGGCTTATTTCAGTTTCATGAGGTGTATATTTGCCAGAACAAATTTCACAAACTTTGTGAATACCTTTGCAGCAAATGCTCTAAATGTGCTAGCAGTCTATTAAGAAGCATTTGTGATGGATGATGGACGGGCCAGATACACCATATTTCTGCTTACTGTTCCACATCTGCTGGAAGGCAGAGAAAAGCTAGAACACAGTCACCAATCCAGGTGGAATACTTACGTTTGGGGAGAACAGTCACCTTAATTTTCATGATGCTAAGTTTCAAGACTTTGATTTATTTTGTATTCTGTCAGCAATACCAGGGTACATGGTAGTATCACCAGACACTACTGTGTTGGCGTAGAGATCCTTCAGATATCAACATCACATTTCATGATAAAATTAAAAGTAGTCTCATGAATGCCACAGGATTCCATATCTGGGAATGATGACTGGAAGAGGACCTCTGGGTATCTGAACCACACATTGCAAAGGGTGATTACCTAACCCTTCTTCCAGGGAAGAAGATGAAGCAGCAGTGGCCATCTCCTGCTTGATGTCTGGGGCAACATAACATAGCTTCTCCTTGATGTCACAATTTCCTTTGTGATAGTGAAACTGTACCCTCTTTCTGTCAGTACTTTGTGAGGCAACCTGTCACGTCATGGCCAGTCAAGTCTACATGAAATTATCTAGGCACTTTCCGCCCCTCCCCCCTTCTTTCAGCTTCCTTTTGTGTGTTGTCTTCTTCCATTAGATTGTAATCTCCTCAAGAAGGCAGGGATTGTCTTTCCTTTTCATGTTTGTATCCCTATTACTTAGCACATTGCTTGGCACATTGTAGGCTCTTAATAAATGTTTATTGGCTGCTACACTACACAGATGCCTCTTTGAAGATGACATTATGTTGATTGCATCCAGCCCTAAAATACTATAGAAAAACCTACAAGCTGACAAAAATGCTCAGCAGTCCTATTCTTGTCTTAACTGGGTGTCTCCAACACTACTCCAGAAGTGTCTGAGAGCAACACTTAGCAGTCTAGAATGTGCACCCAAAGCTATCAATTTGTGTTTTCATTTTTGTTGGGGGAAAAAAATGACCACCTGTTTCCAAAGTTCATTAGTAGGTCAGAATGGGACTTGGTACTGTTGACTCTTAGGATACAAGTGTCCAGTAACCAACAGGAACAATGGTGTGAATATGTGGATCATCTGTATAAATGTGGTATATATAGAACCATTCACAGACAAGCAGTTGAAAGGATTCTTATGGGTAAAAAAAATTTTTTTGACTTTGGTATTGGAAAAGTATGGAAAACTAGAACTGTCCCCCTTATCAGAACTAGTATCTTTGGTGAGGGGGTCACAAAAGAGTGCTTCCTTTCCAGGTTCGGAGGTGACTCACACTGGGGGAAGTAAGCCAGAGCAACTGCCCTTAATTATGCATCTCCTGATGAAAGCAGAAGAATGAAAGATGGGATGAGAGGGGTTGAGGGAAGCGATGGTATAGAAACCAAGGCTATGACAGTTACTACCCAGCAAGACATGAACTGCAGTAGATGTCCTTCACAAGGCCTGACTCCACCCTTGGAACTACAGATATTTGGGGAAAAAATCAGAACCCATTGTCAGGAAGCCCCACAAAGAAACAAAACAGCGACAACATCAATAGCTAATGTGCGCACAGCTCTTAAATGTTGGTCAAGCACTTTATATATGTTATCTCACTTGAGCCTCACAACTGCTCTGTGAGGTGATGCTAGTATTACTGCCATTTTACAGAGGAGAAAGATGAGGTTCAGAGAGGATAAGGTTCTTTGCCTAAGGAAATACAGTCACTAAGTGCCTGAACCCAGGGTCACCTCAGTCATCTTGACTGTCCGCTTCTCCACACTTAGTTGTGGTGGTGGCAAAAATAATTTAGGCTCTCCTATTATTGAGGCTGCTGCAGCTGCATTATGACTGCCAGGACTGGAGCCAGTCATCTGTTTCTCTTGGTGAACCAATTTATGGAGCCAGTCAGCCCGCAGCAATCCCCTACTGATGCAACATTTCTTATGTTTGTTGTTGCTGTTGAGTCATGACCCCATTTGGGGTTTTCTTGACAGAGACATTGGAGTGGTTTGTCATTTCCTTCTCCAGCTCATTTTATAGTTTGACTGAGTCAAACAAACAGGGTTAAGTGACTTGCCCAGGGTCACACAGCTAGCATCAGTGGCCAGATTTGAACTCACAAGATGAGTCTTCCTAATTTCATGCTCAGCACTCTATCTTCTTCACTACCTACCTTCTCCTATTTCTTACGTACTGGGCAGGATATAAAGTGTTGTAAAGTGGAAGGGGCACTCAACTTGGAATCTGAGGTCCTGAATTCAAATTTTGGCTTGATATTTATTACCTATTTAACCTTGGGCAATTCACAGAGATTAATCTCTAGCCTTCAGTTTAATCAAGTTTAAAATGAGGGAGTTGGACTTGGTATTTAAGGTCCCATTCAGCCCTACATCTTACAATTCTGTGGCTTTCTCCTTCTCATCTTATGTCCCTCCACACCACTCCACCTCTTTCTCCAGGCTGCTCTTTTGTGATTGCTTTCTCTTTCCACACTTTTCTTGGTATTCCATTTAACCAGACCACATAGAAATTATGAAATGCCCTGGGGAGGGCATTGTACCATCTTTGGGATACCCAGGGCCATCAAGCATTTTTTGTTAGCAGTAAGAACAGCAACAATAAATCGCAATAAGAATACCTAGCATTTATATAGTGCTTTAAGATTCGCAAAGACCTTTACTTATGCTATCTCATTTAAATCTCACTATAACTCAGATGTAAGCATTCAAGGATTTTAACTCAGCTCTTCCTGACTCCAGGTCCAGAACCATCTGGTTGTTATATTTAAACATTATAGGTAGTGGAAAGAGACGTGGATTATGGAGTAAAAGATTCTGCAGTTGTCGAAGCACAGAGTCTAAGAGGGCCTTAGTGTCTGTCTGGTCCAACCTCATCATTTTGTAGATGAGCTTTCAGAATGATAAATGACTTAGTGGCATAAACGGTCAATATCAGAGGCAGAATTTGAACCTAGGACCTCTAATCTCCAGTCTTTTGGATCTAAAAAAGATCTAGTCTTTTTTTTCCACTCCATCACGTCGCAGCCTCCTGCTTTGCCACTTACTACTTGTGTGGTTTGAAACAGAGCACTTAATCTCTCTGGGTCTGTTTCCTCATCTGTAAAATGAGGGGCCTCTATTAGATAACATATAAGAGCACTTCCAGCTCTAAATCTAAGAGCCATCCTATGCATCTGAATAAATGTATGCACTCTAAGGAAGAAAATGACCCAGTTATTCCCTCCTTTCACTGTTGGAGACTGGATGTTGCCTCTGCTTGCTAAAGAGGTTGGATAGGATGTTTTGGGGGTTAGCATGACCAAGAAGACAGACTGAGTATCCCAACCCTACCTGGTTCTTCTATTTAATTGTTGCAATGGGGTTAAGGGGCTGACATGCTCCTCTCTCCCCATCACTCTGTTTGGATATTGTTCGCCAGGATTGAATATCTTAAATGGGATTGTCGCTATTGGTTGGGTTGGGTTTTTTTTTGTTCTCCCCCATCCCCCCACATCCCCACTCCCCACCCCGCTTCATGTTCTTTGGAGTAACAAGCATAGCAGTCTTTCCAAGCTCGCTCTCAGTCCAAAACATGACAGCATCAGGCAAATTCCCAACTGAGCTATGAAATGAGATCATTCTTCAGCCAAGGAATGATGCTGAATTTGGAGACCAGATTGAAAACTTGCTCCTTTTGCTCTGTGCAGAGCTCTGAACTTGCTTTGGTTGAAAGCTGGTGAGATTCAATTTCATTACAGAGGGGTAGAGATGAGAGCCTTATTCTGCACTGGGGTACCAAGTGAGCTTACACCCAGCAATTTTCTGTCTCATTAAGAAAACATGAAATGCAAATTTCCATTTTTATTTTATGTCCCTAGCTGCAGCAGCATTAGCTTGGAGGGACTGTAAGATTTCTGCTGCCCTCCTGGTCCCTGAAATGCCTAATGGCAAAACTCCAAAGACACTTTGTGGGGCAGGTTGGTGTTGCATTAATGGATGAATGAGAGATTCAATGAATAAATGAAAATGCATTTATTAAGTACTTACAATGTGCCAGGCATTGTTCTAAGGACTAAGGATACAAAAATAAGTGAGCAAAACAGTTCCTGCCTTTAAGACACTTACTTTGTAATGTGGAAGACAACAAATATAAGGGGAGTAGTAGCCAGTGAGCAGTTTTGAAAAGGAAGTCAGAGGAAATGGTGAATGGAGTCATTGATTGACTTGTCGTTCCCAGGAATGGTAAGGTTGATTTTATTTTGTCTAAACCTGGAGGGACTCAATTTTATTATAGTAGGGTGGGTATGATGGTCTTGTTCTGTACTTGAATGACAAGCAAACCTACACCCAGCAGTTTTCTGTCTCATTAAGGCAATATAAAGAAACTAAAATTTCTGTCTTCATTCTATGTCCTTGGATTGTTGTAGCATTGTCTTGGGGTGGAAGGGTGGAGGGTGGTAAAGATGTGACATTTCTGGAAAGAGAAGGAAAAGGACAGAGAATATATGAGCAATGGAATAGCATGAAAATGGCAGAAAATGGCATGGGGAGTATATGTCTGGGCAAGATATGGTAAAGGCTTACTAATCAGAAGCCTGAGGTCCCAAGGCTATGGGCTTGATATTGTAGTCAAAGGTGATGGTTGGAATGCAGGCAGCATGGCTGGAGATGACTGACATGTATTGATAATTTGCACATACCCAGTGGATATCATCTGGACTTTGAGGCTGCCCAATTCTCCTATATCCTGGGACTTTTTCTGGGTCATGCTTGCCTTGAGGGTTCTACTCTAGAGGTCTGGAGCTTCTCTCTTGTCCAATTAGAATTGAAATGGAAGTCCAAGTATATTAGGTAGGTAAACTGCATCTGTAGTATACTCAATACTTATTATATATTTATTGCTATAGTGTTTGTAACATTTAAATAATTTGCCTAGGGGGAGGGGTGAATTGCACTTAGATTGCTCTCCACTTGCTATGATGAATTGGTCAGAGCTCATTCAGCTGACTCACCAGTATTGCCCTAATACAGATATTCTGTATGAACTTTGTCAACAAATGAATAAAACGTAGTGTTTGGAAGTACCAACTGGATATTGCCATGGGCCCCAGAAAATTATAAGAACAAAGCTTCACAGCAGCCTGGTAGAATTCTTTAGCCAGAGATCATTGCTTGTCCCTGAAGCTTAACTGATCCAAAGTTGACTGACATTCCAAAATAGTTGGAGCCCAGAATGAGCCCTGGACACCTTGCCAAGAATTCCCAGCTAAGTCCAAGACAGAGAGACCATAAACCTAGCTTCAAGAGTATCCACAATATGATGCTGTGAGAACAGGGCTGAATACTTGTCCTGTATTCTTGCTCATCTTTTTAGTACCAATGACTTCTCAAGACTAAATGGGTGATATGCTTGTATTACTCTAAGCACACATGGACATATACATACATATTTGTGTGTATGTATGTATATATACAAACATATAGATGTATTTATACTTATATGTGTGTATGTGCACCACTTGTAGGAACCACCCTCCAAATTGAACTCTCAGGTTTGGTCCCTATGAGGTGACTGTGCCCGGTAGGAAGCAAGTTCTGGAAGATCAAAATACTTTGGGGATCCTTACTTCTAAAACTATAACTCATGGACCCTTACTTACTTACTTATTTACTTACTTACTTACATTTATCTTTAATAGTCAGCTAGCAGACACAATTAGCTCAATGCAAAGGCATTTTCTGATGTTATCATAAGTACAGCAGATATAAAACATCTCCTCCATAAACCTGAGGCACATTTTTCTTAAAGAAACAACCATGCAATATCAATGAGAAAAGTGGGCACACACACTTAGCAGAGAGGTTCACACTTAGAAAACACATATGGCCAAAGAAGCTTGCCCCTCCTGTCCTTTGGGACCCAAATGGCCTTTATTTTCTCATGCTGTTGCTCTCCCTGGGCACAGCAGCTCTACTGAACTGATGGCTCTTATCTCTTTGTGTTTACTTCCTTTGAGGCACAGTTTCTCCTCTTGGGCAAATAGTTATTCTGCAAGACACCATGGCTGCTGGAAAAGGCAGAGAAATTCCTCTCTAGGATGTAAGAAGTGTTCTCTTTTCAAGAACTGAGTTCTCCTTCTATAGCTCTTCCTCTTTTTCTGTTTCCAGAGCCCACAAAACTCTTCCTCAGAGCTATTCCTGACTCAACTAACGCCCCCCCCCACATCCCAGGCTCTTGCTTCTTAAAGGGTCACCAGGAATAAAGCTAAAACTGCTCAAAGAACCCCTTAACCCCCTAAAAAGTACTACTTTGGGCTTGTTGAGTTTGAGATGCCAACAAACTGCCCCAAAGAAGTTGATGATGGAGCTTGGGAGAGAGACTAGGATTGGATATAAAGATCTATATAGCAATGTGGTCACCATAGGAAAGATTATAGAAGGAAAATAGAAAAGGGTGCTGGATAGAGCCTTGGGACACACTCACAGTTAGTGAGCATGAAGAGTCAGTAAAGGGACTGAGAAGAATCAGAAGGCATGGGAAGGATGTAGCAACTGTAGGTACCAGGAGGAACTTCATGCAGAACATGGCAACAGAGCTAAGTTATGAGGAAAACTAGGAATTCCAAGAGGTGAGGGTGAGGAGAGAGAACTGTGAGAGAGAGTCAGTGAAAAGGCTTGGAGACAGGAGATGGAGTTTCACATGTTAATGGATTCCATGTGATGAATCAAAATTTATACCATTCAAGATGAAAGTACATATTTCAGGGCGACTAAGTGGCACAGTGAATAGAATACCGGCCCTGAAGTCAGGAGGACCTGAATTCAAATCTAGCCTCAGACACTTAACACTTACTAGCCATGCAATCTTGGGCAAGTCACTTAACACCAACTGCCCTACCAAAAAAAAAGAGAGAAAGAAAGTACATATTTCATCTTTCATAGAGTAAAATCATTATGTTAGCTTAAAACATTCCATATGTGATAGATCCTGTTGATTACTGAAGTTCTGACTTTGATGTTGCCCTGAAAGACTGGGAAGGGGCTGCCTGATTTGAGAGACAAGAGTCCTTTGTGTGAAACTGATGGATTTGGGAGGTTTCATATGCCTGCCTTGAGCAATCAGAGACTCAAAGGAGTTAAGGCTGACTTGCTGTTTTCCCTTGTGAAATGTAAGCTCCTTGAGGGTGGAAGCTGTTTTGTTTTTGCCTTTACATCCTTTGTACCTACCACAGTGCCTTGCACATAGAATGAGTCCTTAATAATTGCTTGTTGAGTTGAATTTAACTTAAAAGTCATCTAGTCATTTTACAAATGAAGAAGCTGAGGCCCAGGTACTCTTTGTCCCTAAGCAACAGTCTATTTACCTTTATTGTAGCTCATGTGGTTCTTAAAGACACTATCTGGCTGGCACCTTTTAATGAACCAGTATTAAGAAAAAACATCCTAACAATTAGAGCTGACCAAGAGCAGAATGAGTTGCCTCAGTAGGTGGTGAATTGCTCATTGCTGGAAGTCTTTAAGAAGAGGCTGTAAAACTACTGGCCAGTAATGTTGTACAAGAGATTATTCTTCAGTGACAGATGAACTTGAATCACCTCTGAGGTCCCTTCCAACTTTGACATTTATAAAAACCCTTTGCAAATCATCAAAACCATTTGGTATTGGCTACGAAATAGAGGGGTAGATCAGTGGAATAGGTTAGGTACACAAGACACAGTAGTATCAATCTACTGTTTTATAAACCGAAAGATCCCAGCTTCTGGGATAAGAACTCTCTGTTTAATAGTCCAAACAGGTACACAATCATGGTATAAAGGCTGATATTATAAACAAATTAGGGGATCAAGGAAGAGTTATCTGTCAGATTTATGGGGAATGGAGGAATTTATGACCAAACAAGAGAGAGAGAACATTATGAAATGAAAAATGGGTAATTTTGATTAAATTGAAAAGTTTTTGCACAAACAAAGCCAATGCAACCAAGATTAGGAGGGAAGCAGAAAACTGGAAAAGAATTTTTACAATTAGTATCTCTGAAAAAGGCCTCATTTCTTTTTTTTTTAGGGGGAAAGGCAAAGCAATTGGGGTTAAGTGACTTGTCCAAGGTCACATGGCTAGTAAGTGTGTCAGGTGTGTGAGGCTGGATTTGAACTCAGATCCTCTTGACTCCTCCTGAACTCTATTCACTGTGCCACCTAGCTGCTCCAAAAGGCCTCATTTCTAAAATATATAGAGAATTGAGTCAAATTTGCAAGAATACGAGTCATTGCCCAAATGACAAATGGTCAAAGGATATGAACAGGCAGTTTTCAAAGGAAAAAATTAAAGCTATCTATAGTCATATGAAAAAATGCTCTATATCACTATTGATTAGAGATATGTGAATTAAAACAACTTTAAGGCACCACATCACACCTATCAGACTGACTAATATGGCAAAACAGGAAAATGATAAATGTTGGAAAAGATGTGGGAAAGTTGGAATACTAATTCATTGTTGGTGGAGCTATGAGCTGATCCAACCATTCTGGAGAGCAATTTTGAACTATGCCCAAAGGGCTATAAAAATGTGCATATTCTTTGACCCAACAATACCACTTCTAGGACTATATCCCAAAAAGATCATAAAAATGAGAAAAGGACCCATATGTACAAAAATATTTATAGCAGCTCTTTTTGTGGTGGCCAAAAACTGGAAATCAAGGGGATGCCCATCAATTGGGAAATGGCTAAACAAGTTGTGGTATATGAATGTAATGAAATACTATTGTGCTATAAGAAATGATGAACAGGCAGACTTCAGAGAAACCTGGAAAGACTTATATGGGGGCGGCTAAGTGGTATGGTGAACAGAGCACAGGCCCTGGAGTTAGGAGGACCTGAGTTCAAATCTGGCCTTAGACACTTGACATACTTACTAGCCATGTGACTTTGGGCAAGTCACTTAACCCCAATTGCCCTCCAAAAAGCAAAAAAAAAAAAAAGAGAGAAGACTTCTATGAAGTGATTCTGAGTGAAGGGAGCAGAACCAGGAGAACATTGTACACAATAAAAGCTACAGTGTGCAAGGACTGATTTTGATAGACTTAGCCTTCTCAGCAATGCAAAGACCTAACACAGTTCTAAAGAACACATGATAGAATTCTAGGCTTGGAGCCAAGATGGCGGTGTAGAAGCAGCAAGGTTCTGCAGCTCCCACACAACCACCCTAAATACCCATAAAATAAGACCCCTGACAAAGTTTAGGACTCTCAGACTCACAAAAATACAAGAAACACATCTCTCACTGAAGGCAGCTTGGCAGCAGGGGCTCATCACAGCGGGCTGGGACCCAAAGCCAGCCCACCCTGAAGCCGAGACCATGGCCAGGCGCGGGGTGGTGGGAAGACGCCGAGCTGAGCCAAGCTGAGCCTTGCAGCAGCCAGTCTGCAGGAGAGAAGATCTACAGCCTCCAGCAACTCCACATTTACCAAGGCATGAAAAACAGGGATTGGAGAAGGGCAGCTTGGCAGGAGGGGCTCATCCAGCAGGCCGGCAGGCCGGGAGCTGAGACCAGCCCAGCCCAAAACCGAAATACAGTCAGGCCAGGCCCCAGGGTGGTCAGGAGGAATCAAGCCTCCCAAGTCACAGCGTGAGTCTACTTCAGAGAAGATCTACTGCACCTGAGGGGATCTTCTCATCCAGCAAACCAGGATCAGAGACGGTCAGTGAAAGTGAAACTATGAAACTTAATTTGGGGAAAGAAAAGCAGTTCGGCCAATCTGCCCCCAGGGCAAGGAAGCAGTGGGGGAAGGGCAGGAACTGCTGTAACTGGCCGCTGCCCCCACTGGACTGCTTCAGAGCCCCTGGCCTGCGGACTCCACAGAGGGGCTGAATCAATTGATCAGGGCCAAGTGGTCTTGCACTGAGCGGCCTAGATCCAGATCATGGTCTTGGGTGGTGGTTCTGGGGTGTGCTTTCAGCAAGCCAAAGATGGGGGGACTTGCAACATCCCCCTAATAGCTCTGGCAGCTGGGAAAACCCCAGCGATATGGAACAGAGCTTTCCCCCCTGGAAGCAGAGTTTCACAGAGCTTAAAAAACCAACCAATTAATTGACTGGCCAACATGAGGAAAAGGAAACAAAATAAGAACAGCAATAAAACTCTAGAATCCTTTTTTATGGACAAAAAGATCAAAGCATGGAACGGGAGGAAGATAACACAGTCAGAACACCCACACCAAATGCTACCAAGACACTTGAAGATTGCCTAGAAGCTATAGATCAGCTGAAGAAAGACTTTGAAAAACAAATAAGAGAAGTGGAGGAAAAATTGGGAAGAGAAATGAGAATGATGCAAGAAAACCATGAAAAGAGAGTCAACAACCTGACTGAAGAAAACAACACTTTAAAGAATAGATTAACTCAAATGGCAAAAGAGTCCCAGAAAGCCAATGAGGAGAAGAATGCCTTAAAAAGTCGAATTTGCCAGGTGGAAAAAGAATCTCAAAAGCATTCTGAAGAGAATAATACCTTCAGAATTACAGTGTAGCAAGTAGAAGCTAATGACTTTATGAGAAACCAAGATCCTATTAAAGAGTTACAAAGAAATGAAAAAATTGAAAGCCATGTGAAATATCTCCTTGAAAAAACCACTGACTTGGTAAATAGATCCAGGAGAGACAATTTAAAAATTATTGGTCTACCTGAAACCTGTGACCAGAAAAAGAACTTGGAAAGCATCCTTTAA